>SSNS01000370.1:193003-376021 GCA_006937985.1 Aphyosemion australe
CTAAGGATCTCAGAGCCCTGCTGGGTGGAGATACTGGAAGGAGATCCGACATGTATGTTGGCCCAATGCCATTGAGTGATTTATAAACTAGTAGAAGCACTTTGAAATGGATTCTGTAGTTTACTGGTAACCAGTGTAGAGATTTAAGAACAGGAGTGATGTGCTCGGTTCTCTTGGTTCTGGTTCAGACTCTAGCAGCAGCATTCTGAATAAGCTGCAGTTGCTTCACAGCTTTTTTGGGAAGACCAGACAGGAGACCATTGCAGTAGTCCAGCCTGCTGGAGATGAACGCATGAATGAGTTTCTCTAGGTCTGGTCTGGACATGAGACCTCTGAGTCTGGCTATTTGATGAAGATGATAAAACGCTGATTTAGTTATAGCCTTAATGTGACCATGTTCTGTGTGAAATACTGCAGCTACAGTAAATCAGATTTATCTTCATGGACAATCTTTGTAACATCCATTTTTATAAACAATTCTTAAAAACTATTTTAAAGTTGATTTCCAACAAAAACATCCCAATTTTTGTTTTAGATTTAAAAACGTTCTTCTCACTTACTTTATGAATGACCAGCTATTTACAGTCTCCATTAAAAGAGACTGGTTCTTTGTGGTCAGCTCATCTAAAAATTACAAATTAACGACAAAAACATCTTAAATTTGAAAATGTTAGCAAAGGATGTAAAGCTTAAAATCGTATTAGTGCATTAAGTAAGAATGAAGTAAGAATGCCACCCTGTGGTCAAATGTGGTTACTGCAGCCCATTTTCCAAACAACCCAGTCACTCTCACCCCCTCTCTCTCACTGCTGTGTTTTGTTGGCTGGTGTCAAATTACAAATGCCGACTCAGATACCACACAGGCTCACAGATCGTAAATAAAGAGTACATCCCTCTTTGGCTTTTCTCCATCCATCCATCCATCCATCCATCCATCCATCCATCCATCCATCCATCCATCCATCCATCCATTCTATTCCAGGTCGGGTCACGGGGGCAGCAGCCTAAGTAGAGAGGCCCAGACTTCTCTCTCCCCAGCCACTTGGGCCAGCTCCTCCAGGGGAATCCCAAGGCGTTCCCTGGCCAGTGGAGAGACATAGTCCCTCCAGCGTGTCCTGGGTCTTCCTTTGGGTCTCCTCCAGGTTGGACGTGCCCGGAAAACCTTCATCAGGGAGGAGTCCAGGAGGCATCCTAACCAGATGCCCGAGCCACCTCCTGCTGCTCCTCTTGATATGGAGGATGTTTGTGATTATTTCACTGTAAAATTCTTACATATTGTACCTTTAATTAGTGCTAGAAGCTCAAATAGGTGAAAACAACGTTTTTTTTCTCCTCATTTCCTTGACCAGGTCATTGCACACATATGTCATCACCACTGCTTGAGTCCTTCACCTAATGGTTCTCCTCTTCAATCGGCACCCTGGGAAATCTCTAGCTGTACCATATTAAGGTAAAACTCATGCTACTGGAGAGTAGTTCCATTTCTGCTGACTCATAAAAATAATATAAAGGCTGCGCTGACATCAGCTGGATATAATTCTATTAGAGGACCCATTTGTTGCTGGGTTTCTCTGCAGCTTCATTGGGTCGTCTAAACGACCCTCGGTTTATTTTAGTGCCCTACTGGAAAAGAGGGCAGCACCTGAGCTCTCCGGATGATACTCCGGAAGCCATCAGAGCTCAAGTGACAGGTCCAGATGATGCATTTTCTCTGCTCCTCCTCCTCCTCCTCACTCGCTTTCGCCTTAACTCTGTCACTAATGCATGAAATATTCTGTTTTTTTAGCTGCATATGAAACCCACCGCTGCTGCTTTCAGACAGAAATTGGGTTGTTTTTGTATTTTTTGGTTGTTTGTTATGGAAGCCCATTCCTGCCACTCAGATAAAAAAAATATTATCAAATAATTATGACTTATGTATATCATTATAATGAGATAGCAAATCTCATAATTATGAGATAGTTTCTCATAATTATGAGATAGCAAATTATCTCATAATTATAGTATCTCATAATTATGCCTTAGCTATCTCATTATTATGACTTAGCTATCTCATAATTATGGGATAGTATCTCATAATTACGAGATACTATCTCGTAATTATGATTTAGCTAAATATATATTTTTTATCTGAGTGGCGGGAATGGGCTTCCATAGAATCTGACCTTTACAGCGTGTCTCATAGGAGACTTGAGCAGATTTGTGGCATGTTAAAAGCAGATGTTTAAAAGTGATTTGTTGGGGGGGGGGGCTGTGTATTTTGGGAAAAGAAAACCTAATAAATGTGCACAATTCTATTTTTATCCATAATAATTTCTCCCATGTTCTTTATTTTTTGAAAGAATGACTTAATATTCTCAGACTTTTTCTAGATTAAATTACTCACATTTATAGCTGGATATGAAAGTTTTACCACAGTAAAGCTTGTCTTTAGATTCCCTTCAGTCTCCAATTTTCCTCCACCAGAGCCTCACTGGCGTTTTTATCTTTTCCCTGGTGTCTCTGAGTCATGAACACTAACAGGTGGCCCCTGACAGGAAGTGGGTCGTTCGTGCTTCACGTAACCCTTCATTCTTCTGACTTTCTTGGTGTAAAATACTCCTTGCTGTGATTAAGCAGTCTGTGGTCCTAATGGCTGTTGTTGCTTTTCTAGAGCAATTAAAGCAGAATTTCTCCCATTTTTATTAGCTGCTTTCACCATTTCTGCTATTTTTTCTGACATCAATGAATAAATAGAAATGATGAACGTGACTTGCTATTTATGCTCCTTTTTTGATGACAGCTTGAGGTTTAAGGACATATTTAGTTATTTGTTGAGTTTATATAATGAAAAGTCTTAAGATCAATGTTCAAAAGCAGTTTTACTTTTGGCAGGAGGTTTTCCCATCTGAACACTTCACCCTGAGAAAATTAAATATTTTACCTAAAACAAATATTATTTTGCTGTTGAAATATGTTTTTATCACATGATCATGACGTAAATAATTACTTGGTCAGTCCAGATCAGTTAAACTCTGATTATTTTCATCTCATTTTGATAATAATTTTCCATTTTAAGCTTTTGTTTTCCTGCTTTCGTTGTTTCCATCAGGATGTTTCTAGTCAGCGATCTCAGGTTTTTGCTTTCCTGTTCTGTTTGGAGCTGGATGACAGCCTAAGAGTTTCTAAAATTGAAGCAGAGCTTAAAGCCTCCTTTTTTCATTTCTTAAAGACATCTTTGTGTGCTGCTCACTGCCAGGAAATTTGTTTAAAAATGTTATCCCCAGATGGGATCAGCACATTTTCAATGATACAAAAGCTGTTATACTTTCATAAGTAGACCCAGAGGAAAACGCAGCCGTGGAGCCGAAGGGTAGTGGAACAAAAGAAAATGGAAATTCGGTTTTACACGTCTCTTTAACTCTTTGTTCACATTTGACCTTCTGTCCAACTGCGAAAATCGGAAGATAAACACATTTTCAATATACATTTTAACAGTGTGTGTGTGTGTGTGTGTGTGTGTGTGTGTGTGTGTGTGTGTGTGTGTGCGCTCTGTCTTCTCAAACCCCCAGTGAGTCATGACAGACGGCTGCTCATACTGATCCAGGTTCTGTTGGAGGTTTCTTCTTGTTAAAGGTGAGTTTTCCTCTCCACTGTCGCTACATGCTTGCTTAGTATACGGTAAAGACTCTGACACAACAAGTCAGTGACTCGATGCAATCTGCTGGGTTTCCTCATATAGGAAACTTGTAACTTATCAGCATAAAGAACTGAACTCAATTGGAACATTTACTTTGTGAAGTGTCTTGAGACGACTCTTTTTAAATAAACTGAATTTAATTGAAAACGTCTCTTTTTCTTTGCGTTTCTTTCAAACACGTGAAAATGTTCCAACTCTCATCTCAGCTGACTCACAAATTCTGACTTATCCTTATTTCTAGTGCTCCCTAAGCTGGTGTTCACTTCTAATTGTGGCTTAAAGGAAATGAATTTCAGGAGAAGAACCGCCCTCTCACCTGTCGAGCAGGAAACCGGCGACAGCGGCGTCTGCGGGGAGCCCAAATTTCTCTTTCAGCGCACGCCATTGTCTTATTTCTCACTTCAGTGGCCTTTCCCTTCTTATCATAGACTTCGAAGACACTTTTTCTCTTGCGACTCTCAGCCATTTTCAAAAGAACCCGGTGAGAACGGAGAGGTAGAATGAATGGATGAAGGCGTATCGCTCTGCACAAACAGAGAATGCATGCACAGGAAGTGAAAACTAACCCAGGATTGGCTTCACCAGAATGATTGACAGTTATGTGGACCAATGGTTTAGATGATCCACCCAGAAGTAATGAACGTCCAATACCTTTAAGTTAGCTTCCCATTTCATGTTCCTCCACCACAGAGACAAGAACACGGTGTTCTGAAGGCTGAGTATGTAAAACTAGATATTTTTCTGATGCACAAACTTTGTAGCTAAAACCCAGCTCACATGCAGGATTTTAAACTGTCGGCTGATTTTGAAGATATTTATAAAGCTGAATGGTTCCCAGAGCAAGCCAAAGTTCTAGTCCTCCAGGAGATGGAAGACCTGATAGTATAATGAGCAACAGTTAAATGACAACATTTAACATATCCAAGTAATTTCCATTGTTCACTTCAATAGCAGAAGTCTATATGCAGATTTCCTGTGTGTGTGTGTGTGTGTGTGTGTGTGTGTGTGTGTGTGTGTGTGTGTAGTTATGTGTCTGCATACCCTGTTGGAAGTAGGTTGCACCCCTGATGTGGCTGGTGTCATGTGATCTGAGAAATGTAATTTGATTGGCTAAAAGCCACTCGACTCGGTCAGGCTTGGGTCACCAGGAGGTCGTTTCAGTTGTTGAATTTCTGATGTGGAATTTTTGCTAATAAAATTCTTACGTTGAAATTCTGCAGTTGAAATTTTACAGATGAAATTTTTGCTAAAGTATTTTAAGTTAAAAAAATAAATCAAATACATAATTTATCCATCAATCCATTCTCAGGCACTTGATGCGGGGGCAGCAGCCTAAGAGAGGCCCAGACTTCCCTCTCCCCAGCCACTTGGGCGAGCTCCTCCGGGGGAATCCCAAGGCGTTCCCCAGCCAGATGAGAGGTATAGTCCCTCCATTGTGTCCTGGGTCTTCCTTTGGTTCTCCTCCTGGTTGAAGGTACCCAGAAAACCTCACCAGGGAGGCGTCCAGGAGGCATCCTAACGAGATGCCTGAGCCACCTCAACTGGCTCCTCTCAATGTGGAGGAGCAGCAGGTCTACTCTGAACCCCTCCCGGATGACCGAGCTTCTCACCCTATCTCTAAGGGAGAGCCCAGACACCCTGCAGAGAAAATCCCATTTCGGCCGCTTGTATCCGCGATCTCGTTCTTTTGGTCACTACCCAAAGCTCGTGACCATAGGTGAGGGTAGGAACGCCGATCGACCGGTAAATCGAGAGCTTCACCTTTCGGATCAGCTCTCTCTTCACCACGACAGACCGGTACAACGCCCGCATCACTGCAGACGCAGCACCAATCTGCCTATTGATCTCCTGATCCATCTTTCCCTCCCTCATGAACAAGATACGTAGTTTCACGGAATAAAAATTCAATGTTATAAATGCAATGCTTAAAAAAAATCCTATTCTGGTGCAACTGTATTTCTTCCATACCAAGTCTTTATCAGATCCCGAAGAAAAGATAAATTTTTTGTTCTGTAATATGGCACCACGCAAAATTCAACCCTGAAAAAATAATATGAAGTGCAATTTCTCAGCCAGTGAGCACTGGAAGGTCATTCCAGGCCAAGCGGTGTCCATAGGGGACGTCAGGGTTCCATCAAAAGAAGCACGACGTCTCCTTTCTGTTGCTCTCTAATTACAGAAGCTCTTACATGCCTCATCGAGCAGCTCTGTCACTGCTCTGACGCCTCAGTTTTGATTCCTTTTGTTTACGAAACCACGGGGAGACGTCCGAAATGCCAACTGTTCTCCCTCCCTCTCTGCAGCCCGTATGAAAGCGATGGCTGTAAAGGTCATAAAAACACAGTGTACTTTTCACCAGGTTTCCCTCGCATCCGTCAGTCTGAGCAGAGCAGTCAATAAGTCAGACTGACAGCCTGGATCATTTGTTCCCGTCTGCGGGTTTCTTCCTCTCAGTTGTTTCATCCCCCCGAGTGTCTCTGTCATGCTCGTCTTCATCTGGACACTCCACGCAAATATTGATTCCAGTCTTCGTTAGCTCAGCTGGCAGCCGAGCTCGCTGATGTTTCTCACAAAGCTGTTGACGGGTTTATGTAAAATATATGGTCAACCGCCGCGGTGGAGAAAGCACTGGAATTTTGCCGTCTGACAGAATGAGAAGACAAAAATAAAGCACGACGTTGAGGAAAAGATAAGGGTAAATGGTCTTATCTGGACTGTCAGCGTGTTATTTTTAACTTGTCTAACTCACAAGCTTAAACACATCCAGGCTTCTTTAATTTCAGCCTCATGAGGATGTCTGTGGAGGTCAAGGCTTCAGAAAAGCTCCAGACAGGAGAAGCTTCCTTCTCTTTTAGGCGTGCTGACATATCGATCCCAGAGCGCTGAAACCGGGCCGTTCACGTCTGTGTCCATCCGGATCGCCCTGTATGCTGGTTCCCATGGCAACGTCACACCATGCTCTTGTCTCCAAGCAGCCAGCTCAGAGCCAGAGGTTTGTTAAAGTGCCGAGGCTTCCTCACAGCCATTGTTCTGCTTGTTTTCGTCACACTAAAAGCAGAGCATTGTGAAGAGCTGCAGCAACAATTCGTCTCCTCTGATTTTGTGCAAAGTGACACTGCTGACTGTACATCGTTCCAGCATTTGGGCTATGCTTCTCTTTTCATCCCGCTGCAATTTTCTCCTTGTTGGAAACATTTTTCTTCTTTCCTTTCTGCTGGTCAAGCACAAAGCACTTTGTGGTTTCCTGGAGAGGTAGCTTGAAGAATGAAGAGTTTCCTGTGGAACATGTCAGTAATCGCTGAATTCACATTTCCACTATTTTTGATGAATGAAGCTCACAGATAACCTCCATTAGTCCACTACAGCCCTACATAAAACAGGATCAGATTAGTGAAACTTGGCTGAACAACTTTGGTTTCTCTTGCTGATTGGTGTAATTAACTTGTTTGACCTGGGGGTGGAGGTCTTATGAATAATGCCATTGCTCTTATGTTGCCATGGAAAAGCAAACTCACTAAATGCTGAAAGCAACATCACTTTATGGGGTGATTCTGGTTTTAATGCACATCATTTGTCTGGAAACTGAAGAATTATGTCCTGCATTTTTTTTTACTGCTGATGTTTTCCATATTCTTCTTGCATCACACGCACACAAACACACACACATGAACGCACACACGCACACATGAACACACACATACATAAACACACACAAACACACGAACATACACACACACGAACACACACACATGCACACACACAAACACAGACATGAACACGCACACACACACACATGAACACACACATACATAAACACACACAAACACACACACACATGAACACACACACACAAACACACACACGCACACACACAAACACACACACATGAACACACACACACATGAACACACACACGCACACACACAAACACACACACACATGAACACACACACACACACACACATGAACACAAACACTCACACACATGAACACACGCACACATGAACACACACACATGAACACACACACAGACATGAACACACACACAAACACACACACATGAACACACACACGCACACACATGAACACACACACACACACACACACACACGAATGTTTGCTTCACATTTCCTTCATAAAAGATTTTCAACACTTTGACTGATGTGGCAGAAAACGGATCAGAGGCTTTTTTTTACCTTTGACTACAAAAACACACAAAGGTGCTTTTAAGGAAAGTGTAACGATTTTACAGGAATGCAATAAAATGTCTGTCAAACAAAATGATGGGAGAATCTACAAAAAGCAGTTGTTGGAATTGAGCCAAGTATTGTGAATAAATGGGAATCTTGCTGTTTCCACAGTACAAAGATATAAAAAGGTGTTTAAAATGTGGTTTTTATATGTTCCATATGAGGAAAAAGAATCACAAATTCATTTTAGTGATTAAGCAATTTATTAAAACTCATTTAAAAGTGTTGAAAGGGGTGTTGGTAAGCTAAAGCAGACACAGTTCTTTGCATCTTGTGTGCTGTTCATGTAAGTTGTTTTTTTATTAACTTGTCATTATGTTGGGCTGCATGTTGGCACCGGTGGTCACACTGTTGTCCTGCAACAAGAGCATCCCTGGTTCCTTTCTGCATGGAGCTTGCATGTTCTCCCCAAGCATACAGGAGCTTTTTACCTCAAAAACATGCATTCTATGTTTATTGACAAACCTAAATTGTCCCCAGGTGTGAGTGAGGTTGTGGCTGGGTGTCTCTTATGTGTCCCTGTGATATAGGATAAAGACACAAGCTCTCCCTTACCCTACTAAAGAAAAACAGATTTCATTGTGAAAACAGTATTTTAAAAATTCTAGAACTATATTTTAACTGAAGTGGTTCCTGAGTAGAAAAAAAGTCTTGAAAAGCCATCTTTGTGTTTTTGTTTACACGTCCAATATGCAACTTTTGAAATAAGCTTTGCTTCATCTGTAACTTAACCATCAACACTGAGAAGACTGAATGTGGGAATGTAACATAGAAGCTGAGTTCAAAAGGAACCATAATGCCCTCTAGTGGCTGGCTGCAGAAAACATGTTTAGCCCCCTCTTATTCAGTAAACGGGACATTGTCCTGACTGAAACAAATAAATACTTTAAATTTTCAGGAGTTGACACCTGATTCACTTAGTTCTCAAGTTGCTGCTGTGTGTTGTCATCTTTTTCTAAAACAGTGACAATGTGTAGTTTTTAACCATTAATCTCTGGAAATATCCATCAAAATGTTGTTGAAAATGAATAAAATGATGCTCAGTTGTTGAAAAATGTTGGCGGGTTCGTAACATATAACCATAAAATTCGGGTATAAAATACATCGGCACGGGTCTAAGGCTCAGGGCGACACCATATTAGGCCCAATCCCAGTACTCGCACTTGCACCCTTGCGCCCTTCAATTGCCGTTCCCGGCCAGGGGTGCGAGTGCGTAGGGTGTCCCGATTCTCAAGTGCGGAAGTTGACCAAGCCCCTTTTGCACCCTTTATCCGCACTTCACCCAAGTCCGCGGTGATGCAGACTTGGGTGAAGGGTATTACCCACAATCCATTGCTGCGTGGGAATTTTGAGAAGAAGGCGGAGCAATGGATCAAGTGTCTTTTCTGAAAACATGTATTTTCAGGTGAAAGAAGTTCATTTAAAGACGATTTATGATATTTATTCATGCTCTGAATGTTTTAGACCAAGATATAAATGTGGACAGCAATTAATTTAAATTTAGTCAAATAATTGTTTGTTTGTGTGTTTGAAAGCTGTTAATAAAGATTTTTAAAAAAGCACAAACAGCGACCGGCATCCCAGCATGCGTCACGATCGATGACGTAATGCTCACTGTCCCAATTTGCACACTTGTGTACTACGCACTCGAAGCCTTTCTGCGCACTTCCTCTAAGCGCACTTCACAGAAGGTTGTAGGGCGCAGTGCGAGTATTGAAATTGGGCCTTAGACGCCATGTTTCCTTTTACGGGAGCCCGTGAGGACAAAACGCATTTTCAGATTTGTAACAAGCGGTTACAAAACTTTCACCATTCATAAATGTTGTTTTATACATTTACCTCTTCGCTCGTTGCCAGTGATGAAAGGGAGTCTGATGTCATTTTGCTGGAGGCTGAATGATCTGACGAAGTACTCGTTCAGAAATTGCAGGGATTTTTGGCCCTGATGGCCATCCGTTGGTAAGGTCTTACTTGAACACAAAACTCAACATTGCAATGATTCAGGTATGTACTGCCCCCTATCGACAGGGAAAATACACACAGTCACTTTAAGCTATTTAATGTCTTAACAAACTTCAGTGACTGTGTGCAGAGGAGTTTCAGCCCCACATCACGTAAACACAACATGCAGCAGCTATGAACAAAGACCGTTTGGTTTCACTTTTGGAGAAGCAGCATCTATTTTTATGTAAGTAAATTTGGATGATCATGACCCATCTGCGTTCTCTAGTTCTTGTGTTCAGAACCATCTTTTCTTGGTTAACGTATTTTTTAGGTTTATTTTTGAGGCGGTATTACAGGCCTGGGATTTTTAACGTAGCTGTTTTTAGTTCCACTCCCTTTATATATGAAGCTACTCTCACTTTCATCCTGTGAACTTTTGATCCTAAATCTGTCCTGACATTCGTCTCCATTCACCAACCATCCAGTTCTCTCTTCTATACCTCTCTTCCAATCTTTTTTCCATTGCTTTGAAAACCTGACTCAAAGAATTTAAACACAGGCCTTTCTTACACTTCTCCTTTGTGCAATCTCCTATCTAAACAGACAGTAGCTGAAGCAAATTGATTTTGCTCTGCATGTGGGTCTAGCCACGCTCCATGGGAGCCTCAGCAGGTAGGTCTACCATTGGCCTGAGCAGTCTTGTGTTATACCAATCACAGCACTCTATCAGTTTGGTGGGTGGGATGATGCGACGGAGCAAAACAACTAAGATGGCAGCATCTGTTAGAAATGGCTTTGGCATCAACTTTTCTTTGAGTCAAGAGCAGATAGAGGTGCTTAAGTCCTTTATTTAGAAAGCGATGTATTTTTGTCTTCCTCAACAGCGTATGCAGGACTGGCCTGTTGACTGACATTCGGTGAGTACGTCATGTTGTTTGTTGTCCAATAGCATGTGGAGACAGTTTGAAAGACAACCATATCTTCTGCCCCATGACTGAGTTCTGTCTGGGTCGTGGCCAGACTCTATGTTCACATATATAGGATGTCTTGCCAGGTTGGCAGTCTCTCACATTTCAATCAAACTTGCATATTCAATCTTACTTTGGTTCCTCTTCACTGCAAACCTCCACCTATTCAGGCTTCCTCAGCCTTTCGCTTTCTTTCATTGCAAATCAGTGACATCTGTGCAAGTGTAACCCCACATAGACCACGCCAGATCCTGCCTTTAGGAATGTTCATCTCTATAGAAAACAGGAAGGCTTTAATCTCTCCACAAATAACCGAAAAACTGACCATGAAGTCGATATTTTAATTTCTCTCCATGAAGATCCCGGCAGCTCACGATGTAAAAATAAATCTACAGCGTGATGTCTGCACCTGAAACTGAAATAAATATTTCCAGTCAGAGGCTGTGCCATCTGCCGAGTTATTTGGACTCCAGCTGTGTGCATCCCCAGACGCCCCTGCTCTTACTCTTCAGCAGATGAAGTTCAGCTCCCACCACGAGCCGTCTTGAACGACAACATAAAGACAGCATAAAGCAAACATCACTTTGGCTAGTCAATCAGCCTTTTCTCTCCCCGTCCAATCAATTGAGTGCTCGCTGTAGAGAGGCCTGAAAATAGATTGAGGTTCACTTTGTGTGGCAACAGATGAGAGTGCACTTAACTACAGGGAGAAAATGGACAGCATTTCCCTCCTCGTCTCTGGAAATGTACATCAAGAGGGGTATATTCAGTTTTGGTAACATTTGATGAGCCCGTCATGCTTTTAGCGTCCATTCTCTTGGCCTTTATCTTGTTCGTTAGATCTCCCGTTGCTGCTTTAAAAAATCACACCGTAAATGTTTCCACATATAGAAATCACATTTTGGAAATAAGGATGCAAATGAAAACTACCGGCAACATACTGATGTTATGAATTCCTAAGACTTTTTCATGTTATTGAAGGTGTTTCACATCCAATCAAAGAGCTTTCTCAGTTAATAAATAATATTTGTGAAATACTGTGGAAGTTGGCAAGGAGACAAGAAAAGGTATTTGCAGTCTCAACTTTTTAATCATGGACTTCCAACCTCTCAAGAAAAATACAAAGCTTCCTCTTCCTCAGGACGACTTCCCGCCAGGAAGCTCACCCACTTCCTCTAACATCGTCTTCACAATAAGAGCCTGTCCTTCTAGTGTGAGAATATGCATGTAAATGTTCGCCACAGTACGTTTGTTATTTCAGTAAATGATCTGTGGTCTCCGGTAAAAATGAATGTCTTGTGAGTCATTTTCAGAGGGAAACAAACGTTCACACTCCTGTTTCAGGAAGTAGAAGTTAGTCGGAGGAGTGGGGAGCAGAAAACGGCAGAATTTGGAGTCTCCTTTGTTAATATTTATGACAACGTGACTCTTCCACTGCCTTCGTTCACTCTTCTTTCTTGGGTAAAAAATGCAACATTGATGCTTTATCTCTACAAATAACACGAGTCTGAACCTGTTCTGTCATGTTGTTAAAGCTAACGGTTAGCTTCTACGAGCCAAGATGCACTCTGCTCTCCTGGCTGCAGAATTTACTCAGCCTTCCCGGTCGCAGTCCAAGATGGATGAGTTCGTGAATGCAGATTTTACAGTGTGACATCAAGCTGTGTCGCGTTTTCTGACTCGAGCGTCTATTTTCTTTCTGTGGCCAACGCAGGAGATGGGGGTGGGAGACCATTTTCACGTTCCGCATGAATGTGAAACTCAGAATGATTATTTAAAAAATAACAAGAAGTTTCTCAGTGAACCTCACCTTTAAAAGCAACATTTAGGACTGCCACGTCCTCAAAAACCATCATAGGCAAGACTAAAATATGAAACTATTATAAATTGACAATTCAGTGTTTGAATGTTTCTGAACAAGCAGCTCTGTGGGGGAATGCTCTGTTGGAGGTCGTATTTACACAGCCGTGGTGTCACCTAAATAAATGTGAAAATGGAGGTGTGCCATGGGATTATGCAAAAACAGTAAACTACACAAGTCTCCTGATAAAGCTGAGATGTGACAAAACTACCAGTAGCATCCGTGTCAGCATAGATATTGGTCATTTAGTTCCTTTGCAGATGTTTTGGCTGATACTCAAATGTTTGTCCAGCAAATATTAAATTTTCCCCTGGAAAAATGCACTGTACCAACTCTTTTTGTTGGTTTAGTTCTTATTATTGTGTAAAGCTCCTGTATTGTTTGAAGTGAAATACACAAACTGAGAACATTCAACATTAAATGAACTCCAAGCCATTTAAGTTATTCATTGAACGTGTTGGTATTGTTCGGTCTGTATGCCGGTGGCATGGCTGCATGGAGTATCCATCTGAATAAAGGAACTTGGTACAGACTCTACATCAGAATTCACTAACTTCACTCCTAGAGAACTTCCATTCTGCAAATTTAAGCTGTTTACTTGCTCCAACACACCTGTTTTAGACCAATGATTAACCTGCTTCTAGAACTCAGCAGGATATCATTAAATGCTGGTGAAGGTTCTCAATCATCCAGGTCAGGTTAATCTAAAGGGGTTCAAATGAAGGCAACTGGACTTCTTTACACAGGGGAAACTAAACAAATACACAAGCCCATGGCACAACACAGGAGAGCCACCTCTTCAGGTCAAGGCTCTGCAGTCCACCAACACCTGAAGGACAAGGGACAGAGCTTTGAAGATGACACATTCTGGAGAGAGAAGATGGTTTGAGAGAGGAGTGAAGGAAGCTATCTATGTCAAATGGGAAAGACCTACATTAAATAGAGGAGGAGGACTCAGGTTTCACCTTTCCAGCACCTACAATGCAGCGTTAAACTTAATTCCAAAACAGTTCCACTCTAAGTCACACCCTTGTGCATCTGATCAATGCAACGATTCCCACAACATAGGGCTTAACGACATCAACGA
The DNA here is from genome assembly GCA_006937985.1 of Aphyosemion australe. Lineage (NCBI taxonomy): Eukaryota > Metazoa > Chordata > Actinopteri > Cyprinodontiformes > Nothobranchiidae > Aphyosemion > Aphyosemion australe. The sequence goes on from SSNS01000370.1 coordinate 206,793, forward strand.
CTCCTCATGAGGTAGGGAGGAGGGGTATTCATAGGTAGTTTCTGCTCGTTACACAACAATAGGCAGCTACAGTTTATAAGCTTGACCCTCCCATATTCCAGTCAGAATTGACAAAGTTCCTTGAATGAGAAACGAAACGTCTTCAAGAAACCAAAGAGGTCCAGTTGCCTTCAGTCGAACCTCTTTAGAGGAACCATGTAGAACTTGAAGTGACTGAAGTTGGAGTCTCCTGCTCCACATATTGCTTAAACGCTGTTTTGGTAAAAATTCAGCAACCAGTTTCATAATAAAGAAGGAAGTGCAACAAAATTTTTTAAAAAGTCCTGAAAAAAAAAAAAAAAACAGCTTCATTGGACAGTTTTCATCTATTCAACAGGGCTCAAATTACACACAGGCTCTTGGTGGGGGGGGGTTCGTTCGTCCAATAATCTCTGTTGAAACTCCGTGAGGGGGGAGTCAAGTCATTTTTTTGGGCTCCCCCTGGGTATGTCGGTTGAGGGCTTTCGGGGAGCCGGGCTCCCCCTAGCTCCCCAATAATACCAACCCTATACAGGTCCAACAACGTAGGAGTTGCTCACCCACCTGACTCCCAAGGCTGGTCACAAGTGGTAGAAACATTTGTAGATGTGCTTTGGACATCACTGGAGACAAAACGTGTTGCCAGGCCCTAAAAACAATGGTATTACATGTATTAGTTAAAAATCTCAGCTCAGTCTGATTTACCTTTGGCTTTAGCAAAATGCAAAAGAATAAACAATCTAAATGCTAACTAATGTCCCTGTCATTGTACAAAGTAAAAGCTCGGTATTCTTTAAGTTTGCTGATGGCTGTCTTGAGGATTTGCAGCATCGGTGAACCTGAATGCCAAACCGGTAAAAACCCAACACTGTGAAAAGGGATTGCAGCAGATAAAAACTGTACAGCAGTCACTGCCTAAGCTGGAAGTTCAGTTTGTAGAAAAAATGCCTTTTAAATACTTTTATGTGTGGAAAATTTGCAAAAGAGATAAAAATTTCTGCTTCCTCAACTTTAGTTTTCTGTTTAAACTAAACATATGTAGGTGTTCTTGGACAATCGTTTCCATACTGTCCTGATCAAAAAACACACGTGTGAACCAGACTAGTCAATAGTGTTCCCCATAACTGGTGATCACTATCAGTCTCTATCAACAAGTTGCATCAGCCTCATTTCAACTGAGTCAAGATTTGCAAAATACAAATGAAAATAATTCCAAGACTATTTACAAGCTTCAGAATTATTGCTGATATTAAAGCCATGTCTAGGAATTAAAATGAATGTGTTCCAGCAGCACTTGGAAAGCATCAGAAACCCAACAACGTTCTGAACCGAGACGCTCTTGGACATGATAAGAAAATTTGCACGCAAGCTCGACTTTTGGTTTTCTGTTTAATTAAACAGAAACTAATTAAAATCAGCTGTTTTTGCTCTGTGAGTCTTAGAATATACAGACGATCATTTCAGACCACTAACAGCATCCATGACGACTTATTAGATAAAGGGTATGGATATTATCTCCATCATTATCTCCGTCATACTCCCCCATGATCAATTAGAAATGTCACCTTCACGACAAATTCAGACACTTCACACAACGCTCTGAATCAATAAAAGGGAATAAATGGATAGAAAGGAATGTCAGTGGACACATCCAAAGTATCCATCTCCTTTCCCCCCTAGCTTGTAATTGGGAGTCTGGGCTAATTAAAACACAGTTCCCAGGCAGGCGATGACAGCCGCCGCTGCTCTGATTTTCCTCCTTAGATGTTCAATGAAGAGAAAGGGGTTTAAGAGCCATAAGGAATGACATAAAGCTAGCTATTCACACATAATTGCTCACCCAGGGAGGATGCAGTGAGGCTGGTGGCCTGACGAATGCCGGAGGTAGCAGTTCCTGTCAGCATGATGAAGCTCCGCAGTGCCCCCAGGCCCTGCACTAAGACCCCAAAGCTTCCCAATGGGGTGCCAATTTTAACTTAATAAATCCAAAACTGATGAAATATGATCTGGCCGTAACTTCAGACTAAGCCTTAGTTAAGTTTCTTGTTCCAAGGACCTTAATAAGAGCCGGCCCCACGAAATCTGTGGGATATATTTATAGAGCCAATAAATCTGTGCTTCTGTTCGGAGGTACCATTCAGTGTTTACAAGTATCTTGTCTGATTCAGCGCTCAAAGAGCTTCATGAATGTCTGATTGTGAAAGTTTTCAACACATCAAGATTTCTGTTAACTGTTTCTGTCACTCCTGTTGGTCAAAGACAGTCCTTACCCCAGGAAAACCGTGGCTTTTCTGACCTAAATAAGCTGGATTTCACTGAGGCTGTGAAAGGTCATGGATAGAAAAATAAAGAGGTTTTGGGTGTAAAAGAGATTTTGTGCTTTCAATGGGAACTTGTGCACGCCAGATAGTATTTTTTTATTATTATTTCTGATTATAATCAGTCACTCTGAGGTTTTCATGCAGGCTGATCATGAAAATAGTCTCCTCCACCTACCTCCTGCATTAGCTTCTGACAGAAAATAGACTCTAGGTGAAACTCTAGGATTAGAAAATTCTGACAGATCTACGTCACACTGTCACTGAACATTCATGGACTCACCCATCTTGACTCACGACGGGTAAGGCTGTTGTTGGTTTAGCGTCCAGGAAACAGCAGAGAACGTCTGGGCTAGTAGAAGCTAACCGTTAGCATTAGCAACTCCACCACACAGCAGAACTCCTCCAGGCTTGTGTTATTTGTGGAGATAAAACATCAACGTTGCAGAGCAAACAGAGTCAGTGGTAGAGTCGTGTTGCTGTTAGCCAATCAGAGGAGAGATGTCCACATATCAGGAAATAAGACCATAGACATGAATATTCGGGCACTGGAGAGCGTAACAGCGTCGCCGCCATATTGGATAGGTCCCTTGCTCTCCAAACCCAATAACTGGAGTCAATGCAGACTGAACAACTAGTCCGTTTTTTCTACAGCCTATAGCTGCAATAAATGGTGTACTATTGAAAACAGATCACGTTGGACTTTTCTAGCCTACATGTTGGGATTTTATATTTTAATATTTTTTTATTTATTTCATTTTATTATATTTATATTTTAACTATCATGCCATACCACATGTCTGATTTTGTGAAAAAGCATAATCAAATGTCTTTTAGTTGGGTAAGCACCTTCCTCAATAGAAATAAATGCACTGGGGGCGAATAGAGACTCATCCAAGATGGCAACCGGCCACTACAGCAGCTCCAATAGGCAGCGCCAGTCCACGGGGCGTCTACGTATATATGTCTGTGAATAAGACACCAAATTCTGCCATGTTCAGCCCAACTCTGATCTGGCTCACTGAAACAGGCGCACCGGAGCTTTGTTTCTCCCAAAGTACGACTTACAAGGCATTCATTCCTACTAGAGACCACTGTAAATGCATTAAAAATATGAGGAAAGTTGACCTTTAACAGACACAAACAAATTTAATACGTGTAGAGAAATCTCATTTAGTCGTTTTTTTACCCAACATAGAGAGGTAACTGTGCTGTTTTTCTTATTATTCCTCATTTCGTTTCAAACATGCTTTAGGATTCGTTCCTTCTCCTGTTTTATATTTATGTTTTTAAACGAGCGCTGGTCCGTTGCCCCCCCGGGGATAATTAAGTGTTCGGAAGGCCCAGAGTGCACAGTCTGTCACCTTTGGGAATATTATTTAATTTCCCATATTAAAGTGAGAGGATGCACATAACTGCAGGATAGAAGCTGCTTTAAACTGTGATAATGAACAAAATAGCACTCTGCCCTCCGCATCGCAACGGTTTCCCTTGACAACTTCCAAAATCTCTGATGCTTGCTACCATAAGTCTAAAGGCTTTCTTTGTTACCCAGCTCATATTATTTATCACAACCCCTGTAAGTCATTAGTGGGCTGATGATGGTACTGGCTCTGGTTTCCTGTTCAGAGTTTTCTGACATACATGTCATCAGAAGAAGCCAGCTTCCCACAGGGTGCATTAAAATTAGAACGCAGACAGGAAGATGGACTAGCCAGGCCCAGAAATAACCTCTGATGACATGGATTCACATCTAGTTAAGAGGCTACATTTTCTCTGGAGGGGGGATAAAACAGAGAGCGTATTAGAGTCTGAGGAACATTGGAGCTGTTAGATAAATCAAATCTGACTGGGGGAATCTTTTAAATAAGGTGAAAAATGACCCTCTGTGACAGACAGGGAGGTTTCTTTAATCTCTTTTTTTGTTAATTGACTCTGGACCTGAGTGCAACCTCTGAAAATCTTTCATTATTCTTGCAGCAGATGAATCACCTGCAACAAAAAGAGTAAAAGGTTTAGAAACCACAGGATTGGTGAACAGATGCATTAGCGTTCTTGTGCAGCAGGGTTTTTGGGACAGCGTCGTCTCGGGTCATTTTAATAGACGAACGCTGGCCTGTGACTCCTTCCTGCGTCCATGTGAGGTGATGCCAGCGGCCCAGACTGTCCTGACACGATTAAAGAAAAGCCCTCGCTGAGAAACATCTGTTTGTCCGGGGGCCATGTTGTCACCCAGATGAGGTCAGAAGAAGGATTCTCACAAGATAAACATCTGGATTTTTAATTTAGAAACTCCCAGCCCTTTTTTTTCTGCTCCTTTTTCTCGCTTCAACTCATTTCCATCCTTCACATCTGCTCTCGCTTCCATTTGGATTTTTCCTTACATCTATTTTACTTGATACATTATTTTTTTGATGCTGTTGTAAAAGTTGCACTAAGTACGGTGTTTAATCAACTTGGGATGTGACAGTTTAAAAGAGAACAGAGAGAAAAGAACTCCGAGTGATAATTACCATGTTTAGAGGGCCATTACAGGGTTATTCAGGGAGCAGGAACAGCTGAGTGTAATCTGTGCATCACTCACAGGAGAGAACTTAATTTAAAAATGGTGCCTATTGCAGAGGAAATGTGATGCAATTATATTAAATTAGATAACTCGTTATGCATCAAGCTCAAACTGCACCAAAATAAAATAATAATACTCCTGAGGGATTAATATTGGCATGCTTTACATGATTGATGGGCTCGTTTACTCACCTCTCAAATGAAAGCATAAATAGATGATTTCTAACAGAAAAGAGTAAATATGACTATTTGGGGTGAATTCTGGCAAAATCGGAGCTTTAAATATTGGTCTAATGTTAAACGAAGAAGTGTTAGGCCTTCGTGGCTGCTGATAGTAACAAAAATGATTTGAGTGTGAATAAAGACCTACTGTATATAAAGCTTTGGCTGAGGCTGGTTATGTTACAAATTAAATTAAGTGTAAAAGCATCAGTGTCCAGCAGCGATTGCTGAAAGCTTTTTAGAAAGGCTCAGATTTATCAGACTAAATGATATCACCTGCATTTCACATTATTTTGTTCCTTCATCACTCAATGAGCAGCAGCATTCAACTGCTTGAACTTTTAAATTGAAATTAAAGGTGTTTAATTAATACATTTGCAGTGGTCTCTAGTAGGAATGAATGCCTGATAAGTCGTACTCAGGGGGCAAAAACACTGATGCACCATTTCCAGGAAGTAGAAAATTGCCACATCAGAGCTGAGCTTCAGACGACAGGATTTGGAGTCTTATTTCCTGATATTTGGACATCTCTCCTCTGATTGGCTAACAGCAACACAACTCTACCACTGACTTACAGATTGAGCATGAACCTTTGGTCTTTATTGACCGTTTGCACGTGACGTCACGACGCTCATGGGACCGCCCCCTTTGCCATGATGTTTGGCAAAAAGACCGTTTGCACAAGTTGAAACTCCTGTTAAGTTAGTCAAAACACGCCAGTTTGTAGCCTTTTATCGCTTTTATTTAGTTGTAAGAAAAATGTCAGCTGCCATCTTACTTCAGACAGCTGCCCCCTTTAGTAACATTGGTGTCAATGGTGCATGTACTATTTAAATAACTCTAACTTTCAACCAATTTTCAAACGGTTTGATTTGTCATAAACGCCAGAGATGTGACTGTGAAATATGACGGATTTGGCCCGTTATTCAAAAATGTGCAAATATGTCGTCTCAAGCCTATGTATTATAAGGTTTGTAATAATGCAACCCGCTTGTAAATCCGTTAATATTTCGAGTTAAGTGTGTTTTTGTTTAAGTTCTTCACTCACCTTCCATCTGCTACCATTGAGAACGGAACGTATGCTGTCCGAAGTAAGATGGCCGCCATGTAGGGACGCTGTCGACTCTGGCATCTAGCAATATGATATCTATGGTGAATAGGGTATTCTACAGTTGACGTCACCACGCAAAGGCTTCTGGGTAGGGTCATACTCATAAGCTGCATTAACAATAGAAAATATACAGTCTGGTCAAAAGCTTTTTCGTGGACGTTTGGGTGGACATGCTGTTTGGCTGAGACATTCAGCTGGACCCCTCCATTAACACCGCTGCCTCCACTCTCCGTTAACAATGCTGCGTCCTGCATTAATTCTCCTCCGCTGCTCCTCCTGGATAACTCCATGACAGAGAGCGTCGCTAGGACCGGCGGCTGGGCATTCTCGGATGTAGGACTTTCCCTCCGGGAAGATGTAAGTAACAAATGTACGTGTTTTTCTTGATCTGCTCCACACAGTTAAAATCCGCTCGTCCAACTTAAAAATTACCACCGCTTTGCTTCTTCTGTCTTTAGCTTAGCCCGTGTAGCTTTCCAGCTGTTTCATGTGGTCGCGGACTTTACCGGCTTTGGAAAAGGTATAAAAAGTCCTCTCCGACATCCGATCTGGGTGTCTAGAGTCCGATTAGCACCTCCACCAGCAGCAGCGCTTAGTTCCTTGCTGTTTGAAAATCTTTAGGAGACGAAAAAGTAACTTTAGTCAGATCGGAGCGACTCAGACCCATAGGAATCCATTATAACTGCTCACTTACTTGTATGACCCTGCGCCCCAGAGTGCTTCGCGACATTACGTCACGATCTATTTTTAGCTACTGCAGAAAGCTCTATTCTGGCAAACTTGACAACTTGTTTATATCGGTGAACAGCAGCAGGGAGAACGTAAGCTAACGTTCGTAAGCTAGCTAACACGTAACTTTTGTAAATACTGCTCTCTATGAGCCCCACCTAGGTGCGCTGGATCTTCCCACAAGTGAACTGGGCTTGAACTAGTTGAAGCCAAAACATCACAAAAAACAATGATAACAACAAAAAACTATTTCAGGCGCTACTTTCCCCTTTATTTAATACTCGTGTCGCTCACTGTTTACATGCTTTTGGCAACCAATGTGGCGGACCCACGTGATTAGGTGATGTAGGTGCAAATGGTCAATAAGTCATTTAAAACTGGGATGGAAAAGCATGCAGTTTATCAACAAGTCCTCGTGCACACAGCGGTTTAACTATTTAGCAACAGAAACAGATGCCAGAAAAAACAGACTTCACTACAAAGACTTTTTTATAAATTCTTGGCACGCATCATCTCAATGTTTACTCTAGTTTTAGCTCCTCAGCTGCTAAATGTTCTCTATTTGCAGCAGCGTTTTGCTAACAAGAGCCTCAGCGTTGTGATGGACAGTGTGTGTACAGCATCCTGCTGTTGCTGCTGCAGCTTTAGAGCAAATCCACATCATAAAACAAACAAAACCCCAACTAAAAACCCATCTGTCACATTTTCTGCAACTTTTTCTGCTAAAATGACACATTTTAGTGTTTCAACTTGTAAAATAAACAACGATCAGCTAATATAGTCACATTTATTCAGTTTGATTGATTTATACATCAGAATAGGTGGCGTTTTATTTCTGTTATTATTAAATATATTTAGTGGAGCAGATTGAAAACAGTGCAACAGACTGAAATTCTCGCTTTGGGCACGGCAAATATTCAGGATTAGGATCAGCGCTCGCATGCCCGTTAAGAATGATTGCGTTCAGGAAAGGCGCTTTGGTTTATTGAACACGGGGATTTATCTGATCTTCTCAGGCAGCTCAGATCGTTTAATGCTGCCTGGCGTTTCCCCAAATGAATTCCTGTGATTAGACACGGCACAGCCCGGACTCTCAGCTCCAATAAAACGAAAGGAGAACGACGGAGGTTTACATAAGTCAAAACTGTTATTGTGTCAGCTTTTATTGTGGAGCATAAAGGGAATGACCACAGCGACATACTTTAGCAAGGTCCTTTTTGTGTTCTCTAAGCCAATCACGTCTTTATCCCAGATAATCACATTAAAAACTCCAGCAGAGCTGTGCTGCACGCGTGGCATCATCTCTGTTGCATCGCTGGTGAGGAAGAAAAACCACTGGTAGCTGCTTCATTAAGATACAAATCTTTTATTTATGCTTCTCTAACTCCATGATCAAAACACCTCCCCCGGCACATGAAGACAAAAACACACTCTGCTTTTCAGAATATCACACGGAGCAAAACATTTGCACATGACAGCTATTGATCTGAACACCACCTGCCTTTCTAAACCCAGGGGTCCACATTGTTACCGGACAGTACGCGCTTCTGAGTACAGTATCCTTCTAATGAGGATTCAAACAGCTCTCTCCCTTCTTTAATCTGATTTTCAAGGCCATTAGTCCAGTCTGTGATCTGCTGATCCAGCCTCCTTCCCTCTGTTCTAAATGAACACAGAGATGGACAACTTTCTTCTCCTTTTCGTTTGTTTTGGGATCATCCCTTGTTACCACAGCTTGAGAGCGGGAAGACGTGAAGTTGAAAGGCCCTGAAAATTCAACAATATCTGCTTGCCAAGAGCGGCTCGGATAAGAACGTTTCCACCTCTGTTTAAATATGAAGCTTCTAACTTGTTGGCCCAACACAAACACTGTAATAGGGCGGAAGCCAAACCCAAATATGATGTTCCTGTAGCACAAATATCGAGCTCCTATGAATATTCATGTCATACAAATATTTGCTCTTTGGGGATGGTGGAGGGGGGGGGGGGGGGGGTATAAAAAGCCGGTTCTAAATTTGTCCTGCTTTTGAGCATCTGTGTCTCGCTTGTGCTGATTAGTAAAGTAAACAAAACCAAATAATTGAATAACCACGACACTATGGAAGACACATTGTTGTAACTTGTGGGTTTATCGTGTTTTTCTATTTTTTGTATTCAGTTTTTTCAGTTATAATTTTGCTTTTTCTCAGCCATCTTTTCCCAAAGTTGGTCTGATTCTGCTCTCTCACTTACAATTGTTGTCTGTTTACAGTTACCACAGCAATATGTGCTTAGCCTGGCAATCCATCCATCCATTCATTTTCCTTCGCTTATCCAAAGTCGGGTTGTGGGGGCAGCAGCCTAAGCAGAGAGGCCCAGACTTCCCTCTCCCCAGCCACTTGGGGTCCGGGGGATCCCAAGGCGTTCCCTGACCAGATGAGAGGTATAGTCCCTCCAGCGTGTCCTGGGTCATGTTTAGGTCTCCTCCCGGCTGGACGTGCCCGGAAAACCTCACCAGGGAGGCGTCCAGGAGGCATCCTAACCAGATATCTGAGCCACCTCAACTGGCTCCTCTGGATGTGGAGGAGCAGTGGGTCTACTCCAAACTCCTCCCAAATGATCGAGCTTCTCACTCTATCTCTAAGGGAGACACCATGTGGAGAAAACTCGTTACAGCGATCTCATTCTTTCAATCGCTACCCAAAGCTCGTGACCATAGATGAGGGTTGGAACGTAGATCAACCGGTAAATCGAGAGAGTCGCCTTCCAACTTAACGCCTGCATCACTGCAGACGCGGCATAAATCTGCCTATTGCTCTCCCGCTCCATCTTTCCCTCACTCATGAACAAGACCTCAATACAAACTCCTCCACTTGAGGCAGGACCTCGTCCCTGACCTGGAGAAGGCATTCTACCCTTTTACGAATCAAGACCATGATCTCTCCTTGAAAGGAGCTGATTCTCATCCCAGCCGCTTCACACTCAGCTGCGAACCGCTCCAGTGAAAGCTGAATACCACGGTTTGATGAAGCCATCAGGAAAACATCATCTGCAAAAAGCAGAGACCTGATCCTTAGGTCACTAAAACCATCCATAAAAGTTATGAACAGGGCCATCCTGTACATGTATTCTGGCTACGACCACAAAACAGAGCTTGGTCGTGGGGCAGATCTACGGCTGTCTTTCAAACTGTCTCTGCACACGGTTGGACAGCGCTAGGACCAATCAGAACAGCAACATCTATACCAGTGGCTCTCAATTAGTGAGGTGAGGGGCAGGGGGGCGCGGCACAGTATCTTGACACAATATTCTGATTTAAAGCCCCATTCCTGAACTTTGCGAATATATGCTCTCTGTCGCCCTCTCAAGGCTTGCTGCGTAACGGCACTGTCGTAAAATCAAATTTTAAAATAAAACTTTTAAAAATAAAACAACCCTAATGTCAGGCAAAACAACGAAAACAAACTTTTCCACCTCCACACATTGAATAAATAGTTTTATCAGGACTGTATAACAACTTTATGCCCGACCAAACACAATAACCCTGGTGAAATCATTTATTACTTACCTAGCCATTAGCAGCACAGCTAGGTCAGAGTCCGTAGTTCATGCTGTTCTTTCTAAAAGAGCTCTCCAGCGAGGAAAAGACGGCCCAATAATAACTCTGGTCTTTGCTCTTGCTCTATCACGTTCTTCTTTTCTTTTCCTAGATTCCTCTAAGGGATTTCTAGCTTTCTTCTGGATCTGCCACTGCTAAACAGCGAGTCTACGTTATACAGTTATGGCAAGCCAAAGGGATCCAAAAAGTGCGCATTCAAAACTCGCATTATGTCCACCAAAATAGAGTGGTCAAGACGTTCGCTTTTAGAACATAAAGTTTTTTCCCCCCTTTGGCATCAACACCCGCGTTCAAGACGTGCATTTTGGCGGACATGACGCACATTCAGAACGCATGCTTTTTTATACCTTTGGCTTGCCATATTGTGCCGTAAAGCAACATGCAGTTAGTACTTCCTGCGGCGGCCGACCGCTCAAAAACTGTATAATGCGGTAAACAGACGTGGGACTCCCTAACACTATCACAGGTATGAAAAATGAACATAATAGATGATAGTATGATGCCCCAACTTTACAAAAACCATTATTTTAAGGTGAAAAGGTTGCGGAGTGTTACTTTAAAACAAAGTACCCATAATGCTATTTGGTTACAATATACCAAAGAGCCAAGCACTGCTTTCCACTGCTCCTTTATCGTGTGGAATAAGCCAATAAGACACTGAATCCTCCTTCTTACTCTTCTGAGAATCAGATTTTTATAGGAATATAAAAAAATATTAAATATATATTTCTTCCTTGTTTCAATGAACTATAAAAGTCCTGAAGAGACTTTACTGCCAACTGGAAAAGTAAAACACCAAAACATTTTGACTTCTCACTTTAAGCGACGGTTAAAGCAGCGTGATTTGAAGTTGAAGTTTAGCAGACGCGAGGCTGAGGTGGATGGAAATAAGCCTGGAGTGTGATACAGAGATCCTCCGTGAGTCTGAGCGGTTTCAGACCTATAGGCGGCTCTAAACATTGAGCAAGGTTTTTGTTGATCTAACTTTCCTTTTAGAGACACCAGACACCCAAATAAGTCCATTCAGACACAAATACACACAAAAAAATCTTCTTTCTTATAAGTTCCTTGTTCGTGTAAATTTATTTAAATAACACGCACATCCTTCTCTTCTAAAAGGCATCTGACAGTGGAAGGCATCAGATTAGATTAACCCCGAGATGAAGGTGGGCTTAGCTTGAACTTTTGAACAAACACAACTTGTTGAACCCTCTCCGAGCTGGGAATGTTTTCTGGTGGTCTAAGTCTCCTCCCCTCCTGTTTGGCTCACTGGTCCCTTGAATGAAACAAAAAAGAAAAAAAGAATGTAAGTGAACGGGCCTATAAAGGTTATTTTCTGGTCGGCTTTGCCCTGAATCACACATTGTACTTCAACTTAAAGGGACACTAGTCAGTTTTGGCTTGTTTTTAGCACCCCCTAGTGTTCGTTGGTGAAACCGAAAGTAAAACGCATCTCCTCGCTGTGCGTTCATCTTTTTAACACCTTAATCTAACTGCTGAAATGTCTCCTCAGCCTTCATTAGTTTCTACAGGAGCGGTTCATCACTAAATCAAACACATCAGCTGTGTTCATGATCTAAAAGATGCAGGAAACATGCTGGAAGCAGACTGCAGATCCAGGTAGGTCAAGTCCCAACAGACTGGACCGGCAACTGTGAAGTTGCAGGTGAATTATTCTGGCCACATGGGGCAACAGGGGCTGGGTGGCCTTTCATTAACCCTGGAAAGGGTAATTTTAGCACAAACTGGCTCAAGAACATGATTTAAAATATTAAAAAGTTGCAAAGTGTCCCTCTAAATGATAAATAATGATGTGTGTTTCGACTATGTCTGTCATGTAATATTAGATTTATTAGCTTGTAAAAATTCGTAATTAAAATGACTACAAGTCAGACGTCTCATATATGACGTCACAGCAGAATCTCTTCTCCCCAGCGTATACCACACGACCAGGTTTATAGTGGTTTTCTCCACGTTTAGTTAGCCTTTAATTCTGAAATAAGATTGCGACGCTCACTAAACTCACAGCCATTTTCTTCTTGTTGCCTGGTTTGATGATGTAAATTGGCGAGCGTTTTTTCCGTTTACGTCTTTTCACACAAAACCTAAAGTAACTTTTGCCACCTGATCAAAATGTGTAATTAACCCTTTAACTTCCTCACCACAAAAAAGCAATGAAGACATTCCTTTTTTGCATTTTTTGATTTGGGGCAATAAGGGCTTTAATTTAATGCAAATTAATAATATAATAATTGTAATAATATTAAGGTCATAATAATGCAATGTAATAATGTTACGCCTTTTCTTCAAACAACTCCATGTTTTTTATAATTTTTTTGTTTTACTATTTTTTCTTCTTAAGTTCATTGAATGTTTCAATGAGATGTGGGGACTTTAGATATGCTGTACCAGTTGGTTGAACAAGTAAAAGGCTACAGTTTATACACATCATGTGTGAAATCCTTGGCAACTATCAAACGGGATCAGAAAATAACTTTGACTCTTATTTTTTATTTTTTTTGGCAGTAGGGGACCCATGGATTGGAAGTAGATAGGCATGACAAATAGGCCTTTTCCAACAGCACGGTTCGGTATTTTCCCCCTATTTTCCCTCTATTGTTCAGTCCCTGCTTCCTCGAGGTTCCAAGCGCACTGACCCGAGCCGGCATCGCGACTGTCGGCCCCTGATTGGCTAGGGGGCGGAGTTACTGGTTACTCCACAGCTTCCTGGTCTGCCTGCAGCAATTTTCTGGTTCAAAGTCTAACAAAAAGCCATAAAACTGAACAGAATGTTCAAGATTACCACCATTTTTGTGCTGAGTTGTTTCTGTATAGCAGACTGACTTTATATGAAAGCACCAAATTTAAGACCAACCGTATCAAGAGCTCAACAGCACAGATGACCTCTTGACGTTTGTTTAAATCACACCTTCCTGATTTTTCATCACGCAGAAACAAAAGTCCAATTGAAAATCTCAAATCCAAGCTTCACTGCACAAAAACATGACGAAGGGAAACAGAATGAGGTAAAACCTTTTGATTTTATCCCCCTATTGAGACCATCTAGTGCAGGCCTCATGATTATTACGATGCAGATTTAAAGGTGCTGTTTTGCGAGCTAAGCATTCCTGATATGCCTGAGAGCAATTCCATTGTCTTGCTTGGCTAGCGCGAGTGCTGAGCTAACACAGGCGCTTTAATCTATCACCACAGAGATTGCACTTGTTCCAGCATTGTTTTACAAGCTGCTGAGGACCAGGCCTGATAAGCTTTCTCCACGAGTCTTTGAAATCCATCTGTCAATAAGATAGTAACCGGGCGGAATGGAATCTCATGTCTTGGTTTCACGGCCGATGGTGCTCGTGGGTTCAGGGAAACCATCTCAAGTGAACAGATGGTTCTTATTTTCATTTCCCTCTGGATACATTTCTTTTTTTCTTGGTAATTTGAACATGAACTTGATGGTGGAAAACTTTGCTGCATTTCCTTGGGGAATGAAGAAAGTTAGAATTTGAATAATCATTTTAAGGATGAACCATATCATGTCCAGTAGCTCTGAGAGCCCGAGGTGTAGGTTTGAAGATAAGGCTTTGAACTTTAGAAATAGTGAAAATCTTGTTTCGTATAATTATGCATTCTGGACAGAAATGACACATGACTTCTCTCCCCATCTGGCTTGTAAAATTAGTTTTATTCAATATAAATAAAAATATGTCAATATTTTATTTGTCTATTCTTATTTGTATTATTAATTAATTTTTGATTATCAAAGTTTTTGATTTTTTAAACACAATATTAGACACATGTTTTTGGATTTTACATTTTTTCTGCCATTATCATTATTATTTTTATCATCATCATTACATTATTATTATTATTATTATTATTATTATTATTATTATTATTATTATTATTAGCCCATTAAACAGCTACTTTTTTAGAAGAATGTTAATAATAATTAATAAAAATAATAATATAATAATATTTCCAATATTGTAGATTTTTATCTAATGATCAAACTTTTATTTCATTGACATTAATTTTATACCAAAAATAAAAGATCAGACCGACTCAAGTCAGCTGCAAGCCCACAGCTGTGATATTCAGTAGAAAATTACATGCAGTTATATTTCCTTTCAAATTTATTAGGTGTTGCATTTTATTGGCAGGAAGTAAGGCCGGCCTTCATGCATAACTCTTGTTGAGCCTCACAAGCTCCACCGCCAATAAACCCCTTTCTACAGACCATAATTTGTAACCACCTTTAGCTGCTTTATTTAGTTTTGTTTTTTGTTTGTTTTACAATACAAAACCCATGTTTGTTTTTGTTTTTGGTAAATGAATCAAATTTCAATCCTTAGGTATTTCTTGCAGATATGTTTTTTTTATCACTGTACACTATTTTGTTCTTTGCTTGTTTTGAATCTGTTTTGCTGCTGGTGCACCAAAATGTTCCTACTGAGGGAAAATGAAAGAATTTTCTATTCTATTCTATTGTTACCTTACATCGTGTTTTGTCTTTTTCTTTATTAATAATAATAATAATAATAATAATAATAATAATAATAATAGATTGGATTTATAAAGCGCTTTTCAAGGCACTCAAAGCGCTTTCCATTATTAATGCACTCTCACATTCACACACTGCTGATGATGGTGAGCTACTATGTAGCCACAGCCGCCCTGGGGCGGTCTGACAGAGGCGAGGCTGCCATTCTGCGCCATCGGCCCCTCTGACCACCACCAACACAGGGAAGTTGGGTTAAGTGTCTCTCCCAAGGACACAACAACAGTGACAGACTGAGCGGGACGCGAACCTACGACCTTCCGATTGCGGGGCGTCCACTTAACCCCTCTGCCACCTCGTCTCAAAGCTGCAATTGCAAATTTGGAAGACATATTAGCTTAAAACGTTTTTTTAATGCTCCTTAACAACGTTCTAACATCATATAGCTATAAATATATTGTGGAAATAAAAAAAAAAAAACAATAATAATAATAATAATAATAATAATAATAATGAAGTGGTCCTCTCACATTTGTTTAAAAACCTCCATTAATAACATATAACCAAAAGCAACTATTGGACCATCTAGTTGTCGGTCTTGTTGAACTGCCGCACTTCCCTGGGTCCTCCACTCATCACACACTCACGTATTTATCAACAGAACACCACTGGTGTGAGAGGTTCTCCGCTCAATAATATCAGAGAAGGAGAAACAGCCGGCTGCTACCACTTCAAATTTAGGACAAACTACCAGAGTCCCAAAGAGAAAAACACCATTTGAAGTCACGGACAACAAAAGGTGTTTGCACCTAGAAAATGGCGACTGGTGTTTAGAGCTATCTAGTTTCCTCTTGAAATGTGGGTGTCCAGTTCCGGCAGAAGCATCTCAGGGAAGATACCCGGGGGAGGTGTGAGTGTTCCGTGACCGTGTTTGCGTTCAGAACCTAGCTTGTTTGCAGATTCGCTATAACAGCTTTAAGTGTGTATCCAGTTTTTTGTTGAGACTAACTGTCTGCATGCATATACATGAAAATGATGAATGACCCTCACTTGTATAGCACCTTTCAGAGTCACAGGACTCCAAAACGCTCTACAGTGTATCATTCATCCATTCACACCCTGGTGGTGATGATGAGCTACAATGTAGCCACAGCTGCACATTGACAGAGGTGAGGCTTCTAGGCCAGTGGTTCTCAATTACTTTTGGTGAAGCCCCCCCTAGGGTACATAGATTTTTTTCGCACCCCCCCCCCACGGGGTAATGTGCGAGCGGGGGGCTACTTTGAATTGGCCCCCAAAATGCCTAGAAACGGCCCTGGGTGTGGGACAGTTTTGAAGGTGACTACAATTGTATCAAATAAATAAATATTGCTTATAAGTTATTGCTTTATAAAGTTACAAACGTGTAGTGGGATAAATCTACCTGCATTTTCCTTTTCAAGCACTTTGTTTTATTTTTTTATGCAACCATTTTCCTGTCCTGTCTGTATTTTAGCTGCATCTCCTCTCAATCCTCCAGAAAAACTGC
The DNA here is from genome assembly GCA_006937985.1 of Aphyosemion australe. Classification (NCBI taxonomy): domain Eukaryota; kingdom Metazoa; phylum Chordata; class Actinopteri; order Cyprinodontiformes; family Nothobranchiidae; genus Aphyosemion; species Aphyosemion australe. The sequence continues at coordinate 223,389 of SSNS01000370.1, forward strand.
TGCCTGGCTTCATTTTTCACCATGAGCTACTTTAAGCAGATCAAAGCGATCTGTCAAAAATAGCAGAGTGCGCTGCCAGGGCCGCCGCTGTCCATACGCAAGGTACGCAGAGTGCGTAGGGCCTCGATACCTGGGGGAGGCCCCAAAAAATATTACAAAGTTGAGTTATTACAGTAGCATATTGCTCATCAAACACATAAATTAGCTGCCCACCGTTTGAGCCGTTGAGTATTTTCTTAATTATTTAGCCTATCGGTCAAAATTTGGGCAAAATAGCTATTCTAATAATTTACAAACATTACACCCACACCCCCGCCCGCCCGCACGGTAATGGTACAGCCCGAAGTTTTGGTTTCGGTTTCACTTCATCATGTTGGCAGGGTAAACGCAGCGGCAATGTCCAAATGCTGGAGCCGATCCGTCAAACAGACTGCTCTGGTCACTCTCAGTAAATTACGTGATTTTCTCTCTCGTGGCATAACAGCTCACTTTCTCACGTCCTCTCCACATCCGCGCCATCCGCGTGTGACGCATCAGATTACATCATCGAGTGCCAGGTGATCCTTCTCTCTTATTACTTTCCACTCTGATTGGAAACACCTGTGGACACACCTCAACACCCCCACTTGTTCACAGGTACAACATCAATGTAAATAGTCGTTGAATGTTCCTGTAACTTAATTTCCAAACATAAACCTAGAAAATTTTTCAATCTTCATACGGGGTAGCGGCTTGGTCATAATATCGGCTATCATTTCTTCAGTTGGACAGTACTCAACATACAGTTGTCCTTCTTGTATCGTCCATCGTATGAAATGATGTTTCACATCAATGTGTTTACTCCTTTGTCTGTGTACTGGGTCTTGTGATAAAGCGATAGTTCCCTGATTATCCTCAAGTATCACAGGTTTTGCATATTCATATCCATCAATGTCTCGTATCAGTTGCTTTAAGTATATGCATTCTTGAGCTGTAGCCGCTAATGCCATATACTCCGCCTCGCAAGTAGACAGTGCCACTGTCCCTTGCTTCTTTGTTTTCCATGAAATCAGAGGACCAGTTCTACTCAAACTCACACAGTAGCCGGTTATGCTTTTTCTGTCCGTAGCGTCAGATGCCCAGTTCGCATCACTATATGCTACTAGCCCGAGTTGTTCCTCTGAACATCTTCTAAAACATAGTCCCCTCTTTAGAGTACCTTGTAAATATCGCAGAACGTGTTTTACAACGATCCAATGTTCATCCGATGGTGCCTTGAAGTACTGTGACAGTTGATTAACAACATAACTCAAGTCTGGTCTTGTACATAGGCTCAAATAGTTCAAACAACCAACAGCTTCCCTGTACTTTCTGATGTCCTGTAATGGTTTTCCATTTACAGATAACACCGGCTTCATCTCACAGGGTGTGTAACGTGGTTTGCAGTTCTCCATGTCAAACCTTCTCAAAATGTTTTTCACATATGCACTCTGTGACATCATTATACAATCATCATCATACACAAAATCCATCCCCAGGAAATGAGTGAGTTTTCCTAAATCTTTCATTCTGAATCTTGTTGATAATGCATTTTTGATTCTGTGTAGGGCTTCTTTGTTGTTAGCTGCAATCAATAAATCATCAACCCATACGATCACTATGACTTTTTCCTCTTTTGTTTCCTTAGCATAAACACAATGTTCTGCTGCATTTTGTTTCAATCCATACAAACATAGATAATCGTGTAGTGTTTGATTCCAATTTCGGCCTGATTGTTTCAAACCATAAACTGATTTCTTGAGTCTATACACGATTCTACTGTGTTCTCCTGTTTGCGTTTCATATCCCTCAGGTTGTTCCATATATATCTCTTCTTGTATTGGTGCATGTAGAAAGGCTGTTTTTACATCCATGTGGTGTAACAACATATTCTCCTGGATGGCTTTCTGCATTAGCACTCTTACACTGGTTATATCTGCTGTAGGTGAGAAAGTGTCTTTGTAATCGATTCCTTTTGTCTGGCTATATCCCTTTGCGACATACCTTGCTTTGTATTTCTCTGTACCGTCTGGATTTCTTTTCAGTGCATAGACCCATCTACCCCCCACTGCTTTCTTGCCTGTCGGTAGTGGAGTTAAAATAAATGTGTCGTTCTCTCTGAGTGATAGCATCTCATCATCCATGGCTCTTTTCCATTCTCTTGCCTGATCTGATGCTACTGCCTCACTGAAAGACATAGGTACATCACATAGCAACCGATAACAATAATCCATGTCCATTTCTTTGCTTTCACATTCTTTTACATCTGTTACATAATCATCTAGATATGCTGGTTTTCTTCTTACTCTCTCTGGGTATCTTTTAGCTTCCACTTCCTTCTCTGCTTCTTTCTGGGAGTGTTCAGACATTCTCCTCTCTGAATCACCCTGGGTTGGCCTTTCTCCCTCCAGCTGACTTTCATCTGTTTTCTTTGCTTCTTTATGATTTGAGACTCTTCGCTCTCTTGTTACGATCTCGTCTTCAACCATGTTTCTGTTCTCTATTTGCTGCTCTGCAGTAGTCTCTCCCAGTACCTTTATCAGTCTGTGTTTTTCAACTTTTCCATTATACGGAAAATACACTAGGTATGCCGGGCTGTTCTTGTCGTAACCAATAAAAACACCTTTATCAGCTCTTGCGTCCAGTTTGCCTCTGTTTTGCTTATAAGCGTAACAAGAAGATCCAAACTTTTTCATTCTTTTCAGATTTGGTTTCTTTCCAGTCAACATCTCATATGGCGTCTTACCCACTCTTCTGTTAAAACATCTGTTCCGTGTCACTGCTGCCGTATGTATCGCATATGGCCACAGTGATTTAGGTAATCCGCTCTCTATCAGCATACATCTTGCCATATCGAATAAAGTACGCCAGTTTCTCTCCGCTGTTCCGTTTTGATGTGGCGAGTATGGTGCTGATGTCTCATGTTTTATTTTGTTCTTTAGCATCAAGTCCTTAAAAGACCTATTTACGTACTCTGTGCCATTATCTGACCTGATACGTTTGATCTTTCCATATGGTGCTACATCCGTGATAAACCTCTCTGTTGCACGGACTGTATCACTTTTCTGTTTTAAACAGTACACAAATGTTGCACCAGAATAATCATCAGTAAATGATAACACATATCTGAAACCATCTTTGGTATTTGGTGAAATTGGTCCTGCTAAGTCCGTATGAACCAACTCCAGTGCTGTTGTGGCCTTTACATCCGGCTCTCTATTCCTCGTCTGTGTGTATTTCCCTTGGATACACGTCTCACATTGTATATTTGTGTCTATTTCACCCTTGATTTTCATGCCATCTACTACATGCTGTAACTTTACCACGTCATTGTGATTACAATGTCCCAAAATTTCATGCCATGTTTGTAGATCATAACAACCATTACATGAGTTCACCTCTTCTGGTCTCATCTTTGTCGCATCCATATAAAAACACCTTTATCAGCTCTTGCGTCCAGTTTGCCTCTGTTTTGCTTATAAGCGTAACAAGAAGATCCAAACTTTTTCATTCTTTTCAGATTTGGTTTCTTTCCAGTCAACATCTCATATGGCGTCTTACCCACTCTTCTGTTAAAACATCTGTTCCGTGTCACTGCTGCCGTATGTATCGCATATGGCCACAGTGATTTAGGTAATCCGCTCTCTATCAGCATACATCTTGCCATATCGAATAAAGTACGCCAGTTTCTCTCCACATCCGCGCCATCCGCGTGTGACGCATCAGATTACATCATCGAGTGCCAGGTGATCCTTCTCTCTTATTACTTTCCACTCTGATTGGAAACACCTGTGGACACACCTCAACAAAGTGACAGCACAATTAAAATACACAGATACATTTAGACCAAAAAATACACAAATTAATTTCAAATTTAAAAATCTGAAGGGAGGAAAAAAAAGACATGCAGTTACAGGGCAGATGGTGCGGCATAAGAAACATTCATTCAAAGGCTGATGAATACATGAAAGTTTTCAATTTTGATTAGTAGAGTTGGGGCACATTTGAGGTCATGAGGAAGCTGATTCCATCTGTGTGCAGCCCATCCATCCATCCATTTTCTCCCGCTTATCCGGAGTCGGGTCGCGGGGGCAGCAGCTTAAGGAGGGAAGCCCAGACCTCCCTCTCCCCAGCCACTTGGGCCAGCTCCTCCGGGGGAATCCCAAGGCATTCCCAGGCCAGCCGAGAGACATAATCTCTCCAGCGTGTCCTGGGTCTTCCTTTGGGTCTCCTCCCGGTTGGACGTGCCCGGAAAACCTCACCAGGGAGGAGTCCAGGAGGCATCCTAATCAGATGCCCGAGCCACCTCAACTGGCTCCTCTCGATGTGGAGGAGCAGCGGGTCTACTCCGAGCCCCTCCCGGATGACCGAGCTCCTCACCCTATCTCTAAGGGAGAGCCCAGCCACCCTGCGAAGAAAACTCATTTCGGCCGCTTGTATCCGCGATCTCGTTCTTTCGGTCACTACCCAAAGCTCGTGACCATAGGTGAGGGTAGGAACGTAGATCGACCGGTAAATCGAGAGCTTCGCCTTTCGACTCAGCTCTCTCTTCACCACGACAGACCGGTACAACGCCCCCATCACTGCAGATGCAGCACCAATCCGCCTGTCGATCTCACGCTCCACCCTTCCCTCACTCGTGAACAAGACCCCGAGATATTTAAACTCCTCCACTTGGGGCAGGACCTCGTCCCTGACCTGGAGAAGGCATTCTACCCTTTTCCGACTCAAGACCATGGTCTCGGATTTAGAGGAGCTGATTCTCATCCCAGCTGCTTCACACCCGGCTGCGAACTGCTCCAGCGAAAGCCGGAGATCACGTTCTGACGAAGCCAACAGGACCACATCATCTGCAAAAAGCAGAGACCTGATCCTTAGGCCACCAAAACGGATCCCCTCACCNTGGCCTTTCTCCCTCCAGCTGACTTTCATCTGTTTTCTTTGCTTCTTTATGATTTGAGACTCTTCGCTCTCTTGTTACGATCTCGTCTTCAACCATGTTTCTGTTCTCTATTTGCTGCTCTGCAGTAGTCTCTCCCAGTACCTTTATCAGTCTGTGTTTTTCAACTTTTCCATTATACGGAAAATACACTAGGTATGCCGGGCTGTTCTTGTCGTAACCAATAAAAACACCTTTATCAGCTCTTGCGTCCAGTTTGCCTCTGTTTTGCTTATAAGCGTAACAAGAAGATCCAAACTTTTTCATTCTTTTCAGATTTGGTTTCTTTCCAGTCAACATCTCATATGGCGTCTTACCCACTCTTCTGTTAAAACATCTGTTCCGTGTCACTGCTGCCGTATGTATCGCATATGGCCACAGTGATTTAGGTAATCCGCTCTCTATCAGCATACATCTTGCCATATCGAATAAAGTACGCCAGTTTCTCTCCGCTGTTCCGTTTTGATGTGGCGAGTATGGTGCTGATGTCTCATGTTTTATTTTGTTCTTTAGCATCAAGTCCTTAAAAGACCTATTTACGTACTCTGTGCCATTATCTGACCTGATACGTTTGATCTTTCCATATGGTGCTACATCCGTGATAAACCTCTCTGTTGCACGGACTGTATCACTTTTCTGTTTTAAACAGTACACAAATGTTGCACCAGAATAATCATCAGTAAATGATAACACATATCTGAAACCATCTTTGGTATTTGGTGAAATTGGTCCTGCTAAGTCCGTATGAACCAACTCCAGTGCTGTTGTGGCCTTTACATCCGGCTCTCTATTCCTCGTCTGTGTGTATTTCCCTTGGATACACGTCTCACATTGTATATTTGTGTCTATTTCACCCTTGATTTTCATGCCATCTACTACATGCTGTAACTTTACCACGTCATTGTGATTACAATGTCCCAAAATTTCATGCCATGTTTGTAGATCATAACAACCATTACATGAGTTCACCTCTTCTGGTCTCATCTTCGTCGCATCCATATAAAATAGTCTGTTCTGTTCATATATCGGGAACTCAGTCCCACCACATCTCAAACAACTGTTTCCTTGTTGGAACTTTACCGTGGCTCCATTTCCAACAGCAGCTTTAACTGAAAATATGTTCTGTGGGAACGTGGGTATGTATAAAGCTTGTTTCAGTGTTACCTTATGTCCTCGTCCTCTGCTGTCACTCATCCACATTACCACATCACCTCTCAACTCAGCCGCTCCTCGACTCCGTGTTCCGTCCGCCAACTCCACACAATGGGCTTCTGGATTGAAGTCGTCATCGATTACATCAAAGTACTCCCTTCTGGTGATGATATGTGAGGTCGCTCCGGTATCCACCATCAGCCTCTCTTGTGTTTCACGTCCGCTGGCGTAGCTGGAACTTGTCATAAACACGTAATCCTTTTCGCCATCTTCCTCAGCGACTCCTCTTGCCCCATCGTGTCTTCGTCGTCTTCTGCAGGTTTTGTCACTGTGTGTGTTGCTCTTACAAGAATCACACCACACTGTTGATCGACATCTTCTTGCTATATGTCCTTTAGCTCCACACTTGTAACACACAATGTCTTTATTAGTTCTCCTTAACTCATTCTGGCTGGCCTGAGCTCGTTTCACCTTTGTTTCCATGATATTATCACTAGTTGCAGCTGTTCGCATCTTTTCAGTCTCTTCATAACTCCTTAACTTTACTTTTAATTCCGAAAAAGAGATTTCACTTTCGCTCTGTGTAACATGTACAACAAACGGTTTGAACACCTCTGGTAGTCCCTTTAAAATCATCGCTACCAACAATCCATCACTTAACTTTTCTCCGGCCGTTTTCAATGCTGTGATTATTACTTCAGCTCGGATAACATAGTCCGTCACACTTTCATTCCTCTCTTGTTTAAGTGATGTGAGTTCTGTGTAGAGGCTGATGATTCGCGGTTTCCCTGTGCCCGCATAATGGTCTCTCAATATCTTTAGTGCCTTTCGACCGTCATCTGTGGCCTCTCTCATGACTAAAGACAGACTCTTGTCATCTAAAAATTGAATCAGTTCCGCGTACACTTCCGCATTCCTACCATCATCCTCTTCATCGGCGTCATCACCGGATTCCAGGATCACATCTTTCAGACCTTGTAATCGTAGATGTCCCATGAATTTCGTTTCCCATAATTCATATTTTGTCTCATCTCCGTCAAACAGCAGTCGAGACCATCGACTCCCGGCCTCTGAGCGTCGACTCATCCTTCCGGGTTTCACTCACACCAGTACGCGCTCCACACCAAACTTTTCCGACTCGAGAACACCCCTCTGGTTTCTCCTGGTTGTGTTTGGCTTCTTTCCGGTAGCGCAGCTGAGCTCTCCCTGGGCCCATAACCTGTTGGCAGGGTAAACGCAGCGGCAATGTCCAAATGCTGGAGCCGATCCGTCAAACAGACTGCTCTGGTCACTCTCAGTAAATTACGTGATTTTCTCTCTCGTGGCATAACAGCTCACTTTCTCACGTCCTCTCCACATCCGCGCCATCCGCGTGTGACGCATCAGATTACATCATCGAGTGCCAGGTGATCCTTCTCTCTTATTACTTTCCACTCTGATTGGAAACACCTGTGGACACACCTCAACACATCACCGCAATGTTTTTATTTGATCCCCCGCGACGCTGCTGCGGCTGACGATGAAGAGACGACATGAATCTGGAGCAGAGAAGAAAGAAAAAAAACAGAGAGATGACTCCCGTACATCCTGGTAAGTTTCTCTTTATCAGCTACCTGGGCAGCCTGGCAGGTGAATTAGTTGGAGTCTGAGCTTCTGTGTTGAGGCTTGTAAACATTCTGGTGCTAGCAGAGGCTAGCTGCTAACTCAGTAGTTTACATGCACATCTGAGTTGAGCTTTTGGAGAGAAATTGGACTTAGAGCTTAGCCAGATTCAGCGTCTTTGTTCCAGATTACATGTCAGAAAATCTAAATATTGGATGAAGTGAGTCATAAATCCAATGTTCTATTAATATTACACATCTTTCAAAAATCATTTTTACCATGTTGTTGTCTGTTTCCATGTAGCTGATCAGCTGTCTGTCAGCCAACAACCTATTGTTCTCCAGTATGTTTCGTATTCACAGTAACCTTGTTAATTAACTAAACCCTGCTATTTAAACAATTATTATGTCTGCTATGTTTACTTCTGTATGATTAACAAAAGCTCTGACAAATGATCAGCCTCTGTTTAGGGCATCTTTATCATTGTGTGCTGTAGGGCAGGAGGTCTAAATGTTCCTTTCTGACAGTCCTGTAGTGTTAACACAATGGTGAATCATAAAATGTGTCAAATGTAAAACTTTGATAGATTAATTACTGAAACAATCCTGTTGATAAATTAGTAAATAGTTAATATTTATAATAGCATCATTTCTAGAACTGTTTCATTCAAGATTTTTATTTTCTTATTTTCATTTTTGTACTATTGACTTGTTGAAAAGATTATTTTAGGCCCAAAAAGCATGTTGGATTACCTCTGGAGAAGTCTGTAAAAATATATTATTTTGTTCTATAGCTGAATAATAGTGTCTGATCTAATAATACAGAGGAGGGTTTACATGTATTAAAGGCATCTTTGAGAAAACTGAGAATCATTTATGTATCTGGAGACAGAGCCAAGTGTCTTTTTTTATTATCTGAACTATGGTCACCCTAATTCTGTTATCTTCCCTTTTGGTCATGTACAAAATGCCACCATTGCTTTGTTTCATGTGTATAAATGGAGTATAGGTTTTGTCCATGTTCCATTATATTAATATAACATAGTTGAATATCCTTTTACAGTGCCATGAAATGAAGGGCTTTACAGATAAACTGCAGACTGATGATGATTCATATTTTTAGTCACTTTTTATCCCACTGTAAAAAAAATCATTAGAAAATCCTAATGTGTTGTTACTTTTATTTAACTTTTGCTAATCACNATGTCCAGACAGACCTCTGAATCCCTCTGTCAGCGCTTCTCTTCAGCGCTCCTCCTCATGACATTTGCGCACAGGTGACCAGTTCACGCGGAGCACAATGTGCGCTCGGGCGGCAGCAGGTGAAACGTTAATTCAAGTGAAATCGTTTAACTGTGTTGTTTATATGTTACTGGGGAACTCTGGTCAGCTTGTGTGGGATAAATATTAATGAAAAAAGAATGGATATTTAACGGTTTTATTGAATATTTATTATTATTTTAAAAATAAGTGAAAATAGATCATGCTGCCTCTGGCTGCGAACAAATGATTCTTTCTATTTCTCATATAAGAACGAAAGGAAGTTATGTTCAGAAAAAAAACATTTTATTTAAATAAAATCAAACAGTGGTGCAGGGCAGCTCAGGAAGCAAAGATGAGGCATCTTTTTAACATGACCATGTTCAATAGGGCTGTTTATACGTCACTACCAAACAAAAAATTGAAACAAAAAGTAAGAAAAATATAAATTTCTCTTCCATGGAACATTTGCACTGCTCCATTAAATAAAATCCATGTTTGGACTTTTTCTGTGTTCACGAATCAGTCCGTGCATGTATTGTGGAATCTGTTTTATTCTCCGTCGGGGAAGCTCCGAGCGGGGTGGGGGGAGGGGTTGGGGGGGTCAGGTGCGGTGCGCCGCGCCCCCCCTGCTCCTCCTCCGCGCCCCCCAAGGGGGGCGCGCCCCACTAATTGAGAACCACTGTTCTAGGCACAGGCGCCACCGGTCCCTCTGACCACCACCAGCAGACAACGTGGATTAAGTGTCTTGCCCAAGGACACAACAGCAGCATTCTCTGCCGGGATCGATCCTGCAACCCTCCGATTACTGGTCAACTCACTCTACCATCTGAGCTACTGCTGCTCCAGTTTGCATGTTCTTAATGGACAGACCATTAAGTCTCAAATAAATTTTAAACATATTTTTTATTCCTACTGTTCTATGTAGCTAACATTTGTGTTTTCTGATATTCATTTTATGTCTTTTGGGTAAAACCCAGTGAACAGCGGCTTACTTTCTACATTTTTATCTTTTGAAGTTCTCATTCTGCTGCATCAAAGTAACGTTATTAGTAAAAATAAAAGCATATCTGCACCAAGCTGTCAAATTACACATCTGACATTTACTGTTTTTATTCTGTCTCATCTTATTTTCCCTGGCTGGGTTCAGTGATGGTGGATTTTAATTTGGAAAGAAAGCAGCACAATAACCAGATGAGAGACGTCAATTAAAAGGCCTGCAGCTCAGAGCTGTAGCTGCAGGTTTGGCAGTTTTCATCTGGACTTTTAAAGCCGTGGACATGATGGGGTCTGAGGTCCACAGGTTGGGGCTGAAGGTTAGACAACACAGTGGGAATAACAACAGATGGGCAGACGATATAACATTTGCAGACCAGTGAATGGGCACGGTTAAGCCTGACAGGGAAGGGGGAAAATGGTAGCAGACTTCTAAAGTGGATGTGTCTTTTCTAAAGAAGCTACACTGGAACTCTGAGCTCAGTGTGCCGTTTCTTTAAAAGGCCAGTTCAGAGTTGTCAACATTTCCCTTTTAACTTGTGTGCTTGCAGGCTGGCAGGCAGGCAATTCCTTTTACTCTGGAAAACAGCTTGTCCAGTCCACTGGAAAGTGTTTCTGTTGTATTATAAATGTTTCTCGGAGCAGATACACGAGCTTTCCAAAGTGCAAAAGCCATTTAAAAGTGTTGGTGTGCTTATGGGCGCACATGCATAAACACATGGGTCCAAAGCTGTGGTGGAAGTTCTTTATTGATTGATTGATTGATTGAACTTTATTAATCCCTCGGGAAGGTTCCTCTGGGAAATTAGTTTCACCAGCAGCAGACACCGTCATTCCATTACAAACTAACAAATAACTTAAAAACAGATAAAAGTAAATAAAACTACTTAAAATTTGTTAAAAGAAAAATGATATTATTGCACACTGTTGTCTAATCGTTCTGTTCATATCTGGTCAGGCTCCTACTCCTGATCATGTCCGTCCCCTCCCTCTCACCCCCAGTGAAGAGTTGAACAGTTTGATGGCATGTGGGACAAAGGAGGTTTTAAGTCTGTTGGTCCTGGACTTGGGGAGAAGCATCCTGTCACTGAACCGACTCCTCTGGGCGTCAATGACTGAGTACTGAGGGTGCCTGATGTTGTCCATAATGGCCAGCAGCTTCTTCAGTGACCTCTTCTCTGCCACTGTCACCAGAGAGTCTAGTTCCACGCCAACCGCAGAACCGGCCCTCCTGATCAGCTTGTCCAGTCTGGCTGAGTCCTTTTTAGCTGCACTACTCCCCCAGCACACCACAGCATAAAACAGGACACTTGCAACCACAGTCTGGTAGAACATCGACAAGAGCTTCCTGCAGATGTTAAAAGATCGCAGCCTCCTATAGTACAGTCTGCTTTGTCCCTTTTTGTACACCTGTTGTGTATTATGTGTCCAGTCCAACTTGTTGTCCACCTACACCCCCAGGTACTTGTATGTGCTGACCATCTCCACTTGCTCTCCCTCAATCTGAACATGTCGTGGACTTTGTCCATGCCTCCTAAAGTCCACAACCAGTTCCTTGGTCTTTGAGGTGTTGAGTTGCAGGTGGTTTGAGTAGCTCCAGTCCACAAAATTCTGCACTAAGCTCCTGTATTCCTCTTCCCTGTCATCCCTAATAAACCCCATGATGGCCGTGTCATCTGCAAACTTCTGAACATGGCATAATCCAGAGTTGTAGCAGAAGTCTGAGGTGTACAGGGTGAAGAGAAGAGGAGAAAGCACAGTTCCCTGCGGTGCTCCTGTGCTACTGACCACAGTGTCAGAAGTGGTGTCCTTCAGCCTGACATACTGTGGTCTGTTGCTGAGGTAGTCAAAAATCCAGGCAGCCAGGCAGGGATCCACCTGCATCCTCATCAATTTATTATATTATATTATATTATATTGGCTAAAGTTTTAGGAAGGAAATTGCATCGTACTTTACTACAACAAATATTCAATTATACTACATTTATTAACATATATCCATAAGTTTCATCTTAGACTGTCAAGTGTCTTAGCGAGAATAACTCATTTACCAGACTATCATGTGTGAGAGCGATGACGAGGTGTATATCCGGCATTCCCGGTGTGCGTCATGTATATCCATATTATAAACCGTCATATTTTTAATCCAATATTTAAAAAAAAATATGAGCCAGTTGAAGCTGTCCGAGGTAAGATGGCCGCTGCGTAGGGACGTTCGTCCAATCGACGAAGAGCGCGGGTAAGGCATCTAGTGATATATATGATATCTATGCTCAACTTTCCTCTGGCTCACGTTTACTTCCTGAAAAAGGAGCGCCAGAGCTTTTTTTCTCCCAGATCGATATACTAGAGACCGCTGCAGATGTGTTGTCTTTAAAAGCACCATGATTGTGTGCAGGTGAGGAGGTGGGACTTCCAGTTGCATCTATATTCTGACTCTAGTTTCAGATCTATAACAGGTAAACAGACTATTCTGGTTCACTTATGAACAAGGGCAGGGCCCATCTTTATTTATGTCGATGATTCATATTGATCCCTTGTTGCCTTTTTCTGTGCAGAGATCCTCACGGCTGCTTCGTGCTCAAATAGCCATGGAGTGACAAGCTGGTAATGTTATTACTTGCAGTGTAATATAAACCAAATGTCAGCTGATACTGGCCTTTACCGGCTGCAGAGGGTGTTTTTATGAGAACATGTAAATCCAAGCAAGTGTGCTGCTTCATCTGTGAAGTACCATGCAGCACTAGAGTCTGATGTCTGTAACAAGTCTGATTTAGAGTAATAATCAATAACAAAGCATGCAGACCAGTTTTAATATGATGCAACAGAATAAATTCATGTTTTATCTAAATTGTGTGCCCATCTCATAAAAACATAATCATAAAAAAATCCAACAAGCCCTTCCACCGCCTCTTTTGCTGAATCAGAGGTGACATATAAGATTTATCAAGATGCAGCAGAATGATCTACCGTCTGCTGTGGCCTTCCAGCACAAATCCAATCAGGGAACGAGACAACTGTACATAATGCACCTTTGAAGGCAGCGGTGCTTATGAGCTGTTCTGCTTTAAATTACAGTACGAGCCAAGGTACCCAGCATCCACAGAGATCTCAATCACTACACTGGTGTACCTCTGCGAGGGATTTGAGTCGCCTCCGACTGCAAACGGATTTCATCTGAATCAATAACGCTGTAATTATTCCTTCCATAGATTCCCAGCACCTCTATTCATCAGTGGAATTTGACATGTGTTCCCCTAAACCTGTCAGGGGTCTCGATTTGCAGCTAAACATCTGCTGGCGGAGGGAGGAACCTGTGGCCTCAGACTGTTTGGATGCCAGTTAATCTGCAGGCCCTCATTATGATGAGTCACTTAGTGGGTTGTTTAATCAAACCGGAAATTACAATCTGGCTCTGCTCCAAACACAACCTTGTATGCACAATTGTGGGCCTGAGGGAGATTATTTTGCAGGAGATTATTTTGTGAAACATCCACTATCCACGGAAGACCTTCTAATTCCCCCTCCCGCTCTCTTTTTTCCTGGTGCGATAATTTTGTTTACGGAATTTCAACACCCTGAGTCAAGCTCTAAACCCACACACTTGCTGCGTTTCATCAAAGTCTAATTGGAATCGGTGCATTTTAATATACTTCTGCACACTTTGTTTTTCATTTCAGACCAAGTTAAACAGTAGGCCCGAGTATTTTTAAACATTTTTATGTTTTTGTGAAATGTGTAAGAATCTCACTATAAACCAGTGCACCTGACAGTGATGAAACACACTGAGATTAAACCATCACTGACCATCACCCGGGGGTGAGGTGCTGCTGAAATAGATTGAATGTGGAAAAATCGGATCCCTGAGGGGATGGATTTGGACACTGGGCAGCAGATCTGGATTTATAATTCCAGTCAATATCAATATGTCCAAAATGGAGTTAAAACGTGTAAATGTGAGCACATTACTCATATTTTAGCCTCACTCTGCTGCTTTCCCATTCATTTAAGAATTTACTTTAAAGGTGACCTAGAATGCAGTTAATCACCAATCTAAAACAGCTTAGAGCCTCTAAAAAGCATCAGAAATGTTCTTTAGGCTTTCATCTGTCCCAGGAGCCCCGATACAGGCCATTCTAAACCCCCTAAACCAGCCTTGCTGTGAAAAGAGCTGTTTGCCCCTCCCACTCAGCCAGGACATGAATATGATAATGAGCTGCTTGCTGATTGGTTGGTTTCCCCAGAAGGCCTCAGACACATGCAGGTTTGAGGAGGCGTGGCTCCCCCTTATGACGTGTTAAGGAAGGCTTTCTCAGAACAGGAGGTTTTCTCTCGCCTTTTTCAACGTTCTAATTTACATAAAAAGTAGGTCACACACGACTTTGACTTTCTGGCATGCTGCTGTTGACCACCCAAGCTGTCTTATTCAACAACAACAAGGAACATGTTGGTTTACATTCTAGGTCCTCTTTAAAGTTCTTTGCCTTTAAAGCTTTCCATAGCCTCGGCCAGTCCTACCTTCCTGAGCTGATACAGCCTAAGGACTATGGTCCTGTTTCTGCACGGCTTGTGCATAGACCAAAAATCATTGAGTCCAATCAGAGCGTTGGGAATCTAGAAAGTTTCCAAATGGAGTCTAGTTTTTTCCCTACGCTGCATGGGGATTGTCAGGAAGTTAAAGATTTTACATGAGCCAGACAGGAAGTGAGACGTGAAACAGCGAGGTGCATCCGGTTTATTTCAAAATAAAACCTGTGTTGCATTATTTTTTCCGGCTTTAGTTTTAATATTAATGACGAGGATATCAGTTCACAGTGTATGATCGTCCATGTTATTTTTACAGCAGTAACATGTTTTGACAAGACTTTTAAATTTAGTTTTAGTCCTAAGACTTGTCCAATTCGTTTTAATTTTAATCTTATTTTATAGCAGTCCATCTGTAAGCCATTCAGAAACCGAACCACATCTTTATGCTCCCTCCCGTTCTCGTATGTCAGCCCTATCACCTGCTCATGAGTGTTCCTTGGATTAAGCACAAGCTCAGGAGAGACCGAGCCTTTGCTGTTGAATGACCTTAGCTTAGAAACCTAGACAGGCAGCAGCCAAATCAAAATGATTTTGCTCTGCAGGTCGGTCTAGCCACACTCCATAGAAGCCTCAGCAGGCCCGGACAGTCTTGTGCCTAGCCAATCACAGCTCTCTATTGGTTTGGTGGGTGGGCTGATGCAACACAGTGAAACGACGGTGACGGCTTGTTTGAAACGGCTTTGGCATCATCTTTGGACTATTTAGGTTTTTCTTTGAATCAAGAGCAGATGGAGGTACTTAAGTCCTTTATTTACAAAAAGATCTGTCTATGGATTGTTGCCATATTATATATTCACATATATAAGATGGCTTGTGAGGCTAGTGAGGTTGTACATTCTGATGAAAAATATGTCATATAAGCTGTTTGATATTATGGCAGCTTTAATTCTGTCATCTGATACATTTTGTTATATTGCACAGCCCTGGATTCAGGCAGTGTAAATCTATGGATGTCTGTCCAACTGTCGATGAAATCCATGCTGATGGTTTGAGTTCCACTAAAACAACTGATTGCAAATCCTGTTGAATAAAATGGAATGGACTTTTACAACATTATTTATTCTCCAACACCCGACAATTGGTAGGCTCTGTAGAAATCAGTTGGATTATCAAACTAACGAACAAAAAGCACATAAAAACAAAATTTATCAAATGTTCTATGGGGGGGGGGCACCCTGTTGGAGCATTAATGGATAAAAGGGATCAAAGAGATAATGAAAAATAAATTGGGTTTCAGCTGTGATCATAAAGTTAGTTTGAATTTTAAAAGTTTGTGGATTATTTTCACTGCTGCAGGAGATGCATAGACCCTTCAGCATCACTGGGTTAGATCTCATTTAGAAGAGGTGGGCTCTCACTAAATTTTAGTCCTTTAGAAATCAGCATTTATATTTCTGTTCATTGTTTTTTTCTGTTCTGATGTCTGTTTCTTGACTGCTTTGCCATCATCAGCAGTGGTTTAGTTATTTTTATTATCTCTATCTGTTGCTTTCTAATACTTAAGTCATTACCTTCATTCTTTGTTGCATATTTATTATTCGACTGTGGAGAAATGGTAATTGACTGAATTTACATGTGTAAATAATAAGCTCCTAGGTGATTTGGGTTTTATCAGTGGCCATGTGCCATTCCTCCACTCCTCAGGGAAGCAACACACAAATATCTTACATTCATGATTTTTCTTTTTCTCTTCTTTTTGCTGTCTAGCCAAAAAGACCACATGTATCATTGGGACAAAATGCCATGTAACCACGATGTGTCATCACAACAATAAAGGAGATGGGAATTACGAAATGATGGTTCAGAGGAAAATGACAGGCATTAAATTGGGCCTCGGGTCGCCGTATGAAAAAGAACCAAGGCACGTTTTGTGTCTGAATGTTGCGCTTCTGCTTCAAATCTATGTTTGGCTGGATTGAAGCTGCTTGCTCACACACTGCCAATTAAATCTGCTCCTGATTCATAAAGTCAGTGTTGGAGAACATTAACAACGATAATTAAGAGACTAAATCACCTGTCAGACACTTTTTTCTTTTTTTATTGAACAAAAAATAATAATTTTGCATTTCTCTCGTTTTGTCTTTATTGTCACTCAGGATTTGATCAGGAAATCTCTTCACTTTTAAATTTGCAGCTGGTGAAAGCCGCCCGTATTGCAGGAGGGAAGCAGGCGCTGCTGCGGCGGGGAAGGGAGTGCTCCTGCTCCCTGGTAATGGCTTTGGACACAGCTGTGTGCATGGCTGACTCCTTAGCACTGCAGGGCCTTATCTCCAGAGAGGAGATTAGGTTTTGTGGGCTTCCTGGCATTCTTCTATAGTTCAGGCAAAGCTTGTGAGCTGGTCCACTGCGCAGTGGCCAACAACAAAATGTTTAAGGCATTACTCCAATATCCTGCTTTTTCTTTTCTTCCTTGACAATGTGGAATCTTAATAATAGTCCAGGACTGTAACCCAACATGTGTGTTTGCCAAACCTAATGGTTTTTAAACCAGCAGTGGTTTCCCTCTTCTTTTCTCCACCTACTCAGCGGTGTGATCAATCTTTCGTGGAAAAAAAACATCTGATTATTTGAAACAAGCTTGAACTGTGGCCTCACTGTGCAAAGAGCTGGTTAGGACGTCCTACAGACGTGGTCCGGACCGACGGACCCAATATAGACATCTGCACGTTCATGTGATGCTGACTGTTTGCAGGGGCCGTTCACTCCTCAGAGCCCATGTAAAAATAGAAACACATGTTTTATTGTTATTTACTCTAAATCCAAAGCCATTAGCAACACTAAGTTTTTTTACACTTCAACCAATTCCTTAAAAAGTGTGGTTCAGCGATTGTGTCTGTAGAACCTTTACCAGCTTCACCTTGGACAGCACTCTGCAGCCCCTGCTGACCAGAACAGCACTTAACAGCTTTGTGGAGCGGGTAGGTGCCCTAGGGGGCGCTCTTTACCCGCTTAACAGCTGTTAGCTATTTTCTGTGCCGGTAGCTAATAAAAGGCTAGCAGTTAGCTTTTTCAGTTTGTCACTAAAACACACAAGAAGAAGAAAAATTAAGTTTTTGTTTTGTTGGCATCATGGTGGAGCCTGGAAGTAAAAGTAAGAGAGTAATGTCTTTGGAGGTGAAGCAAAGAGCTAAACCCAGAGTGAACATCACTGCGGCTACACTAGTTTGAGGAAGCTGTGAAATCACAGACTGATGGTGACCTGGTTTTGTTGTAAGTAATAATATTTTTTGTCCAACAGTGTGGATCTTTTTCATTTGTGGTTTATTTTAGTTTTAGTTGGCTCATGTTAGCATTAGCTCGCTGGTAGCGCTAGCTACAGCAGGCAGCAGCAGGGTTGTGTACAACAGTTGTAATTCCACTTTCAACCAGTAGGGCAGAGGAGCAGGAAGCTGTTTAGTGTTACTTTAAAGGTATTGTGGACATTCTTTACTTCCGGGTGGATCATCTAAACCATTGGTCCACATAATTGTCAATCATTCTGGTGAAGCTAACACAAGACCGTCGTACGTGCTCGTTCCTGGGTTCGTTTTTACTTCCTGCGCATGCAGACGATGGCGTGTGCTGAAATAGAAGGTTGGGCTCCCCACAGACGCCGCTGTCGCCGGTTTTCTGCTCGACAGGTAAGCTAATGTTCGGCATGTTATTTAAAGAACTGCATTTCAGATTACTGCTAGAAGAAGTTATGACTATATTCTAGCGTTCCAGTGTTGTGCATGCGCATTTTTCAAAACATTAAGAGGGCGGTTCATTCCTGAAATTCAGAAACATCGTATGCATTACCTTTAATCCAAAAGCTTCTTTTGCCTTGATGATGAGAACCTTGATAGTCTTAAATCTTTAAGAAGAAAAGCAGCATAAGGCAGCTCTTTAAAGACTGATGGGAATCATGGGAACTCAAGGGAATTAAAAAGCAGAAATGTTTTTTACTGTGCCGTGAAAATGTTGGTTGGTGGATCTAAATAAAGCTCTGTCTCTTGGGTGTGAGACGGATGTCTTTCTTTCTTTCTGACCCATTTCCAATCTTCATCATCTCTTTAGGAATGGCAGCTCCTGGATCCACAGCACGCTTCCAGTAGTCCGTTACGGCCTTCAGTCAGCCATCAGCCGATTTCGTCTCCTTTTTTCACTTGAGGCTTTTTCTGTAAATTGTATTTCTCCAAATGAAGCACAAATCCAGGGATGTGGACGCGTGTTGGGAGCTCATCTTCCTTGGCAGCGTGTGATTGCTTTTTCTCATGTTGCTTCCTCATAAACATTTCCTCAAACCCCTCGTTGCAACGGATAAACAAGTCATTTAGTCAGCTGTAACATTTCTGGGTTGTTTTCAAAAGACAAATGATTGTGGAAAAGTTGTATAAAACACACGGGACGAGAGGATCGGGTCTAAATTTTGGCCACAGATCAAGCAGAGCGAACCTAAGATCTGGGAATATTGTACAAAAATGACATGATCACATATTTTCATCTAGACAATATTCAAACATCTGACCTTTTAAAAATTCTTTATTATGTTAAAAATATATATATATAAAGGTCTCCAGCTTATCCAGAATGCTGATTAGGAGTAGAAATGAGATTTCTTTGTTTTTAGCTTCACCGTAAGCTCCCTGGAATTGAATTTAAGATTTAACTTCTAACTTAAACACATTCTCAAAGCTCAAGCTCCTTATTGCAAATTTGGTTCTTAGCATTTCTAAAAGTAGAAAAGGAGGCGGAGCTTTCAGTTCTAGAGCTCAGGCTTCCAGTTCTCAGCCTTCACCCTACACCCTGTCCACCTTTAAGGTGATGCTTCAGACTTCCCTTTTAGCTAAATCTTTTAGTTAGAGTTAGCTTGGGTTGTCCTGCCTCACCCCTACAGTTATGCTGATGACGGCGTGTTTGACTTCCTGTCTGGCGTGAGCTGAACTGCTGAGCTTGACGTGTTCTGGAAGCGTAGCACATAAAAAGGTGACTCGAAGTGTAAATTTAGCGGAGAATTGCGACTACTCTTCTGGGAGATGTCCAAAACGTGACTCTTCATGGCCAGCAGAAACACACCCATCTACTATAACGGTGGCTAATAGCTGTACTATGCTACGCGGTGCTTACGCATCCTTTGGAAAGGCCAGGTTAGACTGCTGATCTCACTCTGCTGACTTTATTTTCTCTGCTCTTTATGTTTGTACTTATTGTTGTTGCCGCCATTCTTTTCTTTTCTTAATGTTCTGTATAAACGAGAACTGGTACGACCCTCCTGTGTTTGTGTCTTTCCTGTCCTCTCAGATATCGTTGGACACAGGCAGGAGACCGCCCACTCTGAGCCTGGTTCTAGTCTTGTTAAAAGTGAGTATTTATTTATTTCAAGTGATAAAAGATAAGAAATGATCAAACAAAATGAAAACACATATAAGTCCAAGTCAGAAGTAATTAGAGCCTGAATCATGCTATTTTACACCTTCCACAGCAACAGTAAATGGTAAATGGTAAATGGCCTGTATTTGTATAGCGCCTTCTTAGGGTTCTACAACCCCCCAAGGCGCTTCACAACACAATCAACTCAGTAGGTACAATATATGATAAAATATTACCAGTGGCACTATTGAGATGTAATTTTTTAGAAAATATGCTATTTTTGTGAGCCAATCCTTCAATAAGATGCTTGGATTTGATGAAACCCCGCCTCCCCCTGTGTGAATTCCACAATAGTGCACAGCTGCAGACCCTGAGACATCAGATTCATGCCGTCATGTCCTACTCAGCGATTGTCAAGTGCCCCCTCCCAGAATTCTTGGTCAGAGTGTCGCACGCGCTCACACACACACACACACACACACACACACACACACAATTTGGATGAAGAGAAGGCAACTCGGATGAATCACAGTGTCCCAGTTCGTACCTGCAATCACCCACACATGTTACTTTCCATCCATCCATCTTCCTCCGCTTATCCGGAGTCGGGTCACGGAGGCAGCAACCTCAGCAGAGAGGCCCAGACGTCCCTCTCCCAAGGCCCCTTGGAATCCAAAAGCGTTACCTGGTCTGATGAGAAACATAGTCCCTCCAGCGTGTTCTGGGTCATCTTTAGGTCTCCTCTCGGTTGGACGTGCCTGGAAAACCTCACCAGGGAGGCGTCCAGGAGGCATCCTAACCAGATGCCCAAGCCACCTCAACTGGCTCCTCTCGATGTGGAGGAGCAGCGGATATTCTCCGAGCCCCTCCCAGACGACCGAGCTTCTCATCCTATCTCTAATGCTGGGCTTACACCTAAGGATTTTCACGGTCTCAGACTAAAGACTGGCAGTCTTTAAAAATCTTATTGGAGTCTCTGCGCGCTCCCGTCGTCTTGATCGTTAAATGTAATGTGATAATCTGCTGTCGGCGACCCGATTTATGCCAGTCTTTCTCTAGTCTTTCACTTCCAGCATGCTAGATATTGTCTCTAGTCGGAGTGTAGTCGTAGTGACGTACAACAATCAACAACCAATAAAATACGTTCTCGCAGCGGAACCAGGAAGCTTCGTCACCCTCAAATTCCACTATCTCCGCTCCGGCACGAACTGTTGGGCGGTTGTGATTTCTGTACATTGACTGCAGAGGTTCTCCGGCGTCCGGCAAAAATAGGATCGATTCTATTTTTGCCGGACGCCGGAGAACCTCCGCAGTCAATGTACAGAAATCACAACCGCCCAACAGTTCGTGCCGGAGCGGAGATAGTGGAATTTGGGTTCAAGCAGGCGAAAGTGGACCGTGGAGAGAGAGGAGCGCTTGGTCGAGCTGTGGGCAGAGCAGCCGTGTCTTTGGCGTAAACTGCCATTCATACCATGACGGGGGACGGGGGGGATGGAAAGAAGTGCCCATATTCTCTGACGCTTTCTCTTCTGTTTCTTTTCGCTACAAACGACTGCAGTGGCAAAAGCTAGTAGCTATAAGCTGCTGCTTCATCTCCATTTTAAACTTCTGCAGAGCATTAGCGGGAATAAAATGCTAAAATAATCTAGTTGTAGTCGTGTAAATAGTGTTCCTACAAGATTCAGCGATTAGTCTGAGACTAGTCTAGGACTAAAAACTGTCTTTAGATGTGAGCTGATAATCTTTTGGAGTCTTTTCAAAATCTTTTTAAAGTCTGTAGGTGTAAGCCCAGCATTAGGGAGAGCCCAGACACCCTGCAGAGAAAACGCGTGTACCCGAGATCTCATTTATTCAGTAACTACCCAAAGCTCAAAACCATAGATGAAGGTTGAAATGTGGATTGACCGGTAAATTGAATCTCATCACCACGACAGACCGATACGCCTGCATCACTGACGTATTACCGTAACTTGACAAATTATAATAATTTAGTGACTTTCCAGGATTCACAACTATCGAAAGATGTGAAGTTCACATTTTTGATGATACATTATCAGTGAAAAGCAAACCATGACGTTTAAGTTATTATATAAAAAAAATCATCTTTAATCTTAAAATATTTAGCATCATTCCTGCATCTCCATTTTTTTCTAGACAGGACCTAAAGAGTGGTGACTAGAGATGAAAAGGAGACGTATAAGAGATATTTCTGAGAGTTACAAGTGGAAAACTTTTATTTCTTGGTTTATATTTCAAAAATAACCACAACCTCACCACTGACCCAAAGAATGTGTGTTTTTTTTTTTTTTGAAGCCCTGAAAATCAGCCTTAGACTGTGGACCGGAACCTTAAAAGGCATCCCTGGGGAGGCTGCATACACAGAAACAGACCATTTCTTAAAAGGGTTTATTACCAAGGCTACGAGCATGGCAGAATAATTGGTCTCTAAGGAATCTAGAAACCTGAAAGGCATTTTGTGGACATGAGATTAAAATATTGGACCTCTGATGTCAAACCCTTCTTCTCTGCCTTTATTAGAGTGGAAACAACACCCGCCTCAGTTATAATCATGCAGTTTTTAAAATCAATTCAATCATTTAGTTAAATGTGGTACATTTGTCTGTTTCAGCTTGGATATAACCGCTCCAACTGAATTTATATTCCTACCCATCATATTTTTATCAATGAAACAGCACATAGGAAATGTGGACATGATCATGTATTAACTAATAATGAATGGAATAGTTATTTGAATCTTCATATAGCAGAAATGGAACATATCGGAGCATCTCGACAAAAGAATCTGAGCTACATTTTGGTCATTTTCATAAAAAAGCAAAGGGTTATACTTTATAAAAAGACAAATTGTATGAAATGTCCTTTTAATTCAACCCAGAGAGTCCGTATTGCATCTTTCTCCAAAGGAATATGGTTGTAAATCTGCTTAACCATGAGTATTTAATTTACCAGAAGCTTCCATCTCCACGCAGCCTTCTTACCTACTTTTTGAAAGCCTAAAAATGCTCAAAAGGCTGCTATAATAGCTCAGTCACCGCAAACCTTTCCTTCATCAAAAGCTCCCACGTCATACCCAATCCAACCTGTTTGAATGAAGCAAGCCAGCAGCAGGGAGTGGCGATGAGAGGAAACCAGAAAGGTAGCCGAGGTTACAGAGTTGGGCTTTGAAAGGAAAGAAAAACTGAAACTCCGCTGGGATATCGCAGGAAGATGAAGAGTTTTTCCTCTTTCTTTTTCCGTGACTGGCAGCTGTCTAAACGTTTCGAGCTTTTGTGAGGAAGAAGAAGGGGCTGAGTGGAAAAAGCTACAGCAGTCATGACATTTTTAGCAAACATATTTCTTGACGGGTGATTCCTCTTTCATGAAGTGTTCTAAAAGTCTGCAAGGTTACGTTTTGTTTCGGTAAAGTGTGCAACACAATAATTAGTGCACAGACAATGATGGTCAAGAATGATCTGTGCACTTTAAACCCTTCGCCTTTATAACTGCAATAGCAAATTTATACAACAAGCTAGCTTTTAAAGTGCCTGTGTGTATTTTCACTGCCGATAGGGGGCAGTACGTACCTCAATCATTGCAAGCAAGCGGTCTTTTTGTGTTCGAGTAAGACCTTACCTACGGATGGCCATTAGGGTCAAAAATCCCTGGGAGTGCAAATTTTCAAATGAGTACTCCATCATATCATTCAACCTCCAGCAGAATGACAGCACATCAGGCTTCCTTTCATCACAGCAACGACCAAAGAGGTAAATGTGTAAAACAACAACGTTTATGAATGGCTAAAGTTTTGTAACCGCTTGTTAGAGATCTGTAAATGCTTTTTGTCCTCACGGGCTCCCGTAGAAGGAAACATTGCAAATGGTGTCGCCCAGAGACTTAGACCCACGCCGATGTATTTTATACCCGATTTTTATGGTTATATGTTACAAAGCCGCCAAAATTTTTCAACAACTGAGCATCATTTAATTCATTTTCAATATTTTGATGGATATTTGCAGAGATTAATGGTAAAAACTACACATTGTAACTTAAAACACAAACACGGTCACTGAACACTCACCTCTCCCATCGAGTATCATCCCTGGGACACATCCGCCAGAAACAGAAACCCGCATTCCCAGAGGAAACGAGATAGCGCTAAACACCAGACGCTGTTTTCTAGCTCCAAATGTCTTCTGTTGTCCGTGACTTCAAATGGTGTTTTTCTTGTTGGGACTCTGGTAGTTTGTCCTAAAGTTAAAGTGGTAGCAGCCGGCTGTTTCTCCTTCTCTGATGTTATTGAGGGAGAACCTCTCACACCAGTGGAGTTCTGTTGATAAATACGTGAGTGTGGGATGAGTGGAGGACCCAGGGAAGTGCGGCGGTTCAGTGAGACCGACAACCGGATGGTCCAACGGTTGCTTTGATTTTAATCTCCACAATATATTTAGAGTTAGAATGTTAACAGACATGAAAAAAAGGTTTAAACTAATTTGTTTTCCAAATTTGCCATTGAAGCTTTAAGAAGGCGTTCTTCATGCTCCTCTTTGTCCAAACACGATAACGTCATCAAGATACACCAGAGAGTCCAACAAATCCATACTGCCCACGTCCCTCTCTGACTCGCTCGGGTTCCACAGATCCTTTCTGGCATTCTCTACACACTACTCACTCATGGTTTCTCTGAGAGACAATTTGGTAACCAGATCATCAGATTTTCTTGTTTGAACTCCAACAGCAGGTCTATATAGGAAAGAGCTTGCTGACTGGTGCAGGTGAAATAACCTAAGCAGAGTGTGGTGGACTTCTGAAAAAGATCTTATCTCCCTTCTTCCCTCCTCATTAGAAAAGAAGCCATGGAGCTGGAGACAGCATCTGAATTTTTGACCCTGTAGATGTCCAACAACCTTAAATGCACATTGAATTGCTTCTGTGTAAAAAATTTTATATAAATAAAGCTTCCTAAATGGGCCACTAACAAAAGACTCCATTTTAGGAGGTTCTGCAAAGAGCGTTCAGAAATGAGCAACAGCTGCTAAACGTCTCCAGAGGATGTTTACACCATAGATGCTGAACCAGAGCGGAGAACAAGACGAAGCTCACAGATCCAGACTGAACTGTTCACCCTCGCTTGTTCAGCTGAATTTTGAGCAGCCTGGACCACAAGGCTAGAATATCGGAGCTGTGAGACTCGTGAACCCTTAAGCTGTTCTCTGAACTCTGTTCCTTCAATAACATTATTAAAGCCTTCAGGTGTTTTTATCTATATATATATCTACCAGCTCCGGTGGCCTAGTGGTAGAGTGTCCGCCCCGGTCGAATCCCGGTCGGGTCATACCAAAGACTTTGAAAAAATGGGACCCAATGCCTCCTCGCTTGACACTCAGCACTAAGGGGTTGGATTGGGGGGTTAAACCACCAAATAGTTCCCGAGCGCGGCCACAGCTGCAGCTCACCGCTCCCCACCACGGGGATGGGTCAAATGCGGAGATGTAATTTCACCAGTGTGTGATGATGACTTGGGACTTTAACTTTGAGTAACACTTTCTGATCTCCAATGTTTTTAACATGCTGATGACTGTCTATAGGGGTGGCCATGGGGTCTCAGAAAATATTGGGGTGGCACACCAAATTGATCTTTATGGTAACTCTGGGAAAATTTAGCCTGTGGTGATGTAATAAATCCTCCTTTATTCATTTTCATTAAAAAAAAATGCATCCAACACACTTACATCAAATTTGAGAAACACAAATTTTAGAAAAAAATATTTGAAACATCTAGTTAATATCTTTTTTTGAACAGCTTAATTCACCTGTTGTTTCTTCACTAAAACTCTGGTGATTGAAACTTTTGTTTTGAAAATGCTGAGCAGCAGCGACATAAACATGTTTTTAAATTCTGATTATTTATTCATTAAATGTGAAATTTTATAGGGTTTTACATGTTTTCATTAAATAAGATAAATGTATGGTTTGTGTGAACGTTAAAGAACACTGGTCTTCCCTGGAGTGGCCAGTGGGGTGGCCAGCAATTTTCTAGGCGTGGCCACGGCCACCCCTGGCCACCCCTTGGGGGCACCACTGTCTGAATACATTATTGCATTATATTTTGGCATCTTCTATAGAATGGAGTCTTTTGAAGACTCGTTTAAAACACCAGCATTTCCTCTTTATGACATTTTTAGCTCATTTTCTGAACTCACTTAGCTCCTCCATTTTCCACCACTCGACTGCGCTCTATGAGGGCAACCTAGTCGCTGATTGCATAATTACCTTCCATATTACTCAATCAGATGCTAATTTCACAGAAATTCCTGGAGTAAATCGAATGAAAGAGAGCGGTGTAAATTAGCCAGGTGCCTACCTTTTTCCATAACATGAACCTGCAGATTTGAGCTTTTTGTTCCTCCGTCCTGCTGATTTTCAAACATATGGAGTTGTTTTTATTTATTTTTCTACTTTTTTCCGCTGTTCACTAGTCACTCCTCTGCTTTTAAACTGTCTTCTCAAACTGGGCCTGCTGCTTTCTACTGGTATCCAAGTAGCCTGTTGCTGTCAGCTGTCACCAGTTAAAGTCCCCTCATGAGCGAGTGAATGGATTCATTTGTGCTCCTTCCCTAATCGACTTGTAGCTAGCTTGAGAGAAAGATGGTCTCCAAAGACTAAGTTGGCCTGCATCCAGTGGCAGTGTCAGAGGAGCTGGGCTTTAAACCAGCGAGAGGCCTGTCATTAGGAGTAGCATGTGAGGATGATTCCCAGGGAGGAAACAGTGTCTAATGGAACTGAGTGGTGACTGTAGCCCTGTGGGAAACTATGCCACAGTTTGTCCGTAATGAGCAGCTTAATGGCACGATTACAGCATCATTTAATGACTCAGAAAAGGCCACCACTGTTCGTGTGTGGACCCGTTCCCATGTATATGCTTTTCTTATCTCATTAGCTGGAGCCCTGCACGGTTTTTGCAC
This sequence comes from Aphyosemion australe, assembly GCA_006937985.1. Taxonomy (NCBI): domain Eukaryota; kingdom Metazoa; phylum Chordata; class Actinopteri; order Cyprinodontiformes; family Nothobranchiidae; genus Aphyosemion; species Aphyosemion australe. The sequence goes on from SSNS01000370.1 coordinate 250,235, forward strand.
AAGTTATTTTTAGCCACATTCCCGTGAAACACTGGGCATCCGTCTCTGACCCTATGCTGTTTTATTCTATGATTAAACTGATAACACTTTACAGCATTTATTACTAACAAAAACATACTTTTTCTTATAAAGCAAAGAAGCTGGAAGAACTGTGCTACGTGAATTAAAGTAAAGCATAGAGGAGTGCATTGAAATTAAATTAGCAACCAGCTTCAGTAGCTCTGGGGGAGTGGGGGGGGTGCACCCAGGGAGTCGGGCCACAGGCTGTGCTGAAGTACAGAAAGTTGGTATCGGGTTATTGTTTGTCTTTGCAATTCATTATATTGTGCTGCTGTTGTGATGTTGGATAATCTAGAGCCAGTAGGTGAGCTGAGTAAACACATTTTAGTTGCAGAATAATAAATAATAAAAGAATAGCAATTGTGTTGAATCCAATAAAACAAGGTGGAATATCATTTATTTTGTTCACTTCAAGGGTGTAGAGAAATCATTAAATAATGTTATAATGACCATAGTTTACCTGTTGTTAATTAAATGATTAAAAACTAAGGTAGATGAATGCTTTAAAATGATTTAATGGTAAACAAACATCAGACAAGGCTTCTTACAGGGAATATGGAAGATTGGACAATGACAGGATGGTTTAGTTAGTTCAAACGTAAAGAGAAAAGGGATTTTGTGAATATACTGGTAAATTCAGCCAAAATCATGTGATGGATTCTTTTTTCTAAATACTCTATTCTATAAAACCCAAAATATAATGCAAGCGATGTATTCAGACAGTGGCGCCCCCAAGGGGCCCACTGGCCACTCCAGGGAAGACCGGTGTTCTTTAATGAATCCTATTAATGTTCACACAAACCATACATTTATCTTGTTAAATGAACACATGTAAAACCCTATAAAAAGTATACATTTAATGAATAAATAATCAGAATTTAAAAAGTGTTTATGTCACTTTTTGGAAGTGAGTCTTCGCCTGAAGTAGAGGGGTTAAAGTTTCTGTGATGAGAAGGGAGATGAAACAACGCATCATCTGTAGCAACAAGGGCACTTATTTAATACATTATGTTATGGCAAAGAAGGAGCTGAGCCAAAAGACAAAGCTCTAAATGTTCTGGTCTGTCCATGTTCCAACCCTCATCTACGGTCATGAGATTGTGACCCAAAGAATGAGAAGCTTCTAAAGCTGCTGTAGTAGTGATGTGAACAAATCAAATCTAGAGAACCATTCATCCTGCCCTCCAGTAATCACCACCCCCACCCCCCCACACAGACATCGGCGGAATGCCGACAGGAGGGGTGAATATTCCGTGTTTCTGTTTTGAAGCTAGCTTGTTCTGCAGATCTACTATTGCAGCTTTAAGGTGAGGAGCTTCATCATCTGGAGCAAGCTCACTGAAGAGTCGGTTCTCATCAGCTAAGGTTATTCAAGCTTCACACTAGGATGCCACCTGGTCGTCGAGGTTTTACAGGCCTGTGGTGGAGCTCCTGGGACAGATCTGAGATTGTATTTGATTTACAGAATGTTGGCTATCCAGAATAAAACGATAAAGGACCAGGTCACTTTTGCAACAGAGGTGCCCCCAGAAAATTTTGATAAGGGTGGCCAGATGGAGCCAGAGAACATTTTGGGGTGGCACACCGAATTGGTCCTTGTGGTAACTCTAGGAGAGTTAAGTGTTTTGGATGCATATTCATATTTAATAAGAAATAATAAAGGAGCATCACCACAGGCTAAACTCAAGTTTGAGAAATACAAAAATTTCAGAAAAGTAATTTTCAGTTATTTTAAATGTTATTTCAAAATTTATTTTAGGATTTTAATTTGTTTGAAATTCGCCTGTTTCTGTCTTCACAAAAAACTATGGGGATATAAACTTTTTTAAAAAATGGTCAGCAGCAGAAACATATATAAATTTTTTTTAATTCTGATTATTTATGTATACTTTTTTTATTGGGTTTTAAAAAGTTAAAGTCTCAAGTCATCATCACACACTGGTGAAATTACATCTCTGCATTTGACCCATCCCTGTGGGGAGCGGTGAGCTGCAGCTGTGGCCGCGCTCGGGAACTATTTGGTGGTTTAACCCCCCAATCCAACCCCTTAATGCTGAGTGTCAAGTGAGGACGCATTGGGTCCCATTTTTTTTCCAAAGTCTTTGGTATGACCCGACCGGGATTCAAACCCCGATTTCCCAGTCGCAGGGCGGACACTCGTACCACTAGGCCACCAGTGCTGGTAACATTTACATTTATGTCTTTATTAAATAAGATGATTTTATGGTTTGAGTGAACATTAAGAACACTGGTCTTCCCTGGGGGGGCCAGCAAGTTTATAGGGGTGGCCGTGGCCACCCCTGGCCACCCCTTGGGGGCACCACTGTTTTGCAAATGCATTTGTAAACAAGAGGTGAGTGGAAAATTAGTGCATACAAATAATGTAAAGAGATGATTATATCTGCTGCAAAGTGTTAATGCAACAACAAAAATAAAGCAATGTTCTTTGGAGAGAAAGCTTTGATGATTATGCAGGGATTCTTGACCCGCCTGAAGTCCAGACCCAGATATTTATAGAAACACTTGCTGCATATGAAATTAAATGACCATCAGGGAGGCCTGTAAGTATTAAATAGGGGGATTCCTTATGTTTAAATGTAGATAGTAAAATGTTCTCTATGCGTCATGCAAGCTCCATATATAACTCATATAAAATAGAAATGTGATCATAAAAACTTCTAATATATGTTAATCTGCATAAAATGCTCCTGGTTAATCCCTGCAGGCATGCATGGTAGATTGTAGAGCACAGTGAAGGTTTTGTTGCCCTAAAATATTCCACTCAACACATCAAAGATGACAGCTTCATCAAAAAAGACGAAACCAATCAGTTTTTATGTGGCAAACAACTCTCTTTGGTTTCATTATTACGCCCACTTTAATGTCTGTCATCATTATGAGAGATTAAAAGTGGAGCATTTAGGTAGCACAAATACAGATGCAGGTGTTATGACAGGTAAGATTAAGCACATACTGCCTTGTGGATGTGGCAGCAGCTCCCCAGGGAAATCCACTTGACACTACCTGATGATTCTGCACTAAACAACTCACAGGATCGGATGTTTTGTCGAGTAAAGGTGCAATTTTCATTAACCTCCAGCAGAGCAGTGATACCAGCGTGCCAGCCCAGCAATTAGTTGATTGTGTCTGATTGACAAAGTCGGTGCTTCTTAGTTCTGATGGTTTGCAGAGCAACTAAATGGTAAATGGCTTGTATTTGATATAGCACCTACTAGGGTTCTACAACCCCCCAAGGCACTTTACAACACAGTCATTCACCCATTTACGCGCTGTGGGTGATGAGCTACAATGTAGCCACAGCTGCCCCTGGGAGCACTGACAGAGGCAAGCCTGCCGAGCACAGGCGCCACCGGTCCCTCCGACCAACACCAGCAGACAATGTGGGTTAAGTGTCTTGCCCAAGGACACAACGACTGCAACAGATGAGGCTCAAACCTGCAACCCTCCCCTCCGGTTACAGGGCAGGCACCTAACTCCCTCTGCCACCGTCACACCACAACTTGTGACTTTTTGGCCACAGCTTTTTAATCCTCTGATTTCCTGTTTGGGTCACCTTTTAAACAAATCCTAAACTAACCTGCATGTTGTTTCTGTTCAGGACAACCCATGTAACTGACCATTTGTGCCTACGTCACCAGATCACTTGGGTCCACCAGAAACGACTGCAAAAGCACAGCAAACAGTGAGCGAAACGAGTACTGAGCAAGGGAGAACCTGAGATTGTTTTTTTTTTCTTTCGATGTTTAGCATGGTTTCAACTGGTTCAAGCCCAGCCAAGGTATCAGAAGAAGTAGCACACCTAGCTGGGGCAACAGTGAACTACGGGGGTATTGAACAGAGAGGAAAGGTGGCAACTGAGGTTGTTTTTTTTTTTGCCAGTTTAGCCTGGTTTCTACTAGTTCAAGTCCAGTTCACTTGTGGGAAGGTGTAGCACACCTAGGTGGGCTCATAGAGGGCGGTATTTACAAAAGTTAGGTGTTAGCTAGCTTACGAGCGTTAGCTCACATACCCCCTGTTGCTGTTCGCAGACGTAAAGTTTACATGCATCCTGATATGTCTGATGACACACAGCTCATTATTAGTGAATTAATTATTAAAATTATAGTTTTTAAAGTAGTTTTAGCTTTAGGAATGTCTCTGGATGCAATCCGCAGCCGCAGATTCCACACAATGAAGGGCTAAAACTATTTATGATCGTACAGAGGACTATACTATCCTACAAATACGATCATTATCGTATGTCTGGCAGCACTGGGGCTGCTAGTCTGATTGATCGCTGCGGTTCATTCATGTTTTCTGTCTCCATATAAGTTATTAAAAAAAAGACAAGATGAGTTTACATCCTTGTCTGTTAGTGTAGCCAACCACAGCAAACTATTAGCATTTTACTGTGAAATAAAAGTGATAAAAGGCTACAAAAGGCTTATTTTGACTAGCTTCAATGGAGTTTCAACGTGCGTAAACAGTATTTCTATCGGTCGTAATGGCTGAGGGGGCGGTCCCATGAGCGGCGTGACGGTCCTTAGGATCTCCTAAAGCACTTTGCCTCCAATCTGCCAACAGGTTCTACAAATAAAACACATGCAGAATTAGTTTGACCTGCAGCAGAAGGAGGTGAGCCCACACATGTATAGAAAAGAGCTTTCAGGTGGAGGAAAAGGAGGCTTTTTAAAGTATTGTCAGCATGCCAATCAAAAACAGACCTGATTTTTATTCTCCAGTCTCAGCACTGTCGCTGCATTAATCTGCCTGCACATAGCAACACTAAAGACGTCGGATTGCCAATTTGGGAGCATTTTCTCGCCCGACCCAAAACCGTCTCTGAATTGCTTATTTTTAAAGATCAAAAGGTTTGTCTTCAAAAGCTAATATGACTGCAGCAACTCTTTATACCACGAGGATAATGAAAGAAATGTTTGCTCAGAGAATGACAAAAAGGAGACGCGAGCATGATTTTAGGACTTTTGGAAACAATTTTCTGCGTTTTAGGAAGATGTGTGATAAAAGAAGACAACACGATGCTGCAAGTGCAGGATTTTGTTATTGATTCACAGAAAAAGGAGCATTTTTCTTACATTTATTAGTTAAATGTGAAAATTGTTAGAAAGAGGTGGAAAAAAATCAGCATATTTGGTATCATGACTTCCAACAAAAGCAGAGTTTTACTCTGTGTAATTTCCATAGCATGCTATTATGTTAGCTTTCCTACTCGCAGACAAATCTACAGTTAATGAAGAATGATACTTTTCACACAATGGGAGCTCAGAGAGCAGAGAAGATAAATGGGAAAGGCAGCTTGAACAATTTAAGAACTCTGAGTGGGAAGCAAAAAAAATAAAAAAAACAAAAGCAATTTGCGCTCTACTTTGCTATTACCAATGCATGAGGCACGATACCAAGCAGTCTCAGCAAAGTCTAGTAATGTTTCACAATGGCATTTGGGTAATTGGCTGGGGAAATCGTTTGCTGCAATTAAAAAATTAAAGGATTTTTAATGCTGCGTTCAGTCTTTGGTTTCCGGGGAGAGCAGACGCCACTGCAGCTTTTCTGCCCCTGCAGCAGGACCTTTTTGTCCAGGTGATTCTGGTGATAACCTTTAAGAGAATGTCACTTCAGCTTTATTAATACACCTCTAATAATGCCCGCGGACACTTGTAATGTTGCAAAAAGGGAACTCTCCGACCAGACCGGACCCAACACAGAGGGTGGAATGTCATGCTGCTCAGCTGGAGTCTAAAAGGCAGATATGTCCCTGCAGAGCTGCAATAACGAATCGATGAGGTGCGGGCACAGGGGTGCAGGAGCTCAATATGAAGTTTGCTGAAATGCCTTAGAAAAGAGGCTGCAGGGGAGAATTGAGAAGCAGGATGTGTATTCAAATGTCAGCCTGGAGTCCTCCACAACCTTCTGCACAAATGTCCTGATGAATACAGAAGGAATATTAATGGACTGAATATTTAAAGTGTTTTTTTCTTTAGTAATGGAAGGTTTTATTTTTAGACAGCGGTCGTGCAATAATGTCTCGCCCACTTCTGTGCATTGCATCCATATGACGTCTTTATGCTCTGCACACTGGAGCTTAATGTGACTGCAGCGTTTAGCGTGAGGACAGTGACCACCCAGGGAGCGCTCTAACACGTGATGATGAAGCTTATCAGCATGATAAACATCCTCTTCCCAATAACAACATGTTACCTTCAAACAGACATCTAACCCCTACTTCACACTGGATGCATCAGCGTCGTGGAACGGTTTACTCGCAGTGCACACCGAAAGTATCTCAGCTGCAGAGCGGCTTCTCCGCCGTCCTCCTCGCTGATCTCGCGAGATCACAAGACCCATCAAGACTTCAAAGGTCATGGTTTGTTTATGCCATTAAACCAAAAAGAAGGAACACACGTTTGACATCGCTGTTTGATGTTATATATAATGTTGTTCCTCTCTACTGCCAGGAATAAAACCATGAAAAACAGACCATTGCACTTCTTGAAAGATACAGTTTGTACCGTAAATAATCCGTGAGGTCACATGTATAGACGTAATTTACATACATATGAAATTGAATCACTGCAATAGACTTTTATTTTGAAAATTACCGGATATTTTACACTGAAACCAAATGTGATTTACTGTCTAGCCCTATGTTAACTGTGGAAATTGACGCATCCCATATGCGGTTTGTGGCAAAAATAGAACTCGATTCTATCTTTAGCGTCGCAGCGTGCCCACAGACTATTTTCTATTTGAAGCAGCGACATTCTGCTGCCGTTCTGCGCTGCTGATGCTTCCAGTGTGAAGTAGGGGTAATATGTCAAGGCCTTTTGTCCCCTCTGTGTCATAAACATCGATCGTGGAAATCCCAGTTTAGTTTAAAGCCATACTATGCAACTTTGTCATCATGTTCTTGAGCCAGTTTGTGCTAAAATGACCCTTTACAGGGTTAATGACATGTCACTCATACCTCCACCGCCCTCTGTGGCCAGAATACCACACTTGCAACTTCAGAGTGGCGGTCCGGTCCCTGTTGGACTTAGTAAAGTGGAGCTGACATGCCTGGTGCTGCAGTCTGCTTCCAGCATGTTTCCTGCATGTTTTAGATCATGAACACAGCTGATGTGTTTGATTTAGTGATGAACCGCTCCTGTAGACACTAATGAAGGCTGAGGAGACATTTCAGCAGTTAAGGTGCTAAAAAGACCAACGCACAGCCAGGAGGTAAGTTTCACTTTTGGTTTCACTAACGAACACTAGGGGGTGCTAAAAACGAGCCAAAACTGTCAGAATTTCATTGATCTAATTGATTCAAACAAACAAAACAAAAATGATCTGTTATGATACAAATGACAACATATGCTAATAGAAACATGTCAAAATGACCAAACATGAGTTTTACATTGAAAGAATAACTGAAATGGTTTCAATCACACCTTTAATTTAAAAGATCTTCTGTGTTTAACAAGTGAGATAAACATTTATTCAAAGTGTTTGATTTCCTGCACCAACCCTCGTGTTTTAGATCTGATCTGAATCTATGAATGACTAACTCTGCTGAACCTAATGAGACACTAAAGACGTAAAGAGTGTGGTGTTGCTTAAGGTTTTAGAGTTTGTTCCATTAATCCCTGACACAGATAACCACTGATCTGAGTCCGTTTTAGCCTCCTTATCAAGGGCTTTGGAGGCATTAATTTTCACATTTACATTTAGGGGAGCAACTAATCCTGCTGTATATATTTTTTTATTTCTACTGAGCTCTTTTTATTTCAAAACCACATCAAACTAGAATTTTAAACATAGGCATAACAAATGAAAAGCAGAAGGAGGCTTTTAGATTTATTCATGTAGAACAGCTCAACCCTTGTATATAGAATAATATTAATAACAGGAACATTTGAGGGATAAAATCCAGAAAAATAGAAGAAATTCCAAGATTAACAGCATATAAACATGTGATATCTTGTATCTGCTTGTGCAATGTCTTTTATTTCAGTCACTTGTAGGCAGGCATTGGTAATTTGACACCAGTAGTTCTCTGGATGCAACATTCTTTCTCCTCCAAACACGACGAGTTTTTAACCAAAAAGTTCCATTTTGGTGTCATGTGTCCATATGACGTTCTACCAGTCCTCTTCTGGATCATCCACATGTGCTGGCTTAAGCAGGGGGACACGACTGGCACTGCAGGATTTGAGTCCCTGGAGGTGTAGTGTGTTACTGATGGTTGTAACGTTGGTCCCAGCTCTCTGCAGCTCATTCACCAGGTCCCCCGTGTAGTTCTGGGATTTTTGCTCACCGTTCTCGTGATCAGTTTGACCCCACAGGGTGAGATCTTGCGTGGAGCCCCTGATCGAGGGAAATTATCAGTGTCTTTCACTTTGTAATAATTGCGCCCACAGTTGATTTCTTCACACCAAGCTGCTTACCTGTTGCAGGTTCAGTCTTCCCAGCCTGGTGCAGGTCTACCTTGTTGTTGCTGGGGTCCTTTGACATCTCTTTGATCGTGGGACATTGTGGAGTTTGGGGTGTGACTGTTTGAGGCTGTGGACAGGTGTCTTTTATACTGATAAGGAGTTCCAACAGGTGCCATTAATGCAGGTAACGAGTGGAGGACAGAGGAGCCTCTTACAGAGGAATCACAGGTCTGGGAGAGCCACAAATATTGCTTGTTTGTAGGAGACCAAATACATATTTTCCACCATAATTTGCAAATAAATTCTTTAAAAATCAGATGTGATTTTTCTGGATTTTTTTTCTTCTCATTTTGTGTCTCATAGTTGAGGTAAACCTATGATGAAAATTACAGGCCTCCTCATCTGTTTAAGTGGGAGAACTTGCACAAATGAGGCTGACTAAATAATGTTTTGCTCCACTGAATCTACTTATGAACTTACTGAGTATGACTCGTCTTTGCTCGTCTAGAATCTTCTGGTGCTGATCCGTAACTGGCAACAGCCATGAAACTCAGGAACGGGAGTGCGAGAGTGATGGTTTTGATATATCTGCAGTAACCACATTTGACCACATGATGTCATTCTTACAAATTGCACCTCTAATCACATTTAATAAATGTAATCATTTATTTAGAAATACTTTTTATTACATTTTCCTTTACAAACCTAGAGAATGTGGCGTATGTATTTGTGAATGATCAGTTCTGGTATTTTTCTCAGAATTTTACCCTTTTCTAGAAGCTCAGTTCATTATTTTTTAACCTATCATGGTTACATGGGGCACATGATTTAATTACAACGTGTGCAGATGTTCTTGTCTCAGTTTTTTCACAGCGTCTTACTGAAGATGTTTTTATTTATTTATTTATTTAGTTGCCAGCTCCTCCTGTCTCTTTTTGTACTTTCTGATCAACTCGAAATAAACTGAGAAGGGTTTCAGATTGGTTCCAATTTATTCGAGCAATTTTCAAAGGAAATGTTACAAAAATACTTTGGAGCGAGGCCCTGACTCTCACATGAAGAAACAGCGGTTTTGCAGCTGTTTTTAGCTACATTTGCTTTGCCACGGTGATGACCACTCCTTGAGCTGTGCATGGCAGTCACAAACCTTCTGCAGCATGACCGTTTGAGCTTCAGTCTTTCATTCATTAACACAAAAGGAAATTTACCAGGTTCCCTAGCTTTGTATGTAGGAGGCTGTGGACTCATGGATGGAGTTGAACCAGCAGCAGTCTGCATTTTTATTAATATTATTCAGAATTTTGAGCCTTTTTGAAGGAAAAAAGAGTTTATTTGATTATTTTAAGTGCAACAAACATGAAAAATTAAATAATCTCTAACTTTTTAGGTAATCACCTGATTCTAAAGGAAAGTGAGGAAATGATTTGGACTTTGCTGCCAGAAGAAAACCCAGAGCAGGCTATAATTATAATATGTCAGCGAGTTAATAGAACATCAGATGAAGGGCAGCAATTTTCTGCTGCGCTCTTTCTGTCTTTTGGCTGGCATTTTATAGCATTACACACACACACACACACACACACACACACACACACACACACACACACACACACACACACACACACACACACACACACACACACACACACACACACACACACACACACAGATTCAGCTTGGTAGCCATCTTGCACAGATAAGATAAACACCATGTTCTCCACCTCAAAGAGCACAGATTTCGGTTTCAGCACCAAGCTGACAACATCTCTGAAAAACTCAAAAACTGTGAACTTTGTTGATTTTTAGTTTGGGTTTGCTCTCATATTCCTTGGTCTTGGTTTTTATTAGGGTCACTGCTTTTATAAAAGTTTTGTTCTTTTCCTTTCACTTTTTATTCTGACTGTTTCTTCCAGTTCAGGGTAGCAGAAACTTTTTATTCACTCCAGTCGTCTCACACAGCTCCCATTCTGCTTTTCACAGCTTTTGCTCAGTATATCATTTACTCAGGTGTGTTTGCACATTACCAGAATATGTTCTTAGATTACTGTCTGTTAGGGTTAGGGTTTGTCTGAGATCCATGATTCCTGTTTTTTATTTGTAGCCATTTTATCTTTTAATTTTTGTAAGCCATGATAAACGTATTAAAACCTGCAATAATAATAATAACAATAATAATAATAGCATAAATAATTATTTCAGGAACTTCTCCACAGTTAAACGATATTTCTGACTTTTCCATAAGAATAATTTCTGTGCTGTTCTCGGTCAGCAGAACGATGTATCAGAACTGAATGTAATCATTTTCAGAGCTTTGGTGAATCAGAGACATTGGTTTGCCTTTTATCAGTCCTGTTTCCACTCTTAAAGTGTTGCTGGACGTCTATAAAGTCAGCCTGACCTCTACCCGTCCCTCTTCCGTTTCTCACAAATTTCTTTCTACAAGTTGAGGAAACTGTTTAACTGTCCAGTTTTTTTCCTTTATAGTGAGTTGTTTTTTTTAGGTTAATTTATTTTCCTTCATTTTTAATAACGGTTGGCGAAGAGCTTCAGTTGCAATAGCGCCACCTTCTGGACAGGTGTGTCGACCAGAATGGTGCTAATCTCTATGAAGCCTTCTGATATTTTCCTTTTTGCTAAAAAATCTTACACTATTCTTACAAATAGTTTCACCAGAGTATTTTTGAAACATTTCTTTGAGATCTAATAGCTTACTATTCCAATCTGCAGGTTCTAATCGATAACTGCAGCCTTTCAGCAGGAGTTGGCATGTTCTTCCCATGCATTTGTGGGTTTTCTCTGTGTACTTTTGTTTCCTCCCACAGACCAGAGACAAGACTGTTAGGTTGATTGGGGACCCTAAACTGTCCCTAGATGTTGTTTTTGTCCCTTGTGGCCCTGTGATGGACCTGTCAAAGATGTCCCTCACATCTCGCCCAATGACTTCTTGAGACAGGCACCAGCTCCTTGAGTCCAACCCTAGAAATTGAATGACAGCATTGTGTAGTTTGTTCAACTCCCCTGTTTCATACAGAGCCGGTGTTCCACCCACATGCACCATGCGTAGGGCACCAAGCAACCAGGGGGGAACAACCAACCAGGCATAAGAAAACCTCTGTGCTCAACCAGTGTGTACACATTACAGGCTGTTGCACTGCCTTCACTGTCTGGTTTAAAATACGTCTAAACCAGAAATGCTCCCTCTCCTGAGGAGACAGTTAGCTCTGCATTAGCCTGCTAGCTAACAGCTACATGTTCTGGTGTCTGAATCTCCGCCTGCCGTAAATCATGTGACTCATATTTTTAATACATCTGCAGTGGTCTCTAGTAGGAATGAATGCCTAATAAGTCGTTCTCTCAGGAAAAAAAAGCACTGGTCCGTCTGTTTGAGGACGGAGAAAGTAGCTTCAGACAACAGAATTTGGAGTCTTACTTCCTGATATGTGGACATCTCTCCTCTGATTGGCTACCAGCAACACGACTCTACCACTGACTCTGTTTGCTCTGCAACGTTGATGTTTTATCTCCACCAATAACACAAGCCTGGAGGAGTTCTGCTGTGTGGTGGAGTTGCTAATGCTAACGGTTAGCTTCTACTAGCCCAGACGTTCTCTGCTGTTTCCTGGACGCTAAACCAACAACAGCCTTCCCCGTCGTGAGTCAAGATGGGTGATCCATGAATGTTAAGTGACAGTGTGACATAGATCTGTCAGGATTTTCTAATCCTAGAGTTTCACCTAGAGTCTATTTTCTATCAGAAGCTAATGCAGGAGGTAGGTGGAGGAGACTGTGATTATAATCAGACATGATAATAAAAAATGGTTTTTCAGTGAACCTGCTCTTTAAAACTAAGCCATTGTCCCAGGATGATTTTTATAAGTCATGTTTGTTGTTTTATAAGGTTAAATCCGATCTTTTCCTCCTGATTCCGGGATTTGAAAATCACATTGTCTGCCCCGATTTCCTATCACGTGATCGGATCAGAGCATCACTAGTAATTTGTTCATTTTTGGTTTTCTAGCATTGAACTTTTAAAGCTAATTGTTTAGGTTTAGAGACATAAGATTGTTTAATACCACATATAGTTTTCTGGCATATGGTATCATGAATAATAGAGACAAAATATTTTTCTGAAAAGTCGATTTGATGAAAACAGAAACTCTTGAGAATCAAGTTATTTAAATTTGTTGATGTGTGATTGAATCTGAATTTTTTCACTAAACAAAGCAGAAAGAAAAGAAAAGCATAGATTTATTTTCTATAACATCATAAAAACGTGTTTTTCTTACCTTTTTGTTCCACAGACTTGAATATCCTTGAATATAATTGATCCCTTTCACATTTAAACCCAATAATAGACACATGACATTAACAGCATTTAGATAAAGTCAAATAAATAACACCTATAATAACCGCCATGCTCCATTAGGCGTGTGTACTTAGCTGCACTTCATCAAAATTGTCTTTTCCTGAGAAAATAGTGAAACTTGGAGCTCTGAGTGCAAAGTAATAGAAACGCTATGTGCTGCCTCTGCCTGCTTTCTTTTTTTTTGCCCTACAATCTGTAATGAGCTAAGCAGTGGAGTGTAAGCAGCCTCTTAGATAATGAGGCACAACTCCCAGTGGAGTCAAGCTGGGCCCACAAGTCCAATATACCGTCGCTTCATCTTGAAAATGAACCCGACGTTAACATGGAGAGCTGGAGGAGGGAGACGCAACACGAATGTGGAGAGGAGACTCCTATCTCGAATCTGTAGCTGTCATCTGCAGGAACATGATTTAAGAAAATGACTTGATGGTGAAAATAGTTACTTGTATTGCTGAAGTGGGGGACTCGCCGTCTTCGCCGTCTGTCGGATTCAGCCTGTTTTAAAACAAAACTGCTTCAACAAGCCCCCCAAACCACAGAGCATCAATTTTTTATTACACGCTTCACCAAGTTCGGGCACGTTTGTGTATCTCCTGCTTTGAAAATGACATCAAATGCATTTCAGAAAGACCCCAATTGCAATGCAATGCAGATATATAAACGCAATAGGTTATTTTACTCCTGGAGAAAAAGACTCGGCACTCTACTTCAGCTCTGGGAGCGAAGACCTCTCCTGCTTTTTTCGCAGATATCTTCATAATAGCCTCATTATTCAACCCCAAGCCCACAAACACTCAGGCTGAAGTAATGAGCCTCTCACTAGTTGCTGAGTATCACCTTTTCTGCAAGAGGTTGAATGGAGAATGCATCCCGATTAGAAGTGCTGTTTGGCTCTTTTGCAGAAGCAAAACAGTAAAAGCCATGAACTCCATTTTGTTTTATTATTTTATTTATTTTCTGTTTGTTAGAGTGAGAAATGATCTTTTCAGGAAAAACTGATTCAAACATACGGTCTCACATCACATTAAGATCAAATTATGTTAAAAATTAAAGAAGTTGTTCACTAAAACATGTGCAGCTTAAATTATGAATTCACATTACGAATCCCTCTGTGTCCTCCAAGTCTTACTGAAATCCAGCAAATAAAACCTTTAAGTAATACATAACAATCCATTACAGACTCTACAGTCAGATACAAATGGGTTCCATGTAATAAGTCTGTTACTTTATTTTAACTTGATAAATAAGTTGCACATTTTTAATAAAATATATTCATATGTCTAGCTGCAGAAGGCTTCAGAATCTATCCTAGTGTAAAACCGAAGGTTTTGCTTGTAAACAGTGGATTTTGTAAAGGTTACATACATTATTTGTATTTTATTTTGTGACCTTTAAAAGACCAGGCTTCACCTTTTCATTCGGTCTTGCAGAAATCTGCTGAGTTTACCTAATGAGCTGCTGGCAGACAGCTCATGTGCTGGGTTGCATCATGCTGCTATGATTATGAACGATGCACATAAATTCTTCTAAGCTTTATGCAATTACAACTACCTAAATATTGCACGCATGTTTATGAACCGAAGCATTTAGTCCACTTTCTTGGTTTTGTTCCTGCAGAATAATGTTAAATGATGGTAAAAAGGAAAGCTGAGGGAGCCTGTCTGCTTCCTACCTCTAAAACATACAGAATATCCTTATATTTTTAGGCAGGCGTTTTAATAACAACCTGTGATGAAAATGGTGACCTTTAAGGTTTTTAAGCCATTTTTCAGTTCATTCTTGAGTCTCTGTAAAAGTTGGCGCTAAAACTGATTAACTTCATTGAAATCACTGCTGAGCTAACGGGTCGAGCACTTGCATTATAACATTATTCAAGTTGAAATTCACTTTGCCATAAACATGAGTCAACGTTAATGAAATGTGCTTGACGAGATGAAGAGTGAAAAACAGTCACTCAGCAATGTGCAATATAAGTAAGAGATGGAAGTAAAAAAAACAATGACTTAGATCATAGGCGGCACGGCAACATTTTCATATAACAGTTTTATTAAAAATCATATCAGTTTTAATGGTGTTTGATGGTAGTTTTTCCCTACAACACCACTCTTACCCACGTTATCTTCAAATGAGAAAAATAATGAATGCACTAGTTTGGCTTTAAAGGTGGAAAATGGAACATTTTAATAAAAAAATCCCTCCACGGGGCGTTTAGAGGTGAGCAGAATGAATCTACAGTTTGTCCTTTAAAAGCTATATTTAAAAAAATAATAATATTTTGATGGGCATGACACTGGGTTTATGTTTACATCTACCAGCCACTAGAGGGCACTGTTGCAGTAAAAAGTTCGCTCAGCAAGACGAGGCTGGGACTGTGTAAAATGGCGGACTCGAAAAGTCAAGCAGCTGATTCTGTAAATTACGGTAAATTATGTTGTAGAATAAACTTATTAATAGAAATGAGTCCTTACCCTGTACGATTCATCACTAGTGGACATGGTGCTGGCTGCTCACTTCACGTATCAGCAGTGAACCAACACCCCGACGGCTGGAAAATTAGTTCTGTTGTTGCAATACCACCTCTGAACAGAGTCGCCAGAGTTTCCATGTTCCATATTCAACTTTTCACCCATTTTACTGTCATATGGACTGTATGGTGTTGTTTATTCCATAGACATATATACGTAAACGCCTCATGGACTGGCGCTGCCTATTGGAGCTGCCGTAGTGGTCTGCCGCCATCTTAGTTGGGTCTCCATTCGCCCCCAGTGCATTCATTTCTACTGAGGAAGGTGCTTACTCAGCTAAAAAACACATTTTATCAAGCTTTTTCACTAATTCAGACACATGGTATGGCATGATAATTAAAATACAAATGTAATTAAACAAAATAAATGAAAATAAATTTAAAAATAAAATCTCATCAGGTAGGCTAGAAAAATCAATAGTAATCCCACGTGATCTGTTTTCAACAGTACACCTGTTGTTGCAACCGTAGACTGCACCAAAACGGGCATAGCTGCCCACTCTGCATTGACTTTGCAGAGTGAGGAGACCCATCCAATATGGCGGCGACGCTGTTACGCTCTCCAGCGCCCAATGAGGCGTCTACGTATTCATGTCTATGGTTTTATCCATGTCCAGTCACAGGTAAATACATAACCACTTCAAAATATGGTTGCCAGTAGGTGGCAGATAGTGAGGTAAAGACTTGGAATGATAATGATTGCACTCATAACAGAACATAGAACATTTCTTGGTACTCCAAGATGTGTTTTCGGCTGGTGAAGCACGTTGCCAGTGTTAAGACTGCCGGTGACCACTTTTGCTCGACAGCATTTGCAAAAGATTGTCGTTTGGTCGACGTCGTTCCTGTGACTGAGGTTAAGTCATGTTTGTGTTAGCTAGCAGACTGATGAAAAGTCATTCTTCTTTAAAACTCAGGCATTAAAGGTGACAGGTGAAAAGCCTTCAGACATGAAATTATTTGGTAATATTACAAAGTTTGCTTTAAAAAACAAAACAAAATTGTAAAAGCAGAACCTGTGACAGCAGAGCTGGACCTGAATAATAAGCTGCATGTTTTAAGTCAGTGGTTCCTGCTTTAAGAGTTAAGCTGCGTCATTATCAGCCTGTTTGCTGACACAGAATGTGAATCAGCTGCACTTGGGTTCAGACCAAGATGGCACCAGCCAGCCTGCTAATTTGATGAACAGATAGAACAGCAACACAGTCTAATTAATGATTATTGTTCTGTATTTTGGCTTTGTCTAATCCTCGGGAGGACGTCACATGCTGTTACACCTCCCTCATGGCGAGAAACACTCGCGTCTCCTCATATTACATTTTCTCTTTTATGCCTCACTTAAAGTGCCAATAATTCATATGAACTGAGTCATGTAATCATTCATTATCACGCTCCTCATTTTGTGTTTGAGAGACTCGCTTAATCAGTCTTGGAGTGGGACTGCAGAGTCAGATAAGACGACTTGTGCCCCATTATCGTCCTAACGTGATGGATGAGGCCAGCATCGAGCCCCAAACATGGACTGCTGCGTGTTTTCAGTAACTCCCAGATTAACATGATCCTTTTTGCAACGTTTCTCCTTTTATTCTACATCATAAGGCTGAATGACTTACCAGGAATGCTAGAAAAATCATGCAAAGAAGCAGAAATGGTTCAAAACGCTGCAGTCTTGCTGCTAATCACAATTAAGAATATTAAATGAGATGTTTGTTAGGTTTTTATGCTAAATGACACATGAACTGGACAGTTAATCTACAAATGTCTTTGTCTTTAAACATTATTTTGAGTTGTTACATAAAAGACTTGGAGGCAAACACTAAATCTGTTAGTTCTTGACTATGGTGACATTTTATACATGAATGCAAAATTGCTTGATGCTGTGAATCATGCAGCGTTAGGACTTGTAGCTGATTCGATCTTTCACACTCATCACTGCAGCTTATATGACATTATGGGTTGGTCTTCTTTGCACATTTGCAAACTGGAACACTGGTGAATTTTTCTTTGAAGCCATTTTACGTGATTTACCTCCATATTTCTTTTTCCCCTGATTCCTAAAAACACCTAGCCCTGCAAGCCATGTATGTGGCCATGACTCATTGATGGATCTCAGTCGTGGGGCGGGACCTACGGATGTCTTTCAAACTGTCTCTGCATGCTATTGGACAACAAACAACGTGACATACTCAGTGAGTCACAGCTACGGATGTCAGTCATCAGGGCAGTCCATCACACACCATCAAAGAAGACAAAAATACATATTTTTCTAAATAAAGGACTTAAAGTAGCTCTTCGGAGTATTTCTTTTATCTGATGGCACCATCTAGTGGCTGACAAGTGTATCGCACCAATATTCAGGTCAACTCGGTTATTTAAGATGGCGACTGCATGTTCCTTGTTTATGAATGTGCTTCTGTAGCCGACAAACAGCTAAAACACGTTGTTTTGCAATGATTATTCTCATGTCATGTTGTGTTTTCATACATTTATATTTTAAAGACTTACTTGTCCGTAAAAAGTTCATCAACTCTGCATCAGCCGAGGTACTTCCTTATATTTGAAGCACGTAAGCAGTAGTCTAACAATATTGGTTAGTTCTGGTCGCCGCTCAGTTTCCTATTGCATGGATTTTACGTGGCAGGGGGCGGGCTTAGAAAAAAAAAGACGTATTGCTTACATTATATCACACTACATGATAAGACAATCACTTTTACGGATTTCTGAAAAATCATACATAATTCCTGAAAGGGGAAAACTCTGGAATGCTGCTTTAAGTACCTCTGCTCTTGACTCAAAGAAAAGCCCAAGTCTATATAGTACAAAGTTTATGCCAAAGATGATTCAAACAAGCTGTCGCCATCTTTGTTTCACTCAGTCGCAGTAACATCCCGCCCCCCAAACCGATGGAGCGCTGTGATTGGCCAGCCATCAGACTGGTCGGGGCTGCGGAGGTTCCAATAGAGCGTGTCTAGACCGACATGTAGAGCAAAATCTTTTTTGTCTGTCTAGAGTTCTAGGCTAAAGAACACCAGCATAGGAAGAGGATTAGGGCCACTGAAAAGAAAAAAAAGAAACCAAATTCTGACTTTTTATCTGAAGTCAAAAGTCAGAACTCCGATATTAAAGTCAGAGTTGTTTTTCTGTTCTTTTTTCCTTCCAGTGGCCCTGATCCTCTTCTGTTCCAGACGCTATAATCTTTAGTCAGATGGACAAATAATGCACGTCACTCATCAAACACAAACTCTGTTTAGTGACTGTGCCTTTAAAGTGTTTGCTACTGCTGCTGTCTTAGCTAGAACACTCAGGTTATTCCTAGTACGGGTCAAATATAATAAATAAATCTATTTTTACTGACACTGTTTTAGATATTTAATCAGTATTTTAGGAAGTGATGTCAGCTCATATTACACCTCCTTCAGTATACCTGGACACCTGGATCACTCTGGTTCAGTCTTTGGTCACTACTGGGACTTTCAAACCTGCATGTTTTATTTATTTATTCTAAGAAATATGAACTTATTTATATCTCATAAATCAAAACGTCAAACAAGTTTTAAATAAGGTTTTGCCTAGTTTTCAATACTCCCAACTAATCTGTATGTTTGTTTTCAAAAGGATCTTTCAGTAACTCTGATGATATTAAAGACCGTGTTAAAAAAACATGCTTTGTTAAATCCATTGAATGAGTTCTGGTGATCGGGGACCAAATAATAATAATTCACTGACTGAATCCAGGTGTATACCCTAAAGCTTCTTTCTTTTTTAATCTTTCTGTTTTTCTTCCAAACGTCGGCCCCGCGGCCCCGCCGTGGGAAGTGAAATCACAGCGGCTAACTCCAGTAAATGACTACGTTTACATGTCTGGCTTCCTAATGCATTCACACCAGCTCAAAAAATATTGTTCACTCCCTTTCCTCTGATGTATTTATCATTTTAGTTCTTTTATGTTGCCTTTCTTGAGTTTTAAAAAGTCATCAACACATAAACTTCAGCAGGCTTGCTGGGGCTCCTGAAAGAAGAAACCCATTATCACCAACACAACAGAGACTAAACATTCAGCTGTTCTTCCAGACAGGAAGCAGAGTCTGGGGACTTTAGGTCGGGTTCTCCAATCCCTGGTTCTGAGATGGTAAGGTCCCGGGGGTGGGGCTCTGGATGTTGTGGGGCTGTGTTGGTTGACATGGACATCAGGGGCAGTTCCACTGGATTGGCAGACCGGGGTGGTGGACCCCTATTTAAAAAGGGGGACCACAGGGTGTGTTCCAACTACAGGGGGATCACACTCCTGAGCCTCCCTGGTAAGGTCTACTCAGGGGTTCTGGAGAGGAGGGTTCGTCGGATAGTTTAACCTCAGGTTCAGGAGAAACAATGTGGTTTTCGTCCTGGCTGTGGAACACTGGACCAGCTCTATACCCTTAGGGGGGTCCTGGAGGGTGCGTGGGAGTTCACCCCATTAATCTACATGTGTTTTGTGGATTTGGAGAAGACGTTCAACCGTGTCACTCGGGAGGCCCGGCAGTAAGTCGGGCTCATTCCTGGTGAGAGTTGGACTCCACCAAGGCTGCCCTTTGTCACCGATTCTGTTCATAACTTTATTGGACAAGATAGGTGCAGCCAAGGTGGTGAGGGGATCCGTTTTGGTGGCCTAAGGATCAGGTCTCTGCTTGTTGCAGATGATGTGGTCCTGTTGGCTTCATTAGAACATGATCTCCAGCTTTCGCTGGAGCAGTTTGCAGCTGGGATGAGAATCAGCTCCTCTAAATCTGTGACCATAGTCTTGGATAAGTGGAGTTTGGATAAGTGGAGTACAATGAATGAATGAATGGATGGACGGACGGACAGATGGATGGATGGATGGATGGATATGTATTTCAGGCCATATGAAAAAATAAAGTGATCATCCTGGTATTTATACAAATTTATGGAGGATTAGAGTATTTCACACATATTGCAAACATAATTTTTAATTATGCATGTTAAAGAGCTGATGCTATTTTACAGATTAAAGACTGATACGAGCTTTGATGTTCAAAAACTGACTTTTCTAAGAAGTTCATTATTTGTTTCACATATTGCCGTATTACTCACCAGACGGGCATTATGCAAATCAGTTATTTGATCATGTTGTGAAGAAAAGAGGGAAAAGCTTAGATACAACAAAAAAGGTGTTTCAGTGGTTTTATGTGATTGTGTACTTTGATCCTTTCTGATACTTTTGCAGACCATTTCACAAACACAAACCCTACAGAACTTATAACCAGGGTAAAAACCCGGTGACGCCTTTGAAGAAATTCATGTCATATTCTTGTCTGCTCACTAGACATGACCTGGCCTGTCTTTGCATCTTGACTTGACTTGACTTCATTACGGTTCATGTGGATTCACCAGTGGCCTAGTGGTAGAGTGTCCGCCCCGGGACTGGGAGATCAGGGTTCGATTCCCGGTCGGGTCACACCAAAGACTTTGAAAAAATGGGACCCAATGCCTCCTCGCTTGACACTCAGCACTAAGGGGTTGGATTGGGGGGTTAAACCACCAAATAGTTCCCGAGCGCGGCCACAGCTGCTGCTCACCGCTCCCCACCATGGGGATGGGTCAAATGCGGAGATGTAATTTCACCAGTGTGTGATGATGACTTGGGACTTTAACTTGACTTTAACTTCACTACATCAGTGTCTGTCACTAATCTGCTTTAGCAAATAGCAATGACAGATTACACAAACATACAAAAAACAAAATTGTGACTTTTGTGAACAAGAACAGACACTAAAGTGAAAATGCATTGTTAGTGGATTTGTTTCATAGAAATTCTCACAGATTGTTTTCTTTCTTTAAATCATAAGTTCAGCTTCTACTAGTCGAGACGTTCTCTGCTGTTTCCTGGACGCTGAAAGAACAACAGCCTTCCCGACTGTTAAAGTTAAAGTTAAAGTCCCACTAGTTGTCACACACTGGTATGTGTGAAATTTGTTCTCCGCATTTGACCCATCCCCTGGGGGAGCGGTGAGCTGCAGACACAGCCGCGCTCGGGAACCATTTGGTGACTGAAGCTGTTGTTGCTTAATAAGCTGAAACTACCTATGAATATAATCAAAACAACTTATCTCACACAATAGGGTCTAACAGCTCCAACGACTCCTCAGGGAGTAGAGGTGAGGGGTATTCATAGGTAGTTTCAGCTCATTGAGCAACATTAGACAGCTACAGTTCATAAGATCGACCCTCCCATATTCCAGTCAGAATTGACAAAGTTTCTCGGATGAGAAGCGAAACGTCTTCAAGAAACCAAAGAAGTCCAGTTACCTTCATTCAAACCCCTTTTGGATTTTCATGACCCTTCACCAGCACAATTCTTACCTTTAGTTTACCTCCTTGTATTATTAAACACCTTTTGTTGTTTTGATGGTATGATGTCATTTCCTGTCATGTTTAGAAACATTACTGCACATTATACATACTTGTTTAATTTATTAAAGCTGCAATGGCAAATTTGGAAAACATGTTAGCTTAAAATATTTTTATGCCTCTTAACATTCTAACATCAAATAGCTATAGATATATTGTGGAGTTAATAAAAAAAACCAAAAATAATCAATGAAGTGGTTCGTATTTGTCTAAAAACCTCCACCAATAACAAGTTTCAGACCTAAACCAACCATCTGGACCATCCGGTTGTCCATCTCACCGAACCTCCGCACTTCCCTGGGTCCTCCACTCACGTATTTAGCAACAGAACACCACTGGTGTGAGAGGTTCTCCGCTCAATAATATCAGAGAAGGAGAAACAGCCGGCTGCTACCACTTCAACTTTAGGACAAACTACCAGAGTCCCAACAAGAAAAACACCATTTGAAGTTACGGACAACAAAAGACGTTTGGATCTAGAAAATGGCGACTGGTGTTTAGTGCTACCTCGTTTCCTCTGGTTATGTGGGTTTCCTGTTCCAGCAGAAGCGTCTGGGGAGGGGTGAATGTTCTGTGACCGTGTTTGCGTTCAAAACCTAGCTTGTTCTGTAGATTTGTTATAACAGCTTTAAATTTCAAACTGTTAGTGTGCATTTAGGTATTTTCCATTATTTATTGTTTTTAAAACAGTTATAAATATAAAGTTTTATGGATCCAAAGTGTGAAATGTGAATTTTTCATATTTCCTTAAAGTTTCAAGTAGGTGTAGTTAACATTCCCTTTACAGAAGTTTTTGCATCAGAAGAAACATAGTATGTTTTAGTCGATTAAAATAGGCCATAAATAAACTGAATTACACGAATAGATGGTGACTAAAATTTTTGTCAAAAGACTAAAACTAAATTAAAAATTCTTGTCAAAATTAACACTGCTGGCCGTTCTTTGACTCAGCTCTACCCTGTGGCTCAGTCAAACCGTCCAAACGCTGGGTCAAGACCTGATCTTACACTCAGGATGCTGACATGGGAATGAGATGGAGATGGGAATAACTTTAGATGATCCAGAGGGAAGAAGGAGATATTCAACAGGAGCTTTTAGAAGCAACTTGGACTCAAACCGGGACCGCTTTCATCATGCCGGGACCAGGGATCCACTTCTTCATGTGGTCCTGTGTTTGCCACTGCCACTAAAAGCAAACTGAAGCTGTTGAACTGGTGAAAAATCTGTTTGGAACAAATATACTTGAGCATATTTTTTAAATAGGAAGCAAGTATTTGAGTAAAATCCCAGGATGTAAAGAAAAGCCTTAAACTATGGAGTCTTTAGCTGTAGTGTGGGCAAATCTTGAAGAAAACAGCTTGCACACACACACACACACACACACACACACACACACACACACACACACACACATCTCACTAAACATATGCTTAGTCATGCATCTCTGTGCTGTCACATACACTTAACAAAGCAGCCCATCATTTGTTGTGATTAATCCTCATTCCATAAAATGTCGGGACCTGCACTTCAGCGTGTTTCATCGTCATTAAAGGGAAGACATTGAGCAGCACAGGAGTGGTGTCGATGAGGGAGGACAAAAGAGCAGAGAGGCAAAGAAATATCCCGTAAACGGTGATATTGCTCCGGCATTCTGGGAAAAGTGAATGAACTCGTGGCAGACGCGAGGGAACGGGAGAGCAATAGACAAGGTGAAAAGAGAAGAACAAGTCGTTCCATGATAGATTGTTCCACTAACTCTGCATTATGTGATTTCAGCTCAAGTAGAAGTCGAGAACACAATGCACCAAAATGCTCCAGACATGATTTGAAAAACACTGACGGGAAAAGAAAGCAACAGGGATAAACGCTCCTGCTTTAATGAACGCTCTGTCTTCGGCTCTCCCCGCGCCAGTCACGCTGCCTGCCCTCGTTGTCAAGACCCTGTTCGACCCGCTAGAGGAGCGGTGACAGCTCGAGCTAGCTCGCTTTGAAGTCCAGAGTGCAGCAACAGGCTAGATAATGACCCCGCCAATCTCCTCCCACAGCGCCGTGCACTTCCCTTGGCTTCTGCGAAGGCAGCGAGGGAGACCTAATGAGCACACTTTTCTCAACAACTTTCACTCAAGGCAAATGCATTAATTCTTGGTCCGCTGCAACACTTTATAGCTCTCAGTCTTCTGAGGGAACATGGAGGAGTCGGGGTGAGAAGAAGACTCACAAATGCCTAGATGGTGTTCCTGTGTTTCCAAGCCAAAAGGACAAGTCTGGGAATCTAAACGAACTTGATTTGATAACATTAAATTGAAAAATGCTTCTTTTTCCTTTGCAAACAGTTAATTGGGATAGATGTCTGATATCTTGTGTAATTAATTAATGTTTTCCTGTTTAAAATCCCAACCATCGGCACCACCTGAGGTGGCATGCTTCTTTATTACTGCTGTCATGGTTACAAAGAAGGAAGGTAATCCAAATCAGTTCTGCCAAAGACAGCTGCTTCATCACAATTATAGCACGGTGTCTGTCTGTCTGTCCGCCGCATCCATACGGCACTTCAAACGGGCCGGGCCTAATCAATTCCTGCTACCTGCAGCGGCTTTACACTTCTCCTAGAGATGTTTGATGTTAACTAGAGTTCCCAACAATGTTCCATTAGCCAGATCAGGTTCGATACCACAAAATGAGCCATCATAATGAAAAGATTCCTCGTAACAAAAGCTTCGGGGAGATGTGTGCGAAAACGGAAATCGAGTTATTTGTGTCAGAGTTGTGTGTAAATGGTGACAGATAATAGCAATTTCTGTAGGTTTGGACCGAGCTCATTTTTTTGCTCTTATTTCCTGCGGGTGAGTAAAAATACGATTACTCTACCGCAGAGGCAACAATCATTTCATCCCCTTTCCCTTCTCGTGCTTTGGCGTCAGAGATCTTCAAAGTTATCTGTGGTTTTCTGTGACTTGTTTCATGGATGTTAGAATCTATTTAATATGCAGAAGGTGTTTTTTTTATGTTTGTTTCTGTCTTTTGGTGGTGAATCGTCAGGTGATCTTTACCTGAGGGACGCCAGAAATTGGATCAAAAGGAAACACATAAGTCTTATCAGCTCCAGCAGGAAATGAACCATAGGAGCCATAGACCAGTAAAGATCAACTTTACTCATGTTTTAATACATTTGCAGTGGTTTCTAGTGGGAATGAATGCCTTGTGAGTCGTACTCGGAGGAAATAAAGCTCCGGTGCACCTGTTTGAGGAACCAGAAGTTAGCCAGATTAGAGTTGAGCAGAACATGGCAGGATCTGGAGTTTTATTTCCTGATATGTGGACATCTCTCCTCTGATTGGCTAACAGCAACACGACTCTACCACTGACTCTGTTTGCTCTGCAACGTTGATGTTTTATCTCCACTAATAACACAAGCCTGGAGGAGTTATGCTGTGTGGTGGAGTTGCTAATGCTAACGGTTAGCTTCTACTAGCCCAGACGTTCTCTGCTGTTTCCTGGACGCTAAACCAACAACAGCCTTCCCCGTCGTGAGTCAAGATGGGTGAGTCCATGAATGTTAAGTGACAGTGTGACGTAGATCTGTCAGGATTTTCTAATCCTAGAGTTTCACCGTCTATTTTCTATCAGAAGCTAATGCAGGAGATAGGTGGAGGAGACTATTTTCATGTTCAGCCTGCATGAAAAACTCAGAGTGACTGATTATAATCAGAAATATTCATTAAAAATGTTTCTTCAGTCTTCCACACCTTTAAAAGTTTAAACTAATATATGAACCAGACTCATTCCATGCAAAGCCAAATATTTCAGGTCTTTATTTGTTATAATTGTGATGATTCTGGCTACAGCTGATGAAAACCCCACATTCAAAATCTCAGACAATCAGAATATTGTGAAAAGGTTCAATATTCTAGACTCAAAGTGTCACACTCTAATCAGCTAATGAATCCAGAACAAAGGGTTCCTGAGCCTGTAGATGGTCTCTCAGTCTAGTTGAATTACTGGAATAAATGGACGTTTGTACCAGATTCTACTTTTTCCAGTTTCACCTGAATATAAAAACTTAAATATTTTAGCCATCTGCTTTTGTCAAGAGCAACAAACGGCTGTAAGCGTGTTGACAGCAGTTCAACAACTCACTAAATATCAAACAATCATCATTAAATCTATTTTTTCTTTTAAAGATAAGAATTTTCATGTGATCCTTTACATGTACTGGAATAAAATAATGTTTAGCAGTACATTAAATCAACGCTGTGTATTCACCAGCAGCAACTACCACTGGGACATACTGCCCATGAATACATTAGGGAACCATTTTAAATTAATTATAAGTTTATCAATTACTATAAACTAGGGCTGTCAATCAACAGCATTTTTTTTAATCAGGATTAATTGCACGAGTTCCATAGTTAACTCACAATTAACCTTGAAGCTGGGGTCACTTAAGTGCTGTCCCACATTCCCGGCTCTAAGCTCACGATTCTTCCAGCCTCCTGTTTCTGGTTCGTGGTGGAGGAAAGGTGTCTGGTTTGGGAATCTCAAGGGTTTATCTCTGGTTTTTTGCAGGATAAGCGCTTGTGTCTTCAAGCAACGACCTTCAGCGCACGCCGTCTTGTTCATGACAGATGGTTAGATGGAGCGAGAGATGAAACGCAGTAAGTGTTGCTCTGGTCAGATGTGGTGAAGAAGGGGAGGGGCCAGTCACAAGCTCTGGTTTACTGGTCTGTTTAAATTCTAGTTCTCAGCTGTTGTCACAAAATTTAGAAACTGGACACAAGAATCTGAAACAAGCTTCGTCTATCAGGTGGCTGAGCTCAGCATTGGAGATAATCTGAGAAGGTCCGTCATAAGTGGGGAGCTTAGAGGACAACCGCTCTTCCAGCTGCGGGGGGTCAGGCTCGGATGCAACCTGGTGACTTTCCTCTGGAGGTTTTCCAGGTATCTGGGAATGACTTGGTTTTTCCCAGTAGGAGATTACCGCTGTGGCGACGGACGTCTGGGTTTCTTTCCTTGACATGTTGCCTCCTCAACCCAACACAGGATAAGCAAAAAGGTCATTTTCATTCACAATTATTTTTTCTTAACTAAAAATATCCAGTTAAGTGTTGAAAAATGCTGGTGTTTAGATATTTTAACAAAACATCACAGGATGCAAAAGAAGCAGGAAAAGCAACACTAGCTATTGTAGCATCACAGTTTTTTAAGACTTAATGGGATCAATAAGATTTATCCCAATATTCCTTCTTGCTATTTAAAACTAACATGTAAGAATTCTTCATTTCTCCTGGACAGGTCTGTATCGTTGAGTGTCCCTGTAGCAGCTGGGCCATTTCACGTTGATTCCTGTCCAACAGTTCAGTACTGTGTGTTGCAGTTTAAAGGTCATCTTCACTGAAAAAACATTTTTTAGTGATTATTTCTGACTATAATCAGTCACTCTGAGTTTTTCATGCAGGCTGAACATGAAAATAGTCTCCTCCACCTATCTCCTGCATTAGCTTCTGATAGAACATAGACTCTAGGTGAAACTCTAGGATTAGAAAATCCTGACAGATCTACGTCACACTGTCACTGAACATTCATGGACTCACCCATCTTGACTCACGACGAGGAAGGCTGTTGTTGGTTTAGCGTCCAGGAAACAGCAGAGAACGTCTGGGCTAGTAGACGCTAACCGTTAGCATTAGCAACTCCACCACACAGCAGAACTCCTCCAGGCTAGTAGAAGCTAACCGTTAGCATTAGCAACTCCACCACACAGCAAAACTCCTCCAGGCTTGTGTTATTTGTGGAGATAAAACATCAACGTTGCAGAGCAAACAGAGTCAGTGGTAGAGTCGTGTTGCTGTTAGCCAATCAGAGGAGAGATGTCCACATATCAGGAAGTAAGACTCCAGATCCTGTCATCAGAAGCTCAACTCTGATCTGGTTCAATTCTAGTTCCTCAAAAAGGCGCATCGGAGCTTTTTTTCCCCCACAACTCACGAGGCATTTATTTCTAGTAGAGACCACTGCAAATGTATTAAAATATGTGTAAAGATGACCTTTAAAACCCTAACAGTTGATTTTGCAGTAACTTTAAAATCTCTGGTTTCTGAAATAAAAGACGTGAATAAGCACATCACCAGCACATAGAGTCATTGTTCTTATGTCTGCGGTCCCTGAGCTAATCATTAATGTCTCACAAACTCCATCTGATCCTTCGCACTCACTTCCAGTAATAAATGCTCCAACAGGGACCTGAATGGGGGAAACACCCGGCGCCCGGTACCTGCAGCAGTCAACCATCCCCACGTTTCCACTTTCTCCCTAATCAGGCTCATCATTTCTTGATGTTTTTATTTGTATTGACTGAAGATGCTCTGTACAGTGACAGAAAATGAGGCCCTCTGCGAAGCCTTCTGCTTCAAAGCCCCCACAGTGATCAGCATATGTGGCAATAGATCAAGCACCTGTTTCTGCCGGTCGCATCTGTGCTCAAACCTCTGTGGCTTTTTGAAGCTGACAGATACAGATGACTGAGCATCCAATGGCTGATGGGTAAAATGGATGGATGAGTCTATACTGGGTGATGCTTTCTCCGTCTTCAGATCAGCTTTTAGTAATTCAACCCTTGCTTCACCATGCGGTGGTTGAGAACACTAATTGAATAAAGCCAGGTGCATTAGGCACATTTCCTACATTGCTTCATTTCCTATCTTTGTCATAGTTTGCTCGCTCTCTTTTCATTAAAGCCAGCATGCATGAAGTGAGAAGCATGGGGCTCGGGATCATCCGAGCTGGCACAGCACCACTTCACTGTCTTGACTTAGAAAGGAGACACATTTACTCATTCTGTTTGCAGCAAAGGGGATGGGCTCCTTGCTCTGCCTCCCTTTGATTGTAATCCTATCTAGGCCAGCACAAGACACTGGAGACTCCAGTCCCTGAATCTTCTTTCGCATGGATAAACAGGAGATGGGGGTCCAACTGTTTTCCAGCAAAGTTTCTAATTGCTGTGCTGCACGCTCTCACAATGACAGACAGATAAAAGTTGTTTATTGTTATTTTCTTGTTGCTTTAGGCCTGATGTTTGAGGAAGAGGAGGACAAATCACGCTGTTTCACAGCTTATTACTTCAGGATAATTAATTTATAATTCCTATGCAAGGGAAACTAGTGCAAGAGAGAGATATATGTATCAGCTTGAGCTCATTTTTTGCAGCAGTGACTCATCGCCGCACACAGTCTAATAAATATTTAAATGTGTTTTATTTATCTTTAGTTTGAAAGGGATTTGAAATGTCCTCAACAAACTTAAAGGCAGTTCATATTACTTTTCCCACGGTTTCTGTAACTTTTGGGATTTAAAGCCGGGTGACGTTTTCCGTATTTGACCGTTTTTTTAATGGTGATGGAAAAATCTGAAGGCTGTCAGCAATTGTGACAGATTGCATTTCCCACCCCTGACTCATGCAGACATGCAGACATTTACGCACATCGCAGAGTTAACACAATCAAGAAAAGATTCCCATCTGAGTGTTATCTCACACTTGGACACCATTCTCAATGCATCTCGCTACTGACAGCTCGCGCAAGTGGACATCGCTCTGAAGAGCTGTGGACAGGAGGCTTTGGAGCACGTTGGTGACAGACCAGTGCAGCAGAACCACTGGTGCACAAGGAGCGCATGTAGGAGGATTCCCTCCTGCTGAAGCGAGTGCTTTCCAGGTCTGGAAACCCTTCTTTCAGAGTCTTCTCAACTTCTGGTAATGTCATTTAGAGAAACGTGCCCTGATCTGAAAACTTTGGCTGAAGTAGTGCTTGTTAGAGGCTGGATTTATCCAGAACAACATTAAAACGGCAATGAGTCTGTCCACAGCAAAAGTCCAGAACTTCAGCAAACCCCTTTGAGACATTTGATTATGAGCAGGATTAGATGATAGTCCCCACACCAAGCCACAAAGTGGTCCACCTGCTCTCTGTACTCAGTTTTTTGACTATCTCTGATACACCTGACGACCGCAGAGTCGTCTGAATATTTCTGCAGATGGCAGGTCTCTGACTTGTACTGGAAGTTTGAAGTGCACAGACTAAAAAGGAACAGTGAGAGTACAGTCCCCTGTGGTGCTCCTGTGTTGCTGACCACCTGGTCAGACACACGACCTTTCTGTCTCACAAACTGGGGTTGGTTTGTCAGGTAGTCATTACGGCTTTGACTTTTGGCATGCTATTTTTGACCACCTGACCCAAGCTGTCTTTATTCATCAACAAGGAAAATGTTGGTTTACATTCTAGATCCTCTTTAAAGCCCCATTCCTGAACTTTGCGGATATATGGTCTCTGTCGCCCTCTAGAGCAGGGGTGCCCAATCCAGGTCCTGGAGGGCCAGTATCCAGCACGTTTTAGTGGTGTCTCTGCTCCAACACACTTGATTCAGTGGTGAAATCACCTGGGCAGCAGCTCATCAGGCTCTGCAGAAGCCTGTTAATCATCTGCTGATTGAAATTAGGTGTGTTGGAACAGGGTTAAAAGTAAAACATGCTGGATACCGGCCCTCCAGGACCAGGATTGGGCACCCCTGCTCTAGAGGCTTGCTGCGTAACGTCACTGTCGTAACATTAAATCTCTCTCTGGGGCATAAGAGGCAAGTTTACATTCCTAATGTCAGGCAAAACTACGAAAACAAACTTTTCCACCTCCACACATTGAATAAATAGTTTTATCAGGACTGTATAACAACTTTATGCCCGACCAAACACAATAACCCTGGTGAAATCATTTATTACTTACCTAGCCATTAGCAGCACGGCTAGGTCAGAGTCCGTAGTTCATGCCTTTCTTTCTAAAAGAGCTCTCCAGCGAGGAAAAGACGGCTCCATAATAACTCTGGTCTTTGCTCTTGCTCTATCACGTTCTCTTTTTCTTTTCCTAGATTCCTCTGATAAGGAATTTCTAGCTTTCTTTCGTGGATCTGCCATTGCTCACGTCTGTAAACCGCAGGTCTACGTTATATAACTATGGCAAGCCAAAGGGGTGAAAAAAGTACGCATTCTAAAGGTGCATTATGTCCACCAAAATGCGCATCTTGAATGCACGTTTCGACGCCAAAGGGGGCAAAAAAATGTGCGTTCTAAACGCGTGTTTTTTCATCCCTTTGGCTTGCCATATAGTGCCGTAAAGCAACACGCAGTCAGTATTTCCGGTGTCGGGTCGCAGGTGAAAAACTGTATAATGTGGTAAACAGACGTGAGACCCCCTAACACCATCACAGCTTCGAAAATGAACATAATAGATGATAGTATGACGCCAAAACTTTACAAAAAACATTATTTTAAGGTGTAAAAGTTGTGGAATGTGGCTTTAAGGAAACCAGCTAAGTTCAGCTATTGTTGTGAAATAAGGTCAAACAGAAATCTGAAGCTTTAATAAACAAGACTACAAATCTAAAATGTTGCAGAATTGTCTCTAAATATGTTGCAGTAGTTTCTCAGTCATCATGATAATCTAGCCTGCTCTAAACTCCTCTATCTTCTATGATGAGGGTTGGGCCAGAGACTCATGTGACCTCAATGGCCTCATTAGTGACATCAATGGCATCATTGGTGACCTCAATTCCCCAATCAGTGTAATTGTGTCTGATTACAAGCCTGATTCTTCCACCCATGTTTCAGAACTGAAGAAGCCTCTTGGATGTGAGGCGAAACGTCTTCGAGATAACAAGTGGAGTTAAGTTGCTTTCATTTAAAGCACTCAAGACCTCTTTAATTTTTCCCCCCTTGGCGTTGCATGAGCACGCTTTGGATTCGTGCTGCTGTCAGAAGTCTCAGCAGGACAATGTCGCCATGTTCTGATGCAACAAACTGTCAGACACTAATTTGTTTGCAGTTCAATCAGAATCAAAAGAAGGGCTGACTGAAATTTAAAAAAGTATAAAAGCATGAATCATTCATAAGTACACACAGTGATCACAAAAGGCTCCCACAGTCAGGGACCTGCGAGTTATTCCCCTAAAGCCCTAAAGCTTGAGCATCAACCAAAATGTTGATCAGATGTAGATCTTTGTCAGTTCAGGCTCCTCACAGGACCCTGTTTTATTTTTTGCAGGGGAGCTTAGCGGCAGTAAGAGTGATATTTTTGTAAAAGCCACACTGTGTCTGGTATATTATTTAAGCTGTCTGCAGCCTTTTCCCTCCACTTTGCTGTTAAGTTGGTAAAAAAATAATGAAGAACAGATGCAGTCAAGGCAATATTGGTCACAGCAAGTGGGCAAGATCACCTCAGAGTAGCTTCATCCTTCATACGCAGCACTCACGGACGGGACGTGCATCTTCGTGCATCATCGTTGCCTTCCTGCTGGGGTGGAGTCTTCATCAGAGGCGTTGCAATGACAGCAGTGGTGGTTAAGTAGGGCAAAGACAGCAACAGCAAAGAAAGACTATATAAGCTCATAATGACTCCAACTCACATGGCGTCAAAGCTTTACAGCAGAGACACGTTTGTTTTCAAACTCATAATTCAACTGTTACTCCTTCTTTTCCTTCTAACGTTTACACAAATCTAGAAAAGGGTTTGTGATGAGACTGTGACTGAATGCTGAACTCATGTATATATCAGCATCCAGCCCTCACACTGTGCTTGCAAAGTTTGTCTGGAATTTAAATATATGAAACATTATTTCCTGTTTCAACGCCATCAGTCTCCTGAGCGACAGACAGCACACGGTGTCAAAAGTAAAACCCTTTTGTTTTTAGTGGGTGTATTTTTTACACACGATCTGAAAGTTGAGTCACAGGGGGTGTTGTGATGGTTCATATAAAAAGACGAAAAAAAAACTTTTCAATTTGTATCAACACGGTTTTCTGTCAGAGTACAAACAAATGCTGCAACCCTCGGGGCACCCTCCCTGCTGTGAACCATGCTAAATAGTAGGCCTTGACATTTTTTCCTCTTTATATTTAAATTTCACATGCTTGTCACATTGTGCAAGAAAATGTTGCATTCCTATTTCCCGGAATAAAAAACCATTGCATTTAGATTTGTGACAATGCTTCACACATCATTAAAAGCTTTTGTTTCTGAGGAAGGTTTTGCAGGTGTTTTGCTTTTTTCATTGCAAAACCACAAACTCTATTCTTTTGTACGTTCGTTATGTGTGAAACTTCATAATCCATTACTTTGTTCTGTTTTTAACAGCATAGTAAAAAGATGGTTGTTTACCTTCAAGCTGACATGTTTCGGCTAGCGGCTCTAGCCTTCATCAGAGCTCGCCGGTGTTGGTGGCATCACTTACGTTTATCCGCGGGCAGCAGAGGACGATGTCGCCCTCTACTGCCCGCGCCCTCCTTGCCGATGACATTGTCCCATGCATGATGTGTAGACCATGAACAGAGACGATGGAGTCTGCACATTGGAATGATTGTTTTGCGGATGAAAACAAAACTAAAACTAAAAAAGATCACTTCTATTAAAACGAAATTATGACGAATATTTTGTCGTTGAATAAGAGACGACAACAAAAATGAACAGCAACAAGAATTCAATCAGAAAATGGGAGCGATGGGAAGAACGGACAAATAAAACAATCAGCAAATGGAACAAGTGGGACTAGACGAGAAAAGAACCAATCAGAGTCTGGAGCCAGCCGCTGTTTGACAAGCTACCAGTAACCGTTGAACAATTTATGTCTAAAAGGATAAAATGTCCACGGCTGGGAGGAAAATCATTAGATGTGACGATCTGAAAAGTATTTGCTTAGTGAGTACACAATCATAAATATAGAGTTTTACTGATCCAAATTGTGAAATTTATATTTTTCATACAGTTTTACAGTTTCAAGTTGAAAATCATTGCATCAGAAGAAATATACATATATTTTAGTCGACTAAAATTAAAACAAGTTGGATGACTTAGATGAAGTCAGGGCCAGGGAGAACCGTCCGACTGTAGTCCCCGCTGAACACTCCTCTACTCGTCTAAACCTGGGCTAACGTCACTCAGAATTTAACCATAAGCAGTAAGCACTATAAAATAAAAAAGTTTTAAGCCTAGTCTTGAAAGTAGACAAGGTGTCTGCCTCGCGGACTAAAGCTGGGAGCTGGTTCCACAGTAGAGGAGCCTGATAGCTAAAAGATCTGCCTCCCATCCTACTTTTAGATATTCTAGGAACCACCAGTAAACCTGCAGTCTGAGAGCGAAGTGCTCTGTTAGGAACATATGGAACAATCAGATCACTGATGTATGATGGAGCTTGATTATTAAGAGCTTTATATGTGAGAAGGAGGATCCTAAAATCTATTCTGAATTTAACAGGCAGCCAATGCAGGGAAGCTAAAACAGGAGAGATGTGGTCTTTCTTTTTAATTCTCATCAGAACTCTAGCTGCAGCATTTTGGACCAGCTGAAGACTTTTAACTACATTCTGTGGACCTCCTGATAGTAATGAATTACAGTAATCAAACCTTGAAGTAATAAATGCATGAACCAGTGTTTCAGCATCACTCCTGGACAGGATGCTTTTAATCTTAATATTCCAGAGGTGGAAGAAGGAAATCCTACAAACCTGTTTAACGTGGGATTTGAATGACATGTCCTGGTCAAAGATTACACAGAGGTTCTTTACTTTGTTTGATCAGGTGACTGACTAAGCAGTTTTTTTCCTCTTGTCCTCTGCTGCCCGCGGATAAATGGAAGTGACGCCACCAACACCAACAAACTCTGATGAAGGCTAGTCATTAGCCAAAACATGTCAGCTTCAAGGTAAAAAAAAATCATTTTTTCTACGCTGTGTTAAAAAAAGAACAAAGTAATGGATTGACTAAGCAGTTTCCTTTTTAGAGGTTCTGGTCCAAAGATGATAACTTCAGTCTTGCCAGGAGCAGAAAGTTTAGAGTCATCCAGATTTTTATGTCTTCAAGACAAGCCTGTAGTCTACCTAACTGATTAGGTTCATCAGGGTTTATGGATAAATATAACTGAGTATCATCAGCATAACAGTGGAAGTTTATCCCATGATGTCTAATGATTTTACCAATTGGAAGCATTTTTATAGTGAAAAGAATTGGTCCAAGTACTGAACCCTGTGGTACTCCAAAAGTAACCCTAGAGTATGAAGATTTCTCATGTACATGAACAAACTGAAATCTGTCAGACAGATAAGATTTAAATTGGGATGCAACGGTCCACTTTCCCCACGGTTCGGTCCGTACTTCAGTTTTTGGGTCACGGTTTCGGTCCACTTTCAAGTGTAGAAAAACTGAAATTTCCAAATTTTATTTTATTCACGCAATAATATAACTTTTCAGATGTATTACTTGTAGTCCAGTGTGTAATAATATGTTCAGAGACCAACAGAAATGTCACTTTTAAATTGCCTTTTCAATGTGGAGTCAGTGAGAGGCTAGGGCGACCGAAGCGGGACCGGGAGGGATGCGTAATTTGGAATTGTAGGATGTCCAAGGAAGGTCCCGACTCAGGAGTGTGTTGTGTGAGGGGTTGTGGTTGTGGCATCATATAAAGTGAGCCTCTGAGTTCACCGTTTTCTCTCCTCGTCTTTATATTCAACTGCAAACCAGAAATGTTCCCACACGGTAGTGATGTGCGAGTCATGAACGAATCGTTCAATACTCGAGAATCACTTTACTGACTCACGAATCACGAGTCACAATCCCAACTGACTCATTTACTGACTCGTCCCTGTTACTGTTAGCAAACTATTTTCATTAGTAGAAATATATCTAGCTTATCATTAAAATTGTGGAAAAAAATAACAGCCAGTTTCTTAATAAAAGCATTTTCTTACCTGCTCTGGCCTGGAAGCTCATTAGTTCCCAGTAGCATCGCTCTGCTAACAGCACGTTCGAATCACTCACCCCCTCCCTTCCTGAAAGCTAGCTTAAAATGTCCGGTGCTAAATCGTAGCATGAACGAATCATTCAGTTCCTCCGTAGCGGGCCTCACTCAGAGTCACTCACCCCCGCCCTCGCGGGTTTCAGCTCAAACGAGTCACTCATTGGAGTGGAGGCTCGCAGTACCGCTAACCTGGCTCAGCTCATGATTCATGACTCACGCTGCCCAACCGGGTTTCAGCTCATAGGAGTCCCCCAGTGGAAGCTCGTGTAATTACATACGAATCACTAACCCCTATCCTTGCTCAGCTCATGAGTCATGACTCACGTAGCTCGCGGTAGGGTCACTCACAACTACTCCCAACCGAGTTTCAGCTCGTATGAGTCCCCCAGTGGAAGCTTGTGTAATTACATACGAATCACTAACCCCTAACCCAGCTCAGCTCATGAGTCACGACTCACGCTGCTCGCGGTATGGATCACTCACTATTCCCACCCGGGTTTCAGCTCATAGGAGTCCCCCAGTGGAAGCTCGCGGTACTACAAGCTCACTCACCTCTCCCTCCTGGCTGTCAGCTGCAGAAACTCAGGCTGTTACAGGGGAAGAGTCGCTCCTTCACCTAAGCTGAACTTTGATAGTGTGACTGACGCCATATTCAGTCTACACCTTTTTCTTTTTGCAAATATAATAAGCAGAAAAAATATAATATTTCAGTTCCACCACTATTTTAAAAAATGAATTTCAGTGTATAAAATGGATAGTTTTTTTCAATCACTCATCTTAGCAGTAGGATTTACATAGAAAGAGGAGCAAATTAAGTTTGAGTGAA
Source organism: Aphyosemion australe (assembly GCA_006937985.1). Taxonomy (NCBI): domain Eukaryota; kingdom Metazoa; phylum Chordata; class Actinopteri; order Cyprinodontiformes; family Nothobranchiidae; genus Aphyosemion; species Aphyosemion australe. The sequence goes on from SSNS01000370.1 coordinate 286,677, forward strand.
AATGTAGATTTTATTTTTGCACTCTGGGCAACTGACTCAGTGACTCAAATGACTCGAAAACCCGATTCATTTTGGTGAGTGACTCATTCAAACTCGATTCAGTAAAAAGAACCGAGTTTACCATCACTACCACACGGAAGGTTTGTTTGAAGACAGCGCGTCGCATGTCGCCGTGGCTAAGTTTCTCTCTGTAGCGCTTGTTTTGCTCAAACTTTCAGCTCAGTGGGGCGGGTCAAACCTGTGACTGGATATTTACTCGCGGGTAGGGAGGGGGTCTGCTGTGAGCAGCTTCAGACGAGACTAGAGCGGGCACACGGAATGAAATTCATCTGCCTGGACAGACAAACGCACCCTGGTGCCGTGTAAAGCATGAAATAAAACGTCCAGCGCGAAAATAATGACAAAACCGAAGTCCCGTGGTACACGAGGGTAGATTGTCCCGTGCAGGGAGGACCGAACGGTTCGGGATTTTACTGCGTACCGTTGCATCTCTAGATTTAAACCAGCCTAGCGCTGTTCCTTTGATCCCTACAACATGTTCAAGCCTTTCTAAGAGAATATTGTGATCGACTGTGTCAAAAGCAGCACTGAGATCCAACAAGACCAGAACAGACACAAGATTCTTCTCTGAGGCTGTGAGAATATCATTTTTAACTTTCACAAATCCGGTTTCAGTGCTGTGATGCTCTCTAAAACCTGACTGAAATTCCTCAAACAGATCATTAGTGTTTAGATGCTCACTCCATTGGCCACAATTTTCTCAAGGACTTTAGATAAAAATGGAAAGTTAGATATTGGTCTATAATTCATTAGGTCAAACCTGTAACCTTGCTGAGAGGCAACAATACTACCAACAGCACCATTTCTTTTTGTTTGTTTGTTCTAGATTAGAAAATGACATCACTTGTGAAAATGTGTTAGATCCTAAAATAGAATCGTGTATTTCACCTCTGGTGTCATCGATTCAAGTGTGAAATGTGTCCAGTCCAAGTTACAGACACCCGTTGATCATCAAAAGCTCATTATGCCTGAGCGTCCTGAGCACAGCACTCAAGTGGGAAATGAGGAACAGGATGTTTGTTCATTTGCTGAGTGCACCATGAAACAGAGCCAAAAATAAATAAATAAAAACAAAAACAACAAACATCTGCAGTTTTTACGCTAACCGACTTGCTAAGACGTTTTACAATCTGTTGTTGTTTATTTCATACTGGAGGTGACTTTTCATCAAAGCAGAATTTTAAATCATCCCAGCTTTTATGCACATTTTAAGCCATCAAAACTCAGAGCGTCGTGAAAATGGACAGCGATTATAGTTTAAACAACAAAGATTAAAACTTGAAAAAGATCACGATGCTGGAGGAAGAAAAGACATCTGGAAATATCAAATATTAGGAAGAGAGGAAGGAAAAGTAGGAAAACATAAGAATAAGTGAATCAGAGGATAACGGTTTCAAAAATTAAACAATTTCTTTTTTGTTATCAATGTTTTTGTTTTTTATATTTCTCAGCTCTAACTTAACTTTCCACTTGACAAAACCACTTGTTGAGGTATCTCAGTCTCATGATGTCATGTTAGGGTTTTATCCTTTGATGATGTTTTTTTTTTCTTTCGATTTTTGCAATCTGCCATAAGTAACCACCCAAACTAAGGGCCGGAGTATACGTGTTTAAAATGGCTGCCACGTGTAGCTTGCGTTGATTTGAAGCGTCTTTTGTGAGCATCCCCTGAAATTAACGCAATATGACGTGATGCGCCTGAACTCTGTAATATACGAGTAACCAGTAGGTGGAGTTGACAAAACGAGCGAGACACACTGACCATGGTGACTTGTCTCTGGTTTAGAGGTCTTTCTAACAATCTACGATACCGCTGCTGTCTTTTTTTCTGCCGTAATCTCAAAATTAACCAGTTACTGATTTCTTTTATTGACACCATGTTTGTTTATGTTGTACCCACCATAGATATGTATATAAACACTAGATGGTGAAAGTGGGAGTCGATGGCGTAGCTAAACGGCGGCCATGTTACTTCAGGCAGCAGACGTTCCGTTCTCAATGGAAGCAGCTGGAAGGTGAGTGAACAACTCAAACAAAAACACTCTTAACTCAATGAAACATTAACAGATTTACAAGTGGGTTGCATTATTACAAACCTTATAACACATAGGCTTGAGGCGACATACTTGCACATTTTTAAATTATCGGACCAAATCCGTCATATTTCACAGCCACATCTCTGGCGTTTATAACAAACCAAACCATTTGAAAATCAGTTGAAAATTGAGCAAGTTAGAGTTATTTAAATAGTACATTCACCATTGACACCAATTTTATGAAAGGGGGCAGCTGTCTGAAGTAAGATGGCCGCCACGTTGCTACGTCGCACTCCATTGGCGAACAGTGTTTATATACATATCTATGGTCCCGGCTATCTATCCGGTCTGAGTACTCTCATTTGCCCCCTAGTGGAACACTCCAGTACTACAACCAGTGCAGCGCTGTGTAGCAGCGAGTATATGAACAAAGACGCAGCCTGCTGCCTGCGCCAACACGAGGTTAAACAGCAAGTATGTCCCCAGCCATTAAAGGGAAACTATGCAGTTTTGGCTTGCTTAGCACCCCCAGCTAACTCAGCTATAACACCCTGCCTGATATCAGAACTTTATTAGAAATGTTTTCGGTTGGTTAAAATTTCAACGGACATGGAAATAAAAGAGAAAGGGGGAAAAGAGAAGGAAGGGGGGCAGTTCACAAAAATAAACAATAAAGGATGCAAAAGAATCCGCTTCTAGACCTTCAGAAAGAGAAAAAGAGAAAAAAAATGGGACACAAAAAATACAACAGAACCAAAACATCACTGCGCCAACTACATGAGGATGTATAACAGTAGCAATTTTAGCTGAAAAGCATACGGTAATAAATCCTAGTGCATATAGTGCCAACCACAGCCTTAGGTTATGTGTTAAAAAACCATACTTGTGAGAGCATCATGTGAGCACCTGTGTTGTGTACACGCAATTGTGTATGTAAGGTTTCTCTAGAGCAGGGTTTCTCAACCCTGGTCCTCAGCGCCCCGCTGCCCTGCATGTTTTCCATGCTGCCCTTTCAAACACCAGTGTTTTCCCTGCTGCCACACACCTGACACAAATGAGGGAGTGATTAACAGGCTTCTGCAGCCATGTGCTGAAGCAGAGACATGGAAAACATGCAGGACAGGGGGGCGCTGAGGACAAGGGTTGAGAAACCCTGCTCTAGAGGAATGTCCAATAGTGAGTGAGAGAGGCCACAGACCTGCCCCCAAAGACCCAAGGAGGATGGAGGAGATCCAAGCCCTGAGATCCCAAGGTCTCCCCAGAGCGCGGGGACCCCAGAGAGACCGGAGCAGCCCCAACCCCCCTCCCAATGGGCGCAGAGGCTCTCCCGGGGGGCCCAAAGAGCAGCCATGCCAGAGGCCCAGGAGATGACGACGGCAAGCTCCCAGCCCAACCTGAAGCCACCCACCTGAATGTAGACTGAGCTCGGAACTGAGCAGCCCGCGATCCAAGTGCGCCAAACCCCGCCAGAGATCTGCCAGAGCCCAGGGTCCAGGCCCCTCCAAGCAGCCACCAGGAGCTAGCTGACAGCTGCAAAAAAAACTTTCAGCCCCACATACGAGAGCTGCAAATACGCAGGCAGACCGAGGTATCACCCACCAGCAGGAATTGAGGCAGGGGGAGGGTAGGTCAGGATGTTATAGCATCACAAGATGTCCCAGGAGAGGGGAGGAGTCCAAGACTCTACCTGACACATAGGCAGTCACACACAAACACAGTCACACACTCCCACCCTCTTACTCACTCAAAAATACATTCGACCTAGACACACAAGAATGCATGTAATACACCCACTCACACTCCCCATACACACCCTACACACTCTGGTCTGATACAGCTGCACACAGGGCACAACCACTACCGGACTCAGAGATGGTCCTGTTCTAACTGGGGTGATGATGAGCAGGCAACCCCGCCCAGCGCAGAGCAAAGTGACCCACCACCACAGACCCCGACCAGACAGCCAGCTTCACTCCTAGTCTCCACCCCTGGGCAGCGAACCAAGAAAAGTAGTGTGGGAAGACCTCTAGTCTCCCTCCGGCGGCTCTAATGTGGTATTGATCTACTAGTACATCTACTGGCTACATCTACTGTCTGCATCTACTAGTACATCTACTGGCTACATCTACTGGTGCATCTACTGGCTACATCTACTAGTACATCTACTGGCTACATCTACTAGTACATCTACTGGCTACATCTACTGGTGCATCTACTGGCTACATCTACTGGTGCATCCACTGGCTACATCTACTGTCTGCATCTACTAGTACATCTACTGGCTACATCTACTGGTGCATCTACTGGCTACATCTACTGGTGCATCTACTGGCTACATCTACTGGCTACATCTACTAGTACACTGCTCACAAAAATTAAAGGAACACTTTTTTTATTGGGCCTGGCATGAAATCAATTAAACCTGTCTGATAATTTTCTGGTTGATTAAGCAGCTGAGGGCATTGTTAATCACTTTCAGCTGTATTGGTGTTCATGGACTTAACGACAGGTGCACTAAAGTGGCAACAATTACAAAACCCTCAAAACAGGACTGGTTTAACATGTGGAGGTCATTTCAAGTTTCTCCCTCTTGATCTTTTTTGGCTGGTTTTCCACTCGTGCTAGTTTTGGCTTGAGTAATTATCTCTACTGGCAGCATGAGGCGATTCCTTAATCCTACAGAAGTTGCACAGGTTGTCCAACTTATCCAGGATGGCACATCCACACGTGCTGCAGCAAGAAGGTTTAATGTGTCTCCCAGCACAATCTCCAGAACACGGAGGAGATTTCAGGAGACTGGCGGTTATTCTCGGAGAGCTGGACAGGGCCGTAGAAGGTCCACAACCCATCAGCAGGACCGATACCTGCTCCTTTGTGCAAGGCGGAACAGGCTGAGCACTGCTCGTGCCCTACAGAATGACCTCCAGAGGGCCACTGGTGTGAATGTCTCTACCCAAACAATCAGGAACAGACTTCATGAAGATGGCCTGAGGCCCGACGTTCTGTAGTGGGCCCTGTGCTCACTGCCCAGCACCGTAGATCCCGACTGGCATTTGCTCAAGAACACCAGAATTGGCAAGTCCGCCACTGGCGCCCTGTACTTTTTACAGACGAGAGCAGGTTCACCCTGAGCACCTGTGATAGACGTGAAAGAGTCTGGAGAAGACAAGGAGAACGTTATGCTGCCTGCAACGTCGTTCAACATGACAGGTTTGGTGGTGGGTCAGTGATGGTCTGGGGAGGCATATCCATGGAGGGACGCACAGCCCTCTACTGCCTAGGAAATGGTGCTCTGACTGCCATAAGGTATCCAGATGAAATCCTTGAACCCTTTGTCAGACCCTACGCTGATGCAGTAGGTCCTGGTTTTCTCCTAATGCGCGACAATGCCCGGCCTCATGTGGCAAGAGTATGCAGGCGGTACCTGGAGGATGAAGGAATTGAAACAATTGAATGGCCTTCACGATCACCTGACTTAAACCCAATAGAACATCTGTGGGACATTATGTTTCGGTCCATTAGGCGGCGCCAGGTTGCTCCTCAGACTGTACAAGAGCTCAGGGATGCCCTCACACAGATCTGGGAGGAAATGCCACAAGACACCATCCGTTGTCTCATTAGGAGCATGCCCCGACGTTGTCAAGCATGCACACAAGCTCGTGGGGCCACACAAGATACTGAAAAGCATTTTGAGTTGCAGAAATTAAGTTTTTGAAATAATGGACTAGCCTGCCACATCTTCATTTCACTCTGATTTTAGGGTGTCTACACAATTGAGCCCTCTGTAGGCTGAAAACTTTTATTTCCATTAAAAGACTTGGCATCCTTTTGTTCCTAAGACATTGCCCTGTTGTTATTTGTATAGATATCCAACTTCATATTGAGATCTGATGGATCTAATGTGTTTCTTTAAAGTGTTCCTTTAATTTTTGTGAGCAGTGTACATCTACTGGCTACATCTACTGGTGCATCTACTGGCTACATCTACTGGTGCATCTACTGGCTACAAAAATGGAGGCGGTGGGAAACTCCCATTTTGAATCATTCTGAATATGAATTTCCAAATGGACGAGCTATGTCCATAGATTTATATGTCGATGCTCAGACCATAAGACTCTACAGCTCTTTTTATAAGACACACCATGCCGGCAAATCAGCGCAATATTACCGCAACGTGTTTCTTATTAACGCGCCATGGCGGTATCACGTTGCGGGAATTTTGCGGCATTCGTGCCGCCACGCTTGATAGTAATATTGCGGTAATATTGCGGCTTCGCCGGTCTTATAAACGCACATTAAGCGTTGGCGCAACAGAGGGAGGTGTCATGACCATGTGATGAATTAATGCTGAGCTCTGGCCGGGAACTATAATGAAAATGAAAGTAAACACACGCTTAAGTTTCACTTTTGTAAACAGAATCAGCTGGGATGATCATGTGGAGCGTTGCGGTGCTCCGGGAGCTTCTCTCCGTTAGATCTGCAGCTCAGATCATCTGACAGCTCACAGGGATGGTGGAGGACACACACCTGCGCAGCTTCGATCGCAATAAAAAGCAAGTTATGTCCAAGATACACGGAAGTCCGCGACAGTGCAGAGACCGCCCCCATACCCCCTTTATGCCGCCATCGCGTAATCTTTTATAAAACGGACATGATTGCGCAACATTACCACCACGGTCTGAGCTCTTATAAACGACCTAACGCTCCCTGATGCCGCATCGGCGTTGCGGCAAATTGGCGACATTGTTTTATAAAAGAGGCTTACAACACCTCCTGGAGAAGACGTTAACCATAACTCTGTGGCCCAGACTCACTTATCAGACACTCAGATATGAATGAGTGCATTGCTAATATCAATTCTGATATTCTGGAAGAGGAACGAGGAAAGATGAGGATGAATGTGCCAGACATGTTTTCTATCTATCTATCTATCTATCTATCTATCTATCTATCTATCTATCTATCTATCTATCTATCTATCTATCTATCTATCTATCTATCTATCTATCTATCTATCTATCTATCTATCTATCTATCTATCTATCTAATCATTTGTCTGCTTGTTTGTTTGTTTGTTTTTCCCATGTCCTGTTTGGCTGTATAGCAAACAGAATTGATGTAAAACTTCTCTCCTCGCTGTACGTTCATCTTTTGAACACCTTAATCTAACTGCTGAAATGTCTCCTCATCAGCTGTGTTCATGATATAAAACATGCAGGAAACATGCTAAAACCAGATTGCAGATCCAGGTATGTCAGCTCAAATTTTTCTAAGTCCCGGCAGACCGGACCGGCAACTGTGAAGTTTCAAGTGGAATATTCTGGCCACAGGGGGCGACAGGGGCTGGGTGGCCTTTCATTCACCCTGTAAAGGATCATTTTAGCACATACTGGCTCAAGAAAATTTTTTAAAATTATGAAAAAGTTGCACAATATGGCTTAAAAAAATCTGTTGCACAGCTTCTGTTTTTCTTCATGTTAAACGTGAAACTGAATGAGCCCTTTTCATAAAGGCTCTTCTCATAACAAGCCTTTTTAATGAAAATGCTGTCTATTAATATTTTGAGACAACTGGGCCTGAGCTGAATCTAAAGAAGGTCATCAGGAGCAGAAAACTCAGCAGTTTCATTCTGAACATTGTTCATTCTTATTATTTCCCAACAAAGGGGTTGGGTTGGAGAAGGGGCAGCATGAGATATTTAATTAGCTAAAGAAAGAGGGTGTCTGCTTTGGTGAAAGTCTTTTTTTAATGAACCGGTGCACACAATTGGACCGTAAAACTCATGCAACAATAATAGCGCTGCTGCCAGAAACCCACATTTGTGTGGCTGCACAACACCAAGCTGTTGATTTCTGCCCATCTGTTCCCCAGCACACCCCGAAACTCAAGCTAATCACCATCGCTGCCGTAAACAGCGCCAGTTATTCAGGATGGCCGATCTGCCGAACTCCACACAAGGGCAAAAACACAAACTGTGCGTTGCACGGGCAATTATACCAATGCAGCAGGTGTGGATGAGGTGAAAAGGCTAAAGGAATGTGGAAAAAGTCCCAGTAGCAGCAGCTTTCTTCCCCATGAGTCTAATTACGCCCCCTTTTCCTGGTTTGGACAAAAACAGCAAGCAGATTGGATATTATTGCATTTTTATGAAGGCAAATGGATATACTTATATTTCAATATTCATGATTTGAGTAAGGCAGACTGTGAATTTAGTCTAGTTAACCAAACACTCAAAAAATGAATGCTGACAGCTCTTTCCAGATGGAAAGTTGTAAGAAATCAAATAGGAATTTCATTGCGGATGAGCTCATTTTCCGTTGTAGTGCTGCGGTGTTTGCAGCTTTGGTTGTAATTATAAGAATTAGGAATAAAACCTGGCTGAGAGTGAAGCTAATGCTCCGTTTTTTACCCGAGTGGGTTTTACTGAGGTGCTCCAGTCGCTTCCTGCTGCCGTGTGACTGATGTCTTCAGCAGACTTAAGGTGCACGGTGGCTACAAACCAACTCAAAAGGCCAAATATCCATCAAAGGAAAATAGAAAAAACACAAAAACTAAAGAATAAATGCATTTAAATGGAACTAGACTCCATAGTTAGAATCTTAGTGACAATTTCAATCAAACAAGCTACAGAAAAAAAAGTTAACATCTGTGAACATCAGACTTGCATCACATTGCATGACATGACACATTTAATGTATAATTGATGCTAAAGAGCTCTGCTGTTTTCAGAGAATGAATCACGTCTGTGTAAAGCCCAAAATGACAACTGTCACTTCATCCATTATTTACCGTCTCTGAAAGAACCGAAGACGACTAAAAAACCCGCTGACATCAACTGAGACGATGGGTTCATATTTAAATAGGTCCCACTTTTCCTTTGGTGTCCGAAAGATTTGAATCCAGCTTCAAATACTTCCCAACTGGCGTAAAAAATCCTGTTAAAGGCTGGTGCACTTAACTCTCCTTGGTTTCTTGTATACTGGCTCTGATGAAGATGCAGTGTTGGACAAAGATTCTGTTAAATGTGCAAAAGTAATCAATGATCCCCATCATCTTTCATTCATGGTTTTAGCGTTTTAGCTGTGAGGACACTGATTCAGCGGTTAAAAGACACACAAACAGACTTCTTTTTGTTCTGTTGAAAAGGAAGGTTTTACAAATGTTACCAGTCTCATCTGAATGTTTTATTTGTGATGAGACATTTTGGAGCTTCATTAAGAGTTTTAGATGAATTATTATTACTGTTATTATCGTGAAAAATCTATTCAAAATTCACGTTTTGTCATTGCTTGACTCAAGTAAACAAGAACATCCAGATTATTAAACTTGTCAATCAGAAAAAATAAATCTCTCGTGCCACCTCAGATCAGACTCTTCCTACCATTAACTATTGTTTCCTCCCTGATTTAACATTCAGATCAAGTTTTAAATCCATGTTTGTGGCTAAACGGTAAACCGTTTCTCTTTCTAGGAGTTTGCCCCTTGCTACCATTTACAATCAGAAAAAGAAACAAACTTGAAAATGTGTTCGTAGGTCAAGAATGTTGCTGCTGCTGCTGGAAACGTGGAGATTTATGTAAAAACCTTCAACATTTGTTTATCAGATAAAGGCAGGAGAAAGGTGTAGAAACACAGGAGAGGATGGATGGATGGATGGATGGATGGATGGATGGATGGATGGATGGATGGATGGATGGATGGATGGATGGATGGATGGATGGATGGATGGTGGATGGATGGATGGATGGATGGATGCATGGATAGATAGATGGATGGATGGATGGATGATGGATGGGTGGATGGATGGATGGATGGATGCATGGATGGATGGATGGATGCATGGATAGATAGATGGATGGATGGATGGATGGATGGGTGGATGGATGGATGGATGGATGGATGATGGATGGATGGATGGATGGATGGATGGATGGATGGATGGATGGACGGACGGACGGACGGACGGACGGACGGACGGACGGACGGACGGACGGACGGACGGACGGATGGATGGATGGAGGATGGGTGGATGGATGGATGGATGGATGGATGGATGGATGGATGGATGGATGGATGGATGGATGGATGGATGGATGGATGGATGGATGGATGGATGGATGGATGGATGGATGGATGGATGGATGGATGGATGGATGGATTATGGATGGACGGACGGACGGACGGACGGACGGACGGACGGACGGACGGATGGATGACCTCCAGTCAGTCACAGCAGATGGCTGCTCATACTGATCCAGGTTCTGTTGGAGGTTTCTTCCTATTAAAGGGGAGTTTTTCTCTCCACTGTCGCTACATGCTTGCCTAGTCTGGGGATTGCAGTAAAGTCTCTGACACAACAAGTCAGTGACTCGATGCAATCTGCTGGGTTTCTTACATAAGAAACTTTTAACTAATTTGCATAATAAAAATGAACTCACTGCACTGATAATGGGTTCAACTGGAACATTCACTTTGCCTTGAGACGACTCTTGTTGACACAAGTCATTCTTTTTATCTTGAATGGACATTTCAACCAATCAGTCTAAAACATTCCAGCAGCACTTGTCGTATTAGGAGTAAACATATTTTTTGGGTGAATGAATCGTGTTTTCCTCTAATAGCACAACTCCAGCTGGAACCTGCTCAGATTATTTTCCCTCTCGTTCCAACTCAGACGTAGATGAAGTAGTGGGTGAAGCATCCATGTTTACTCAAATCTAAGACATCCTTGCATTTTAGATAAATATTCTCTGAGCCAAATTTAAGTGAAAAAATGCAAAGATCTTTTCTTTTTTTGTTTCCACCAAAAAAGGAACGACTGCACAATCAAAAAAAAAAAGTTTAATTTCAGTCTAAAGTGAGAAAATGTGGCAGGAAGCATTAAAGACCAAACACACCAAACAAATCCTTGCAAATCTGGTTTTGAGCACCCAGCATCCCTTCTAATGAAACAATCTAAACAAAAACATCTGTGACCTCAGCTCATAAACTCTCGCAGCTGCATTTGAACTCAACCGTTCCCAGAAACCGTTCGAGGTCAATCAGTTACTCAACATTAGATTGCAGGTATTGTTAAGGTGGATTTGTCTTCCAATCATAGGTATTGTACTTACAGGAAGGAAAGAATAACAACATTGATTATTTAAATCCCTTTTCCTGTTCAACTTGATATTTTAAAACATAAAAACACAGCAGCAGCAGGAAGAATCAGACACGTTTATTAATTAAAGAGAAAATCAAAATCTCCTCCTAAATAACAAAGCAAAGTGGAAAGGACTGTGAGAATACAAAAGTATTACTTGATGATCATTGATGTTTGCAGACCTCAGCTGTCAAAACTGGAAGAAATTAATGAAACAACAAACAGTCCAAACTGACTTAAAAACACAGGAAATCAATGCATTTTTAGTGCACACAGAGAAATGTAATAAAGTTATTTTGAAAGCCAAAGAAACACTGAAATGCTTGTTCGTGGGGCCAGTTAGAAACTCAGGACAACCAGGACAAAAGTGATGAACCGTTCCAGAACAGAGCACTAAAAGACACAAAGGATGCTGCCTGCCAAAAGTGTCAGAATCTGCACACTGTGCTCAAATGTTGCAGGCTAAGCTCTTCTGGATCATTAAGCCTCAAGTGTCATAAAGAGAAATATCCCTATGAACGGGCTTTAGGTTTCACGCTCTCTGATTTTAAGATCATGAAGCTTCAGCAGCTGGGGATTCATTCCAACCTGTGAGATATTTGAGTTTAGTGACACAGGTTTTAACAAGATGGAGGGTAGGTACAGAAAGAGCATTAAATGTTTTCCCGCAGTCACAGACTCATCTAAAAAAGGATTTTCTAATAGTCACTCGTAGTCTAGAATAGCAAAATGATGTATCGAAGGAGACTGAAATCCTAAACATCCAACCCGGTGAGGAAAATGCACGAGGCAGATCACCACTGGGACTGGTTTGGTGAGTCTTCAAAAACCAGTTTTTGTACCTAAATAGGCTGATGTCGTTTTTACAAATGCATGTAAACTTGTTAGTGAAGGAAAAACTGGTTCTGATCGAGGTGAAGCACCCAGATAATGAAACCCGACTTCATCTGCATGTAAACGGCTCAGTTGATACAGTAACTTCCGGAAGTGACGAGATCCATGATAGCAGTCTTCTGATAACATCATCGCCACAAAGTAACGCGTATAATGCCATCAAACAGTCCAGTACGTACCAAATAAGCTGTGCTGCAGCGTTGTTGTCGTCCATTCCTTCGGCCATTGTGCATATCCTGTTTTAACTTCGGCTGCGTCCAAATCCAGGGAGGTCGGATTTTAAGACCAGTGACGTCACAGCGTCCAAATTCCAAGAATGCTCAGAATGCGGTCTTGAAATGCGTTCTTCTTTTCCCCGATTTTGAGAATGGGTGCGGTGTAGTCTCCGTGATTTTGTTTTTGGTTTTTTTTGCATTTTGAATTTTTTGAATGAAATAAATAAAGGAATAATAATAATAAATAATAATCTCCTCGCCGCACTGCGGGATTGATTTCTGTACAGGTGTTACAGCGGCAGAAGAAGCAGGAGCGCAGCAGTACAACTTTAAATGACAGCTTATTAAAATCTGACTGAACAAAAAGTAAAAGCCTGAAGTGGTTGTGTTTTTATGTGTTTCCTGTTTTCATTAGGCCTGTAATGTGTTTTTGTATTTTTGTTCTTAATTACAGTTCATAAAATTGGTGAATCAAAAATCATAAAATAACCATTGAAAAAGTTTAAAACATGTGCGAGCTCCATTTCTGCAGCTTCTTCTTAGTGCGGTAGCAGTTGCTAGGTGACAGGAGGACATCTGCCAAAGTAGGGCGGGACCAGGGCTGGACTGGGACAAAAAATCAGCCCGGGCATTTTCAGCCGAGACCGGCCCACCAGCTCTCGATATTCCATATCCATCATGTTTTAGTTGTTTCCCTGCTCCAGCACAAAAACTGGGCTTATTCTGCTGCTTAAAGCAAAAAAACATCAACAGACCAAGAAATGCTGCTGATAACCAGCTGCTTGTTTTAAGTGAAGTAAAGAAAACAGTAAAGCAGAATATAAAATTAGTCAGAAAACTAAGTAGCCGCAGTACGCCCTAAAGATCACAACACACACACACACACACACACACACACACACACACACACACACACACACACACAAGCAGAGTGTTATGGTGCCACCCTGTAGGTTTTTTAACTGGCTGATCACTAAATTATCCTCCACACATGTCAGATGGAATTAATAATTATTTCATAAAATTTTAAGCTTATAAACTACAACAATAAAACATATATTGATGTAATGTTTGATTTTAATTAGATTTTATCAGAATTTTCTCAGAATAATTATTCACAGGGATTATTTACTGAGTGAAATTAGTTGCAGGACTTTTTAGTAAACTCATTTAAAGATGAGTCAGTCTTTTAGCTGAGCCTTTGATAAGAACTGATCCTCCAGATCCCTTAAAAGAGCCACGAATCCCATCTACAGGTGAAACTCCAAAAATGTTAATATCACGCTAAAGTTAATTTATTTCAGTAAAAGCAAAAGGACCCAAACCAAGCTATACTTTTTCAGACATTTCTCTATTTAAAGTCCTTGTTTTATTGATTTCATGTAATATTCTAATGGGGTTTTCATCAGCTGTAAGCCATAATCATCACAGTCATAACAAATAAAGGCTTTGTAGGTAGTGAGTCTGTCTCATAGATCAGTTTCACCTCTGGATCGCTGACATTAACCAACTTTTGCACCAGATTCTCATTTTTTGAGTTTCAGCTGTAATTTCACGAGGAAAGAAGTAAAACAATGTCCTGATCAAAAAGCAAAACACAGCAGGCGATTGACTCACACACACACACACACACACACACACACAGGCGCGGGCGCGAGACTGTACTCACTGTCGGTTCTGCGTTTCTTCTACGCAGCAAGTGATGGAGGGATATCCAGTCTCCACGTTCTGTTCTCACAGGGACATTTTCAGATGAATCTGACGCGCGGCTGAACGACCCGAACCTGCACCACTCACTAACTGAATTTAAACACATGAATGTTTTAAAACAACACTCCAAGGAAGTTCTGAGTTGCATACGGCCACCTGTGCCTTTTCTTCTCTTGCTCCGAACATTAGCGCTGAGCTAAAGGCTTATTAGCTTTCCCCACTAAGAAGTTAGCTAAACTAGAAGTTTTGTCAGTGATGACGTCTATGAAAATGATTGGATGACAAGACTTCCCAGCATGCTTTGTTTTGTAAATTATTGAAAATAAAATAAATGAATTATGATTCATTTTTACTGGCAGCAAATGTAACATTATCATTACTGACACGAGAAATGCAAAGAAGAAATAAAAGGATGACATTTATAAAATAGCTTCAGTTTGATTGGAGAGCTGCTGCACCATGACAGACAGATGGAGTTGCCCTGGGCGGGACTATTATTTAAGGCTAGACTGTCCACATTCAGAGCTGTTAACGTCCGGTCAAACCGGTCACGGAAGAACACGTTCCCCTGAGACCAATGAGGACAGGTACTCATGAGTATGCAATCCCTGGATTTGGACACAGCCTTCATCTGCTTCACTCCCACCTGCGTTTGTTTACTATTTGTGTTGCTGCAAGCTAACGGGAAGAATACCGACACGAAATGGTGCATGTCGCCACCTACTGTACCGGAGTGGAACAAATTTCATTTGAGAGTTCGGTTTTCTAACGTACATGTAAACTTGGATAAATGCTCAGTATTTATTACTTTAGATCGACCTAGATCGACTTAGGTGTGCATGTAAATGCATTGTGTAACGTAACCAGCTCCGGTGGCCTAGTGGTATGAGTGTCCACCCTGAGACTGGGAGATCGGGGTTCGAATCCCAGTCAGGTCATACTAAAGACTTTGAAAAAATGGGACCCAATACCTCCCCGCTTTAAGGGGTTGGATTGGGGGGTTAAACCACCAAATAGTTCCCGAGCGTGGCCACAGCTGCAGCTCACCGCTCCCCACCTCAAATGCGGCGATGTAATTTCATCAGTGTGTGATGATGACATGAGACTTTAACAGTGGCTGACCCTGGATCTTCTGAACTTGTAGTGAAGACAGAACACACTGTTTAAGGAAGATCTTGAAAGAAGCACATAGCAACTTGTAATGGGGACAACAGTGATTCAGGGGTTAGGGGTTCACCCTACAACTGGTGAGTTGCCGGTTACAACCCAAGCTACATCCGTGTCAGTTGTTGTGTCCTTGGGAAAACACTTCACCATTCTTACCTGGTTGGAAGGAGCAGCGGCACCGATTTGTGTGAGAGCCTCTTTTCTGGGATCCTGTGGTGTTCCAAGGCCAGAGGACATATACTCCCTCCAATGAGTTCTGGGTCTTCTCAAGGGATCTCCTACCAGTGGGATGTGCTTGAAAAACTACCTTAATGGACTCTTTTGATGAAGAAAATCTTAGTTTATACATCTCCGTCAGCAGGTTTGCACTCACACATATTGACAGAGAAGTTTACCTTTCATACATCTTCGTTGGTGTGTCAGTGTTGCGATACAATTCTCCACCAGGTCAGCAGGGGGCGTATACCTTTTCTGGTGGGTCTGCCTACCATTGCAGTGATGTCTTTGATTGACTAAAGCTTGCTTACTTCAGAACAATGGCCAACAGAGAGCAGGTTTTCATTGAGCTGGAACTGCTTGATCTCGAGCAACAAAAACGTTTTGTTACAAAGAATTCATCGAGAGCGAAGGGGCCGGCGCTGTTAACATATTGAAAGGAAGTGGCGTCAAGCCAGAAATGATCTTGGGCTGTTGTTGGGCCAGCCAATCACAGACGTGCGCACCCCGTTGCATTTGATGGATAGTTAAAAATGGGCTCTACTCCGTCCGATCTTGCATGCCTGTTGGAGAGCCCGCAGGTTGACGGGTAATGGCACTGCATTCATTAAATAAAGACCCAAAGAAGACAGAACCAGCAGATGTTTTAAAAGCTGAGTTAATCAACACACGTTGGGCACTATTCTGGCGGGAAACACTTCTCCACTCAGACAAAGTTTGGGACTTGAGTGTGTGTCGCATCCCCGGCACTTCATCTTAGAGTCGCAGCTGAGATGTGGGTCGAACACGTAAAAGCTATTTTCTCATCCGCGCTGCAGCTCTAAAATTTTCAAGATGTGTTTTAAGGGCCAGCGTGCATTAGAGCTTGTGTCCAAAAGGTTTTCTTCTGACGTTGTGCAGACATGACAGGCCACCTGCACAATAAGAGGTCTAAAAGATCAAACACTGAATTCATTTGTGGAGAAAAAAATCTATTTTGTTTTTAGCAAACATTTGGCTAGTCGTTAGTCGTGAGAAAAGATGAAATGAGTAATTGTGGAAACACTTTGGCGGAAATTATATTTAAAAAATCTATTAGCGAGACGTTTTCTGAAACTAAACCACTTTGTAAGCTTAATTCTCTTTTTATTTTTCCTGCCTTTGGCAGCCATGAGGGGATTCCTGGCATTCTCTATTTCTTAAGCACCAGCCTAAATAATGACTAGAAATCAGGCTGATAATAAGATCACATCTAGTCTTCAGCATGTTATGCAATTCCTAAGAGTTTTACATGAACCATGCAGTTCCAACTAGGAACGTTTTCTTGAGCCAGTAGGTGTAAAATGACCCTTTACAGGGTGACTCCGCCCCTTGTGGCCACATTACTGGCGCTTACACACTAGCACCGGCTCGGACCGGGCGGGATTGGGTAAGTTCCTTTCACATCCGGGTGGCCCGGGGATTTTTGGGGCTGAACCGTACGTGTTTTCGGCCCTCATCTGAAGGTGGTCTGACTCGCGCCGAAAACCGGGCCAACACACCCACTGCCGACTCATTGGTCGGCTCCAATTCACGCCTACCTTTAGGGGGAACCTCCGATTAGCGGAGTCCGCCAGCGGGGCTTCCCGCATGTGCGCTTCATTATCACTCTGAATGCGGAGGAGTTAACAAGCCTCTGACTGAAGCTGTTTTATCTGTTTCCGTCAGCTGTGACACAGTGCTGCCACGCAGCTTTTTGTTTAATAAGGAAGAGACCGCAGACTTCTCTGCGCTCCTTTGACCCACCCAGCCGTTTCTCTGTTCCCGTCTGCTGTGATGAGCGCAGCGCGCGCACACACACACACACACACTGACACAGTGCTGCCACGCAGCTTTTTGTTTAATAAGGAAAAGACCGCGGACTTCGCGCTCCTTTGACCCACCCAGCCGCAGACACCGGGCAGACTTCTCCGCACTCCTTTGACCCGTCCACATCACTGATATATTCACGCCAATTTTTCGCGCGCATTTCTGAGACCGCCTATCACGTCCGCATTCCAAAGGGTGTCCTGGAAGACGTGTGTAAACAACCTGGCGGGGCCGGGGCCGACTGAGGCCGACCGATCGGAGCCGACCCGGTGCTAGTGTGTAAGTGCCATACCACACCTGCAACTTCAGCCTCTCCGGACCGCTCCCCTGAAGTGTCACAAAGTCACGCTTTACGGCAATCCATGTTTACACCTCAGAACAGATGAGCTACACCTGGTTAGCATTTATTGTAACATGTTTATCATGGTGGAGCCTCGAAATAAACAAAGAAAACATTTATCTGATGAAGCTAAAAAAAAAAATAAAAAGAACGTCCGACCACAATCGAAGTCAAACAAGAGTCAACATCGAGAGTTTTCTGAATCACGAGAGCTCAGCCAGACCCAGCCAGACCCATCCAGCTGGCGCTACCGGCCGCGTTCCTGTCAGCTAGCTAGCGCTGCTTGTAGCGTAACAAGCCTGTCTGTGATACCCCAGCGCTCTAAATCCGCATTTGGGCTTTTTCAAAGTGAGAAATTGGAGGTGTGGCGTGGAAACGTGTTAAGGTGGTCAGAAACGTGTGTCTCATGCTTAATGCATTGGCTGCCTTGATCAAGGTGCTAAAAACACAAAAGCACAGTGAGGAAAGTACAACAGTTTTGTTTTTACAAAAGTGAATTAAAATGGACAGTAAGGGGTGCTAAAAGCAAGCCAAGACTGCAGAGTGTTCCTTTAAAGCAGGGGTAGGGAACCCTGATCCTGGAGAGCCGCTATCCAGCACATTTTAGAGGTTCCCCTGCTTCAACACAGTTGATCCACCTGTTCAGCAGCTCATCAGGCTCTGCAGAAGCCTGTTAATCACCTGCTGATTAAAATCAGGTGTGTTGAAGCAGGGAAACCTCTAAAACGTGCTGGATAGTCTCCAGGACCAGGGTTCCCTACCCCTGCTTTAAAGGCTCAGGAACCCTTTGCAGGTGTTCTGGATTCATCAGCTGATTACAGCGTGACACTTTGAGTCTAGAATATTGAACCTTTTCACAATATTCTAATTGTCTGAGATTTTGAAATTGGAGTTTTCATCAGCTGTAGCCATGATCATCACAATTATAACAAATAAAGGCTGAAATATCTGGCTTTGCATGGAATGAGTCTACCTCATATATTAGTTTCACCTTTTTTACATCAACCTAAATTAGTTTTAATAAATGATGTCTAAGAAAACACTTGACTTATATCTACTCCCTGCAACATTGAGTCCAACTCTAACCAGAAATAAAAGAACTTCTCTGCTTCTGTGTGAAACAGGATGGCCATTGTCTCCAGTCAGTCTGTACTTTCATCTTCTCGTGCCAAGCTGTGCAGACGTTGGAAACCCTGACATCCTGACATCATAAATTCTCACTGGTGGCCCAGCCATCGTGTCAAAAATCCCATTTTTCCATCTAAAATCAGAGTTTCATGTAGCATCCGATTTTAATTATTGTTTGCTGAAGCACATAACCAGAAAAGCAAATTACAATAATTTATCAGATCTGGACGGCATAATCATATTAACCAAATGTCACACCAATCAGGCGCCAAGAAAAAGCATCTTTAAAAAAAGAACTCTTTCAGACTTCATTTGCAAAATAACTTTTCTCAAATAAAAACTCAGACAGAGAGATTCCCCGTTGCTCGGTGAAAACAAACGATTTGTTGTGGTGGAACCATCTCTGATTCCAGCAGCCTGACAGAGTGGTCATTAGAGGATCTGGAGCTCGATTTGAGGGGCGACAGGTGTGAACACTTGTCATTGTCTGCTCCAATGCTGAATAATTGAATGCTGGCAGCCTGAGACAGGTGCTTGAGCTGAGTGACTGGGAGAGCTGGTCTTCAACCATCCCGTCTAACTGACTCTGATCAAACCTGCTGTTGAGTGACGATTACAGTAAGGTGGGGATTTTATTTTGTAGGAGCTTGGTGATTTACTGTAGATACTACAGATACTCTGCATATTTAAAGGTGTAATATGTAAGAATGAAGTAAATGTGGTTTCTGCCGTTCCGGTTACTCCTGTTTCCAGTTACGGATCAGCACCAGAAGACTCTAGATGACAAGCAAAGACGAGTCATACACCGTAAGTTGATAAGTAGATAAATACATTGCTATAACTGGTGTTAGCACTCTTAGGTGTTTTATGGTAGGAGCTTATTACAGTAGTTTGTCTCCAGCATTAGAGGAAGTGTGGTTGTTTGCTGTCTTGTAGTTATCTGTTATAATTCAGTTTATTTATAAAATCACAACAAGAGTCGTCTCAAGGCGCTTCACAAAGTAAAACATTCCAATTTTGAGTACAGCTCATTAAATAGTTATTGTCATGTTTTGTGTAGAATCATTCACAAACCAAGGTAAGAACTCAAATAAGATTTATTTTGAAAACGGGAACTTGGGGAGCGCCAAAGGGAGGTGGAGATTGTGCGGCTCGGTCTTAAGCGGGGTTCTGCATCACAGAGGTGTGTTAGTGGCTGGCGAGGACTTGAGTGAGGATGATGGCAACAAGAGGACGGGGCTTACGGCTCCAGCAGAGGTGACGAGCTCGGGAGGGGGAGGTCAGGTCAGAGGCAGTGGCAGTGGCCAGGCTCGAGAGGGTGTCCAGGGGACAGGTGAGCGGTGGAGAGCGCAGGGGAGATGTGGTCGAGTGATGATCAGAGGTTTATGGCTGGAGAGGTGGAGATGGTGAGGGTACCTGGAAGCAAGAACAAGAATACCCGCTTGAGTCTTAGGAGTAAAAAACAGCTTGAAATGCTCGAGGAGGTAACAGGCTAGTGACTCTCAGGGCAGGCAATACCCAGTGAGTAATCATCTGACGAGGTGGTGTTGTCTCACCCCCTCCTTTATACCAGACTGGATGATCAGCAGCACCCACCTGCACTTAAGCAACCACAAGCAGTTCACCTCAGACCATGACAGTTATAGTTCTGAACGACTCATTAAAGGCAGTAAAACGTCACGATTGACTCATTATTGACTTCACACACACAATTCACTGTAATATCTAGTTGTTGATGATTGAAAAAGAAGCCTGATATTATTACATGTAATAATAATTACATTAGAATATGCTATTACAAATGGCGCTGCAGCGCTAGCTCAGCGCAGACATGGCAACCTCACAAACTCACAGATGTAAACAGTAACTACGTCCCTCTTTAGTTTTTTGAAAGGAGAAAAACTGACAACCCTCCAGCCGGCTGAGAATCAAATCTGTTTTTAGTATAACATCCATCCATCCACTTTCTTCCACTTATCTGGAGTCGGGTCGTGGGGGCAGCAGCCTAAGCAGAGAGACCCAGACCTCTCTCTCCCCAGCCACTTGGGCCAGCTCTTCCGGGAGAATCCCAAGGCGTTCCCTGACCAGCTGAGAGACATAGTCCCTCCAGCGTGTCCTGGGACTTCCTTTGGGTCTCCTCCAAGTTGGATGTGCCCAGAAAACCTCATCAGGGAGGCGTCCAGGAGACATCCTAACCAGATGCTCCAAATCCACAAAACAAATGTAGACTGGTTGGGCGAACGCCCACGCACCCTCCAGGACCCCCCTAAGGGTAGTGTTCATCGGCCAGGACGAAAACCACATTGCTCCTCCTGGATCTGAGGTTCGACAATCCGACAAACATAAGCTATTAAATATTAAACTATCTTTATGGTTAATAGTAAACAACAAGCACCTTTTAACTCAGTAGGTTTTTCATGACTAAAAGTTACCACAACCTGCATGTAAATGAGCTCCACTTCTGGTAAAAGCAGGAAGTTATTAAAAACGTATGCTAATGAGTTGTTGTGTTTCCACTGATGACACAAGACAATGTCTCTGTTGCTGTGCTTATCATCCCAAGGGATTCAAACAAAGCAGGCATGAGGATTGCTCTTTATAGATATTATTTTGCCACAGAGAACAGAACTGCTGCTTGAATCTCTGATGCTTCTCATTTTAGTGATAAAAATACAACCACAATGCTTTGTTGTGTTAGAAAAACACTGAATATTCAAACTATATGCAATGCAAAATGTACTGCAGCAGCTTTTTTCTGTCAGGCCATTGTCTTTTTGTTTTTTCTGCTCACTGGGATGTTCGTTTTTGTTTTCTCTCACCGTGACCTGTTTGGCAGGTGCAATCAGCATATGCTTCCCACCCATCTGGTGGTGGATAATATCACAACAAATCGGCTTTCATCTCAGTAACTGTCTCATCTGTGTGGTGCAGAAGCCCTCTTAAAGAAAGTTAACTTTTTCAAAGAAAGAAGAAGATGATTTAGCTCAATGGTCTAGAACAAGTCCACCATTATGAAATCTTTTCTGCACATGGAAGATAATGTCATCTGTCAAGAGCAATAAAAAGAAAACAGACTGCCAAAAATCCGAGATGTCGGGGTTTTGCGACTCACCGGCGATAACGAGTCTGAGGCTGTTTGTAATCTTCCAGCGTCAACCTTTTAAGCCATTATTCCTCCGCACACTTCTGCAGTTTGAAATAAATTGCATGTTATTAACTTTGCTCTCAGAGAAATGATTGTGTCTTACTCAGAAATACTAATCCATGTCAACAGTATTATAAAAAAAATCACAGTTTAATCTTTTCCAGTGTAATCAGCTGAATGGCACACATCTGAGATCTGATGCTGGAATTGGGCTTTCTCCAAAGTTCTCTCTATGCTCAGGACTTTTCCTCCGCTGCCAGGCAGTTGTGTGCCAGATGCTCTGAGCTCAGCACATGGTGGTGGCCCAGGATAACGCTGGATGTGGGGCATCGATTAGGCGTAAGCTTGCTGCACCACAATGCCGGGTTTGGATTTAATAAACTTTTTTTTCCTGTCAGAATTAAAAATGAGTTAGAAAATGTCTCTTGTTTGATATGCAAAGTCTGCTGTAACAAAGCGTGTGGCCTCTGGCAGGCCTCGGGTCCGCTGCAGCTCAGAAACCATCGCTATGGCTGGGAAAGATACTTAACATCCTGTTTTTTCAGCGGGGTGGCTGTTTTTGTTCCCAACATTATCAAAAATTTTAGATAACATTTGAACATTATTCTGCAGTTGTTTGTCTGCCTGTTTGAAAAAAATACAGAACAATTACATGCCAACTCAAGACCCTTAAATATGACATATTTCAACCTCATAACCACCAGAATCACACAGTGAGGAGGAATCATAGCAGCTATTTATGAAAACCTCAGACCTCAACTCTCCTCTGTCTTCTGGCTGGCTCTGGGGTTTTCTCTGAAGGTTGAGACTTAAAGGGGACATATTATGACTTTTTCTCTTAAGCCAAAATAGTTCTATGGTCTATACAAAACATGCACAAAACTCCTCTCACATTAAGCAAGTTCAGCAGTTTTATTTTTGACAGCATCAGTACCTTCCAGAATGAGCCGTTTCAGGGCTCTGTCACTTTAAGAAAAAAGTTGCAGTTGGCCACGCCCACCCATCCCCCGCTCAGGCTGCTATAAGCTGAGAAGCTCCTATATCTGGGAGGGGCTAGGAGTAGAGCTGCTGGTCCACCAGCAGCAGCTCTCTCTTGCATGTGGGAGGTGGTTCTAATCTACACAGCAAATTTAAAAGTGTTAATTTTGGGGTGTTGGTCCAATTTAACACTAAGAATAGTTCATTTAACACTAAAAAGAGTTATGTAGTTGATGTGTAACACTGACTGAGAGTCAAGCCCGAGTGTTAAAAAGGAGCGTTTCCTAATCAACTCTGCAGGAGTCATTTTGGACAAAATAACTCCTGAAAAGCTAACTCTGAACTCCCACAGCGGCTATAACACCTGCTGAGTTAATTAGACTCCACCCCTTTATTCTAAAAGTTGGACTGGTAGCAACCGATTGGCTGCAGGAGCTGCAGTGAGCGAGGTGAATTGTGGGTAGTCATGTTTTTAGTTAGTTTGTTCTATTTTGGGGTGTTTATGCATGTTTATTTTTGGGGGGGTTGTGTTGTTCTTGGTTATTACTTCGTTCACTGTTGCAAATGTGGTGTTACTTGTTGTGTCATGTTGGTACTGTAAGTGAGGAGGTTGGTCAAAGCAATGGGACTGCTGTGCCGGTCCACTGTCATAATAAAAAAGTGGTGCGTGGTTCACCCTAAATGCTCAGGACTCCGCTGAGTTTCTGTATTAACTCTAACACCAGTGTTACATTTCAACTCCAGAAGAGTTGGTTTTTGACACTAAATCAGAGTTAAAGTACCAACTCTCCAAAACGAGTTAAATTCATTCTTACTGGTGCGGACCCATATAGACACTGTAAAAGTGTTAATTTGAGCATGCTGAATTTGTTGTGTACTTTTCCCATGTATGATGTCACAAACGGGGACATTTTGAAACAGCTCGTTTTAGACACATAATTCCTAAAACCACACCTACAGAAAATGGATGGATGTTTCTTTTTTTAATCTTTGATGTAAAATGTGAGGTTTGACCCCTTTAAGATGAATCAACATGCTCCTACTAAAGGTGAACTTCACTGAAAAACCATTTTTACTCATCACTTCTGATTATAATCGATCACTCTAAGTTTTTCATGCAGGCTGAACATGAAAATAGCCTTCCACACCTACTGTATCTCCTGTTTTAGCTTCTGATAGAAAATAGACGATGAAATGTTAGGATTTGAAAGGCCTGGTAGATCTACTTCTCCGTCCTCAAACAGGCGCACCAGTACCAGTACGACTTAAGGCATTCCTACCAGACACCACTGCAAATGTATTAAAATATGAGTAAAGTTGACCTTTAATAATATTCTGAAGAAAACAACTGAAAAAAAGTCATTTGCACAAAATTTAACACAAAAGTCATCTTAGGGAACATTATGCAGCACACACGGAGCTTGTTTGCATTCATTTGCATGCAGCAAACTCTCTTGTTGTTTGTTTAAATTCATAAAATTCCCAATCCTGAGCATGCAGGGCTTGCAAAATGAAAAAGTCCACTTTGTCTTGAATGATTGGTGGCTGAAAGGATAGAGCCATAGAACATTTATTTACAGCAGGTCTGGAGAACAAACTCATAGAGGTAAAATTAAAAAAGAATCAGAGTGGGTAGGTGCTTCATAGGAGGTCTCCAAGCAGCCTGGGCTCTATAGCAGCACAGATATGGCTGAGGGTCATCCAACCTCATGAACTACTGTGTGAGCTTTATTAAAAAAAAAAGTTGTAACCTTACCAGGAGCTGATCCCACAGAGACGAAACCAGAGGCTATAAGCTGCTCCTGCTGTTGTGCTATTACAAACCCTAACAGCGTAAGAGAGAAGTGCTCTGGAAGAACGTGTCAGAGCTTCATCTGGGATGGAACATGGTATTTACGGCTTTTTACAGTCAAATACTCTAAATTCTGACCTGGTTCAACACCAAGGCTGAACAAAATCAGATTTATTTTTCACATTTGTGTATAATTTTAGATCCAGATTTATATCAGCCCAAATTTAAAAATGGATTTATGTTTCTGTGTCAGAATTATTACATTTACATACATGACATACTTTACAAAAGTGACCCTGTTTTTGTCTATTTTTTTATCATTATTAAGTATATTGACCAACATTATAATAATAGTAATTTTTTAAAAATGTAATCAGTTTTTACATTGTTAATTAAGTTTTAAGTAATCCATCGTGACATCTCATCAGAGCGCTCTTTACAGCTCTCCTGGTAGTTTCTGGTAGTTTCTGGTAGTTTCTGGCCTCCACGTCTATAGACAAAAGTAAAGTTTGCAGGTGCTTATCTGAAAATTCATGCTGGCCCTTTCTGTGACCCTAGAAATATTTCCTCGCAGCTGCAGAAAACCACCACATGTTTTGGGATGTGATGTGATCTGCAGCAATAATTGTTTCTGGCAGTAAACCATAGTGACGTTTTTCTGAAATCAGACATTTTATATAACAGAAGGGTGCCGACATGACCAAAAACACTTTTCATATTAGCTTAAATGGCACAATTTTCATTTGAGCTTACTATGTATAATTTACACGACCGGCCACTTTATTAGGTACACCTTGCTAGTACCGGGTTGGACCCCCTTTGCCTTCAGAACTGCCTTAATCCATCGTGGCATAGATTCAACAAGGTACTGGAAACATTCCTGAGATTTTGGTTCATATTGACATAATAGCATCACGCAGTTGCTGCCGATTTGTCGGCTGTGGAGGCCATTTGAGTGCAGTGAACTCATTGTCATGTTCTAGAAACCAGTCTGAGATGATTCCAGCTTTATGACATGGAGCATTATCCTGCTGGAAGTAGCCATCAGAAGATGGGTACACTGTTCTACCATGCGTTTGGTTCTAATGTCATCTTTGCACTCTTTAATAACCAGATCAGAGTCTTTACCCTGCTGCTGTGTTTGCAGATTGAGTCTGATCTAATCAGCCCCACGACTAAAGATGCACACAACGCTTTAGCAAACATTTAAACAAACAACAGCTTCGCTGTTTAATTAGGAGTTGCACCGTTCCTCCACGGCGATGAGGTAAAACCAATCTGAGCGTGAGGGCAGCCTTTCCCTCCCCTTTGACTGACTAAACATTTAGCTGTGATATAATTGGCTCAGTAACAAAGTGACCATGGGGCGTGAATACATTTATAACGAGCCCTTTGATCAGACTGAGGCTGGTTGGCGTCTCGGGCCTCCCTCGACATGGCTGGCTGTCAGCGCGGCTAGCTGAGCGGTAAAAGGCAGGAGTTTAACTCGGGGTGTGATCTGACAGCCTCCTAACAAGGCACACATGCCCTCCCAAACACAGCCCACTGCCAATAATTAATTTCCATTCCTTCTGTGGTTTTATTCAAAGTGAGGCATTTACAGAATGTATATTGAGAAAGTAACCATCTGATGTAATTCAAATGGATTTAATGGACTCAAAAGCAAACCGCTAAAGGATGAGTGAAGGAGTCCAGGTAGAGGGTAGGACCAGCTCAAGAGGAATATCAGTTATTATTATTTAACTTCTGTTTGCTCCGGTGGCCTAGTGGTAGAGTGTCCGCCCCGGGTTCGATTCCCGGTCGGGTCATACCAAAGACTTTGAAAAAATGGGACCCAATGCCTCCTCGCTTGACACTCAGCACTAAGGGGTTGGATTGGGGGGTTAAACCACCAAATAGTTCCCGAGCGCGGCCACAGCTGCAGCTCACCGCTCCCCACCATGGGGATGGGACAAATGCGGAGATGTAATTTCACCATTGTGTGATGAATACTTGGGACTTTAACTTTTTACCTTTAAGGTCACATTTCTCTAAGAGCCCTAAAAGGGGCTTTGCTCAGACCTGCGCCAAGTCGAGTGTAAAAGCTGGAAATCAGTTTTATGAACTTTGTTCAAAATTTATCAACTAGAAATTAATTTTTGCTTTAAAAAAAGAAAAACAATGCAGCAAATATAAAATTAGACAACAGCATCATTAGTTCCAGACATGAACGGCCGAGCTGGCATTTATTTTACATATCAATCAAATCAAATAAATACATAATTAATGGAAATGAGGGTGTGTAATGGCAGTGAGACGTTGCAAAGGTAAAGCATGAAGTGACTTCATTTAATTAAGCCTTTTGTATTTTGCTACAAGTATCTGGTCTTTAAGAGTCACAAGTATGTTGCATCATGAAGATAACATGTTTGACTGTTTAAAACTACTAAAAACGTTGCAAGTATGAATGATTTTAATTATTCATGGACCCCTTTAAACATTAAAATCAACTGTGCAGATTTAAAGCCGTACTATGCAACTTTTCCATATTTTTAAATCATGTTCTTGAGCCAGTTTGTGCTAAAATGATCCTTTACAGGGTTAATGAAATGTCACTCAGACCCCCGCCACCCTCTGTGACCAGAATACCACACTTGCAACTTCAGAGTGGCGGTCCGGTCCCTGCTGGACTTAGTAAAGTGGAGCTGACATGCCTGGTGCTGCAGTCTGCTTCCAGCATGTTTCCTGCATGTTTTAGATCATGAACACAGCTGATTTGTTTGATTTAGTGATGAACCGCTCCTGTAGACACTAATGAAGGCTGAGGAGACATTTCAGCAGGTAGATTAAGGTGTTAAAAAGACACAGCGAGGAGATACGTTTCACTTTTGCTTTCACTAAATGAACACTAGGGGGTGCTAAAAACAAGCCAAAACTGCCACGTGTTCCTTTAAAATGCAGGTTTGTAAAATCAGTATTATTTGTATTAAACAAAAACTAAAAACAATAGATTAGCTGTTTCATTTACGTAAAATTAGGACAACTTTTCAAATAAAATGTTGCATAATAATGTATTTTATCCCTTTATACTTAATATTGATATTTAGACCGTTAACTGATGTTAAGACTCACAGCTGGAGTCAGCAGTGAAATAAACAATAAAAAGATTCATTTCATTACTAAAAGTTGTCATGAAATATTTTCCCTAAAATTCTTAAATTTACTTTATAATGAAGCTTAAATTATTTAATTTCAGCTGCGTTATTGAAATTAGCAACAGCCAGATGAAATCTGAAAATATCTACATCTGTCTGTCTGTCTGTCTGTCTGTCTGTCTGTCTGTTTGTCTGTCTGTCTGTCTGTCTGTCTGTCTGTCTGTCACCTGAAACCATTAAACCCTATAGTATAAAACCTAAATTTGATGCGATCATGATGACTGTAGGTGGGTTTAAACCATCGTGCTCTCCTGGGTTAACGGTGGCAGAAGCAAATCACCAAATCCCAGCATCTTCAAACAGTCGGGGGTGAAGCTGTCAACTGCTGCGGTGGGAAAAATGCACTGTGGTTGCCCCCGCCGTCTGGCCTGCTCGATCAGAAGCTCACCCCCATCCCCACCCCCCACTCGCTGCTCCACGAATCAGCAGATCTGTAAGCTGTCGGCGGTGATGAATAGAGGGCGTCTGCAGCCGTGGCTGCCACCACAGGCACAGATGGATGATGGTGGGCTGTTAAAGTGCTTCCTGCGCCACAGCGGCCGACACAGTCAAGGCGAACAGAGATGGGCAATGTTCTTGTGTTTGATTTCTTTTATTTTTTTAATGATGCTGGGCAGAGCTGAAACACACTCAAAGTACCCGGTACACTAAGATCCTTTAGCACCACATCCTTTTAGTTCTCTTTATGTCACAGTTTTGAAAAACAAAATAAAAATGAAGTGCGGAGGACCGGTTACCAGAGAAGATGACATGATGTCAAGCTGCAACACGGGCTGACACTGTCAAAATAATTAACTTTTGCGTGGCACTATATTTAACAATTGTAAGGCTAATTGAAGGGCTAATTAAGATGCATTCAGAATTAATTATAAACTGTTCTCCCAGATGAAAATTGTTGCTTCAATTATTTAGACTTCTAAATCCTCCCCTAATCACACCACTTAGCCCCAGTGAGACGCCAACGGAGGAAATGCAGCGTTCAGTTTTTACCGCATTACTCAAAAAACGAATCAAACTTTTTAATGAAATCTTTTTTTTCCAAACACTGAAAACATCTCGATGACTCAGACGCAGCGTCTTTAGAATGTCAATTCTTAGAAACAACTGACCTTGATGCTCCACATCCCATTGTGCAGCTGTCATAGACATAATGACCCTTGAGAAGGATTGAAGCATGAGCAAACATTGGAAAGAACATAAAGCATTAGACGCGCTGCTTCCAATGAATCACAGCGAATCCACAGAGAGCTGTGCTACAGGCATGTGGGGGCATCCAGCAGCGTTAAGTACAAGCTCCAAAGCCTTCGCTGTGGCACTCTTATCATCCTCATCGTGTTACTACGACTACTCAAGATGCACTTTAGCTCCTTGCAACATTGTTAGAATTATTTGTTTCTAGCAAAAGCCAACAGAAGTGATACAAACCCACACTTAGGATGAGAAACTAAGATTATTCCTTAGAAGTGAGAAGAAAAAGAGTGAATTTGCACATTTCTTGCATAAATTGTTAGAAATTATAACACACTCCTAGGCTGTTTCTTATTGAATAACCGAGGTGCTCTTTAGGAGTTATTTCAATCGTTATAAGCAGCTCATATATACTCACTGATCCACACCACCAGGATCTACAGCACTGACATCGGAATGTCGTTCAGACTTGGGAAGTGTGGTCGGATGGTGACAAAGAAAGGGAAGATAGTCCACACAGAAGGGGTCTCACTCCCAGATGGAACAATAGCAGACATTGAGGACAGCTACAAGTACCTTTGTATCCCACAAGCAAATGGCAACCTCGATGAAGCTGCAAGGAAAGGAGCCACAGCCAAATACGTACAACAAGTAAGGCAAGTCCTAAGTCAGCTCAATGGCAAAAGCAAGAGCCGGGCAATAAACAGCTACGCCCTTTCAGTAATCAGATATCCTGCAGGAATAATAAGCTGGCCAAAGGAAGAGATACAGACCACAGATGTTAAGACATGGACGCTCCTAACCATGCATGGAGGGTTCCATCCCAAGTCCAGCACCCTGAGACTGTACACTAGTCGTAAGGAAGGAGGCCGAGGACTAGTGAGTGTGAGAGCCACTGTCCAGGATGAAACATCCAAGATACATAAGTACATCAAGGACAAGGCCCCAACAGATGACGTGCTCAGTGAACGTCTCAGACAATGGTGAACAGAGGAGGAGGTGCTGGAAACACCATCATGGGAGGACAAACCCCTACATGGGATGAACCACCGACAGATAACTGAAGTGGCTGATATCCAGAAATCCTACCAATGGCTAGAAAGAGCTGGTCTGAAGGACAGCACAGAGGCATCATCATGGCTGCACAGGAACAGGCCCTGAACACCAGAGCAACAGAGGCCAAGATCTACCACACCAGACCAGACCCAAGGTGTAGGCTATGCAGAGAGGCCCCTGAGACAATCCACCATTACTGCAGGGTGTCAGATGCTGGCAGGGAAAGCAGACATGGAACGCCACAACCAAGTGGCTGGCATAGTGTACAGGAACATCTGTGCAGAGTATGGACTGGAAGCCCCAAGGTCAAAGTGGGAAACACCCCCTAAGGTGGTAGAGAACGAGCGAGCCAAGATCCTGTGGGACTTTCAGATCCAGACCTACAAAATGGTGATGGTGAACCAACCAGACATTGTGGTGGTGGACAAACAACAGAGGACAGCTGTTGTGGTTGACGTGGCAACACCAAGTGATGCAACATCAGGAAAAAGGAACAGGAGACACTAGAGAAGTACCAGGGTCTCAAAGAAGAACTAGAGAAATCCTGGAAGGTGAAGACATCGGTGGTGCCCGTGGTCATCGGGGCACTCGGGGCAGTGACCCCCAAACTGGAGGAGTCGCTAAAGCAGATCCCAGGAAACACATCAGACATCTCAATCCAGAAAAGTGCAGATCTAGGAACAGCTAAGATACTGAAGAACCCTCAAGCTCCCAGGCCTCTGGACCCGAGCTTGGAAGGATGAGACCACCCACGGAGGGGGAGATGGGAATTTATTATATATAATTAATCAAATATAACATGGGATTCAGCTCCATCACAATCTTTCAAATTTTCTTTTGTGTTTCTTAATTTTGCCCAAGAGGCATAACTCTGAGCTTGTGAGAACATTGTAATACTGGAGGATAAAAGTTTGCGTCCTGCCATTACGTTGAAAGTAAAGAACAAGGACCTCTCAGCTACATTTCCATCGCACTTTGCTTTTAGAGGAAACAAGCAGATAAATATGCACATAGTTTCCTGCTGTTGGCTACCCTAAGGGCAGTTTCTTACTCTGCTTCTGAATTTGCTACTGAGCAATACACCAATGCTGCGCACAGTGGTGGGTACCAGCACTCATCAGGGGCAGTTTCACTGGGGATCAGCTGTGTCAGGTACGAGGAGTCACATTATACAGTCAGCTGACATAACAGAAAAGCAAGGTTGAGCAGCAACCTGGGAAATCACAGAAAAAACTCCTGCATGGAGCCAAGTTGTATTAAAGGCAGGAAAGGCTGCAGGATAATAAATCATCAAATATGGTGGGGAAAAACTTTAAATATGTTTTACACAAGTACGTCAGGTAACCACAATTTATTTCATTTTAATTTTGTTTTGCCTAATTTTGTCCGAGTGTTGATGTAGTATCATAAAACTGAGTTATGTTTTGTTGTTTGTAGAATGATAAAAGCTGATAAAACAAATAATAAACACACATTATAAAAATTACAGCTTTTGGAGATTTTTACACAAAAATACATTCGCAATTAATGATCGTTTGAATTTCTGAAACTGTTCTTTAATGTCTTATTTTATTATTCTGAGAGCCAAATAGATTCTTTCTAATTGTTATTTTAGAACTTTAGCAATCATCCCACACACAAAAAAAAAAAAAAAAATTCATAAAAATAAAACGAAATTCAAGTTTCTACCAGTTGAATTTTTTATGGGTTTTTGCCACCAGCTTCTGTCTGAGGACATTTTTTTTTTGCTTTAATTCTTTCAGAAACAGGAGCGTTCAGTGATTACAGAAGAACACTTACTCGTTTAGAAATGCCATCCTGAACATCATTTCTCACTGGTACTTGGAGCTCAATATGAGAAACTCTCCATCCATCCATCCATCCATTTTAGATCAGGCAACAAAAACAACTGCAATCAAGTACTAACCTGCAGAATATAAAAACTTTCACACCAGCATAAGTTGTTCAATTGTTCTGAGAGCAAATAACGTATAAATAATTAAATAAGTGTGGCATTCCTAGGTGGGTGGTGCTACCGACCATTAACATTTAAAACTCCAACAACGCCACCTTGGGAATTGCACTCAAGGAATTCATTTAAAATCTCCGCAAGACACGTAGATTCATTTTTGTGCAGGAAGTTGAGAGTCATGGTTAAAGTGATTAAAAATAATTACAATAAAAATGAATGTCTGCTTTACTGATCTTAAAACCCTATAATCTGGACTTGTGGGGTGGGGGCCCACCACAGGCCAGTGGCACTCCACCCACCACCATGTCACCCACTGTGACCACACACACACACACACGGTGCTGAAAACCAAAAAGACACACAGAAAACTGGAGGTGCCACCGCTGCAGGGAGACCGTCACACCCACTGGAAGCCCAGCTGAAATAAAAACAGAATAAATAATTAAAACATGGAGGATAAATAAAAGTCCACTGTGACCATTCCCAAGGAGGCTGCCAGGGCTCTGATTGGCTGACCCGTAATCAGGTAAGTGGCAGCAGGTGGAGCACTCCACCCTGCCACATCAATAAATAAATAAGTAAACAGATGCTGCACTTTTTTGTGAATCTGGGCTGAAGACTCTTTTCCTGATCCTCAATAGGTCAGGCAGGTCGGGACCCTCTGTGTGACTCTCAAAGCAAAACACGTTCATATCTAAAGCTACATACTTTCATCGTACCTGCTTAAATAAATGCGTTAGCCGACCTGAATCCAAACAGCAGCAGGATTTGTGGCTGAAGTAAAAGGAGTCTGTTCACGCTGTCACCACATTTAGAGCCAGACGAGTTTGCTTTTCATACTAAAAGCCACTAATGTTTTGTTGGAATTTAGAAAAGGTCATGGAGTAGAATAATCAATGTTGGCATTTCCATTGTTTCTGCATCAATGCAGAATAAAAATACAGACTTTATTAGCAGATACCCCGGCAAAGGTACACGAATCATTTGTGTTGAGTTCAGCTCACATCAGTGTGTGATCTCACAGCCTGAACCAGAACGCCACCTTTACCACGGAGCACCACTTATGCTGCATAAAGCTGCTTTTCTTATGCAGAAGCTAGATGGCTGACACCTTGTAAGCAAGGAAAAAAAGATTTTCTAATTTACACAAGTTCATTGATTAATTACTTTGAGCATCTACACCTCAAACAGCAAACAGAAAGATGCCCATGATAACAAAAATAACTCCATTTGTGACTGTATATAACTTAAAGAGCAGCTTCACTGAAAAAACATTTTTTACTTATTACTTTTAAAAATGATCAGTTACTCTGAGTTAAACACGCAGGCTGAACATGAACATAGTCTTCTACCCCTATTTCCTGCATTAGCTTCTGATAGAAAATACCAAGTTTATTTCTTTAGCACATTTTAACTCAGCATGACAGCTGAACAATGTTCTGAACAAAGATACAAAATACCAGCCTAGAGAGCTAGACCAAACTCTTGCCTTGCAAAGTTTGGTCTAGGCACGCTTCATTGGAACCCTCACAGCCCGATCCACTGCTGTGGCTGTCCAATCACAGCTCGCTATAGTTTTGGTTGGGCCAATCACAGCGCTCTATATTGTGGGCCAATCACAGAGCGGGAGTAGCCGATGACATCAGAGCCGCTGTCGGTACCAGATCTGCTCGGGTGCCAGATCGGCTCGGGGTCCTGCGCCTGCCAGTGACGTCACACTAGATGATTGGCTGAACGTAAGACTTACAGAAGTTACGATACCACGTTCATAAAA
Source organism: Aphyosemion australe (assembly GCA_006937985.1). Lineage (NCBI taxonomy): Eukaryota > Metazoa > Chordata > Actinopteri > Cyprinodontiformes > Nothobranchiidae > Aphyosemion > Aphyosemion australe. The sequence continues at coordinate 320,511 of SSNS01000370.1, forward strand.
GTTACGGTAGCACGCTGACAATGAAGATTTTGATTGGTTTGAACAAAATTGCTGTTGTAGTCCTTGTGGTTGTAGTCCTGTAGTCCAAAAACAAAGACTTTTCGGGGAAAAAATGTTTGTTTTGCCAAAGGAAACGTAAAATAAAAGCAAAAATATCAATTGATAAACAGAGATCCTCAGCAGCTCTTGATTTTGATGAAAAGGGGCAAAATAAAAATAAAATAACTTTATTGAACAAATAGCAAGCAACGTTTTGAATGAATGAATGGATTTAAGAACTAACAAAATATACAGAATTCCACATAAAAACAGAAATGGCTGCTAATTCTGTAAATACATTTACAATTTTTCCACATATAAAAACTGTTGTGCTTTTTGGAAGTCTGGTGTTGGTTTTATGTAGTTTCACATTCTTTACAAAACTACGACAATATGGTGTTTTATTAACAAAAACAGCTATAAAGCAAATATTTAGGCGGTAAGAAACAAGACAAAACTGCTAAACTCTTTCCAAAACTTATGCGTGAAATCCGAGTGGATTTGCCGTAGTTTGACGTCATCATCGGCAGGCGAAGGACCACGAGCCGATCTGTCACCCGAGCAGATCTGGTACCGACACCGCGACTGCGAACACAAACAACATGGCGGCAACACAGGAACCACGTTGGTTTGAAACAGCTTTGTCATCAACATTGGATTATTTAGACTCCAACGTGCGTAAGTCTGTCTGATATACTTAGCGGCTTCTTATTTTTATCAAACAAAGTAGTGCAATGTCCCAGTACACCTGATAATCACATGTTTTCATACAAAAACGACAGAAATCATTGATGTTAGACGCCATTGCTGCCTCCCTCTTTCCCGTCGCTGTGATTACATCACGTTGTTCGTTACTCTGATTGGTCCTAGCGCTATCCAATTGCGTGCTGACAGTTTGAAAGACAACCGTAGATCCCGCCTCACGACTGAGAGCCATCAATGGGTCGTGGCCAGACTATATATTCACATATATAGGATGGCTTGCCAGGCTAACAAAATACAACAGATAAAAAAATAGGATAAAAAATATTGTCAGACAGTGAGATACAATGAGATAAAATCAGCATTCAAAAGCAAGATTACAAAAAAGAGCCTTAAGAGTAGAATTAAAACGAGCTAGAGATGGGACCTGCCTCACATGCAGAGGTAGCTCATTCCAGAGCTTCGGGGCAGCGTAAGAAAAAACCTGCTCCCCACGATTTATTATTATATTTTATTTTTTTATTTTTAACCTGTCCTATCCTGGCAGTTGAAGCAGACAGAATGGTTCATCTGGGTGCCATAATATGCCAGAGCAGTTTTTCTCTACAGCAAGAGGGATGTGGGATATCCCTCCTGTTGCACAATAGCCTTTATGTTTGTGGCATGTTCGACTACACCGGAGTGGACAGGCAGGGAGAAAAGAGACATACAACACAAACAGGGAAAGAGAGGGAGGAGGGAATGGAGGGACAACAGTACACAACAAATAGGAGGTTTCTCAATACTCAAGGACGCTAGTACGTTCTTGTGTACTTGACAAGTGTGTTCTTGGCTAGGACACCACAAAGTCCGTTCTACCGAGTACGGGAGGACGAGGACGGCATTTGGAACAAACATACTCCTTTGCGTCCCGGCAACAAGTGCTGCTGGACATAAGAATAAAAGTCTAGGTTGTTCATTAAATAACAAATAAACAACGAAAATGTATTATTTGTATTATATTTGGTCCACTTTTGATCAAAACTGATAAATTATCAGCATTTCCTGCTGTTAAATGAAGAAAAAAAGTTTCTTTTTCATCAAAACAAAGCAATGATGCTTTTATTTTGATAGTGGGTTAGCTAATTAGCATTTTGAGGGGTCGTGAAGAGTCTGAAAAAAACAAAACAAATACACAGCAAATTTTACAGGTTATACCCAATTTTTTACAATAACAGACAACTTTATATTTATTTATTTGTATTTCTGATAGAAAACACAAGTTATGAGCTTTCTCCTTTGCCGTTCGGAGTATAACGGTTAGCAGCGCAATGCATTATGGGAAACTTTGATGTCCCAAGTCCGCAGAAGGACGCATCAGTGCATCCTCGATACAATGGGCGGAGCAAGAACATATCCGGGAACTTTGAGCGAACTTGTCATTATTGGATTGAACAGTTCTTGGACCATCGTTGACGTTTCACAAGGACGGGACAAGATTGCATATTGAGAAACGGCCATAGACAACAAACAACCAGGCAGGACTGTTTTGTCCCCACGAGGTTTATAACGCACTACGTCAAGAGCAAGTGATCAGCTGACCTCAGTGATTGAGATGGTACATATGGATTAATGATATCCAAAAGATAGGAAGGGGCCAAGATGTGAAGACTTTTATAAATAAAAACAAGGACTTTGAATTTGACAAGAAAGAGCACAGAGAGCCAGAGCAAGTCTGCCAGTACTGAAGTGATGTAATATCAATCAATCAATCAATCAATCAAGCTTTATTTATAAAGCACTTTACACACACAAAGTGACCAAAGTGCTGTACGTGGTAACAAAACCACAAAAAGGACACAACGCCAAGAGAAAATTTCAATTAAAACAAACATCAATGATAAAAACAGCCTGAAGTGATGTAATAGATGGGAAAACGCTTGTTTCAGAAAAGCCTGACAGATCTACGTCACACTGTCACTGAACATTCATGGACTCACCCATCTTGACTCACGACGGGGAAGGCTGTTGTTGGTTTAGCGTCCAGGAAACAGCAGAGAACGTCTGGGCTAGTAGAAGCTAACCGTTAGCATTAGCAACTCCACCACACAGCAGAACTCCTCCAGGCTAGTAGAAGCTAACCGTTAGCATTAGCAACTCCACCACACAGCAAAACTCCTCCAGGCTAGTATGTGTGTCCTTGGGCAAGACACTTAACCCGCCTTGCCTGCTGGTGGTGGTCGGAAGGACTGGTGGCGCCAGTGCTCGGCAGCCTCGCCTCTGTCAGTGCGCCCCAGGGCAGCTGTAGCTACGTTGTAGCTCATCCCCACCAGCGTGTGAATGGGTGAATGACTGATTGTGTTGTGAAGCGCCTTGGGGGGTTGTAGAACCCTAAGAAGGCGCTATACAAATACAGGCCATTTACCATTTACCATTTAGTAGAATCTAACCGTTAGCATTAGCAACTCCACCACACAGCAGAACTCCTCCAGGCTTGTGTTATTGGTGGAGATAAAACATCAACGTTGCAGAGCAAACAGAGTCAGTGGTAGAGTCGTGTTGCTGTTAGCCAATCAGAGGACAGACGTCCACATATCAGGAAGTAAGACTCTAAATCCTGACGTCTTATGCTGCTTTCTCCTCCAGCTGAATTCTACGTCCTCAAACAGGCGCACCAGAGCTTTTTCCCCATAAAACGACTTACAAGGCCTTCCTACTAGAGATCAATGCAAATGTATTAAAAATTAGGGATGTCCAATTATCGCATTAATTGAGATTAATTAATTACAGCCACCTTTAGTGCACTATTTTTTTTATTTGCTTTAATCTAATTTTTAATCTATAACTTTACTGGGACTTTTCTAGTCTACCTGTTGGGATTTTTTTTATTTTAATTTATTATTTATGTATTTAATGTAATTATATTTATATTTAACTATCATGCCATAGCACATGTCAGAAGTGAGCTTAATGCGTTTTCAGCTTTTTATTTTGTGATAAACTGTCAGTTTTGATATGCTAACTTACAGCTCTGTAGGTCTATTTTAATTTCAGATAAATGTTTTAGTAACAAGTTCTGTGATCACTATTTGCATTGCTCAAAAAAGCGTTCCTTGATGTGTTAACTTAGGTTAATCTACATGGACCTGATGTTTTATTTTAATTTCTAATTATTCAAGTTATTATTTCCTACTCTCCTAATTAAGATGTCAAACTCTATCTAAGTCAAGCTGCAGCCATTTTTGTTTGCTCATGTTTGCTGAAGGGCAATTTAAACCTGACATTGTGTGCAGGAGGCATTTGGTACTTGTGAGAATTCTGAGGGGGAAAATGTGCTCTAAGTTTCCCATGTTTACATATCATGAGCTGCCAAGGTGATTAATTACCACCTCTTTTTTCCCAGATAATGTCATGTGACATCTGCCCTTTCCCTTTTCTCTGAAAACAGGCAGAGATCACTCACACTCCTGTTTAATTAAATAGCCCCCGTGGGTTCAACCTTGCTTTCAAACCCGGCGCTCAGGTCAGGGGAGGATGCAAAAGACGACACGATAAAGATGCAGATATGAAGTGTCATGTTACATTTTACAGCTAAGTGGAAAAGCTGCATGAAGACAGACAGTACACAGATTCTCTAACCTTTGAGGTTTGCTTGAATAATATAAGATAAAATTATCTCCTCCATCAGTAAACTAAAGATAAGAGGAAAAGGATCAAAATCAGAAAACCATGTGACCTACATTTTTTAAATGTGTGTGTGCGTGCGTGCGTGCGTGCGTGCGTGCGTGTGTGTGTGTGCGTGCGTGTGTGCGTGTGTGTGTGTGCGTGCATGTGTGTGTGTGTGTGTGTTCGTGTGTGTGTGTGTGTGCGTGCGTGCGTGCGTGCGTGCGTGCGTGCGTGCGTGCGTGCGTGTGTGTGTGTGTCCCCTTTCCCCTGTTTTTGCTGCGGTGCTGCGATGGAGGATCATTGCTTCAGCACCACTCCTCAAGCGTTCAGAGGAGCTGTCCTTCAGCACCACGCCTTGCAGTCTGCACCTGCCTCCTCTCGCTCTACCTGGCTCCGCCCTGAACTGTCAGCTGAGTGGAATCACAGTCAGCGGCTGGAAGAGAACGCCAGCAGGAAAAAGGACTTTCTGCAGCAGAGTCCAGTTGCCTTCATTCGAACCCAATTTGGATTACCATGACCTGGATGGCCGAGAACCTTCACCAGCATTTATAATACTATCTTCCAGCATTTTGCTCATGTGTGCTGTGAAAAGTTTTGCGTCTGCTCTTCCTCATTTTGTCGTCCCTCATGACTGATGCTCTGAAAGTTAGATGACAGCTTGTCACACACACCTTCAGCTGCTCACAGTGTTATTAGAGGAGTTTTGTGTCCATCTAAACTTGAATGAACTCCCAGAAACTCACTGCAGGTTTCCACCTTCAGCAACAGACAATCTGGGACGAATATTCTTTATTGGTGATATTTTTCAGATGTTCCCTAGGCATCACGGTGTTCATTAGCAATGTTTTTCTTTTGGTTTTAAAACATGAAGGACATTGGTTTGTAAAATGAGTCAGGTCTAATTATTTTTGCAGTTCTTGCTGATTTTATAAAATAATCTTCGAAGCCCCTTTATATGTGCATCATGTTATGACAATGTCTGTTTATAAAATGTGTCAAATAAAACTATGAGTTAGTAGGCAATGATGTAAAGGTGCACAGTAGATACATTTGTTGTTCTTGACTGTGACTTTTTGAGAACATTTTCCCTGCAGAAGTGAAATGTGTATATCTAACCTACATTTGTGTGTTTATAATGATACATGACCATAATACACATAGAGTAGGTATAGAAAATAACCCCCCCCCACCCCCCCCCCCCCCTTGAAAGTCTTTAAAACGTATTAAGTATTAAATGATATTCGTCTAAATACGGACTCAGGCAAAACATCTGTTCTGGTGATGCTCGATCTCAGTGCAGCTTTGGATACTGTGGACCACAACATCCTTCCTGATAGGCTCATAAACTGGGTGGGACTATCAGGCACAGTCTATAGTTGGTTCAGATCTTATCTCAAAAACAGGAGTTATATTGTTTCTATTGGTGATCATAAATCAAAGCAGATCACCATGACGTGGAGTCCCCCAAGGTTCTATTCTTGGACCACTGCTCTTCAATCTCTACATGCTCCCCCTGGGTCAGGTCATACACAATAACAACATTACCTATCATAGTTTTGCAGATGACACCCAGGTCTACCTAGCTCTATCACCTAGTGACTGTGGTCCCCTAGACTCACTCTGTCAGTGTTTGGAGCAAGTTAATGACTGGATGCAGTCAAACTCCCTCCAGTTAAACAAAGACAAGACTGAAGTTATTGTCTTTGGAGATCAGAAGGATAGGATGGAGGTTACTGCTCAACTTGGCTCCAGAGGAATAAAAACAAAGACTCAGGTTAGAAATCTTGGTGTCATAGTTGATTCAGACCTGAGCTTCACTGGTCACATTAAGGCTATAACTAGATCAGCGTTTTATCATCTTCATCAAATAGCAAGACTCAGAGGTCTCATGTCCAGACCAGACCTAGAGAAACTCATTCATGCGTTCATCTCCAGCAGGCTGGACTACTGCAATGGTCTTCTGTCTGGTCTTCCCAAAAAAGCTGTGAAGCAACTGCAGCTTATTCAGAATGCTGCTGCTAGAGTCTGAACAAGAACCAAGAGAATCGAGCACATCACTCCTGTTCTTAAATCTCTACACTGGTTACCAGTATACTACAGAATCCATTTCAAAGTGCTTCTACTAGTTTATAAATCACTTAATGGCATGGGGTTGCATTGGATAAGTAGAGCTGGAAAAATATGTTTTTGTTTGTGTTTCCATTAAACCAAAAAGGTTGATGTTTTTCAGAGGGGGTGAATCTTCTCTATATCCACTGTATGTTACCAGACTGGAGCAGTTAAACTAGTTCCAGGGACAAATTCTTAAGAAAATAGGCAGATTTTATGTTGGCATCAATATGAATTGATATATACAAGAACACATAATAGAACCAGTTCAAATATGACCTATGCTGTACAGTAATTGCAACACAAACAGCTATTCGTGTTTGTAATTAAACCTCATTCTATTTCCCGGTGTTTATACGTCTTTCACACGTTCTAAATCACGTTCTAAATCACGTTCTAAATCACGTTCTAAATCACGTTCTAAATCAGAAGCTAAATGAAGACAAGTTCCAGATAGGTTAAGAACTCTAGAACTTTTACCATTTTGAGACAAAATTAGTCATTTGGTAATCTGGGCAAGCCTTCCGTTGAGTTTGATATTTAATCATAGAAACATTAAAAACTTGAAGCAGTTGTGTTGTTAGGCTTTTTCATTTGCATAGCTGGTTTTTATATAAATTGTGTTAAAAAAAAACAAGAAAAATCATAAACAAGCTCGTAGTTCTTCATGTGTTGCAGCTAAGTTTAATTTTTAACTTCTGTTTACTTGCTAGACGACGGGACACATGGCAAGAATAAATCTGAAGGTTAGACTGTCAAATTTAACAGGCGCTCACTTCGAGTCTTCCAGCCTAGCCCGTCCACCGGGCCGGTTCCTTTAAAGGACGCAGCCTCTGTGACTCACACGGAGGAATCGAGAAACCTTGAGAACATTTCCAGAGATTTCGAAAGCTGCCTTGTGACTGTGGTTCTGAATTTCTGGCCAACAGTTGAAACCCAGTGAGCTACTGGTTAAGAACCATTAAAGGCAGAACTGCACCACATTGAGTTGAAAATGTTCAGTTAGTCCAGTTAAAACCCCTGACTTGTCTGTTTGGCATGACATTAAAAGACAGAAGCTGAACAATTCAGACTAACCAAAGCTGTCACAGCGGGACAGAATATAAGAAAATAAATACATTCAAGCTTTTAATTTTTCTCCACTGGAAGACTAAACTAATATTAGAATAATAAGAAACCAGAGTTTAGCCCAAAAAGCTGCAGGCTTTTGAAATGGTGTGAAATTAAACTTTAAACAGCATTTTTAATGCTTGGAGTCCAGCTCTTTGGACCTCAAAGCCACGTAATTGAGAAAGTCAACGCACTGGGGTTTCCATTTATTTTCCTCCGTGCACAAGCGGAGTGTGTTGATATGTGCAGACTGTACTTGACCATGTCACTGTTTTAAATGGGATGCAGTTTCCCCAGTAGCAGGCTGAAGCGAGCTCTAATTACCCACAGCGGCTGGAATCGCCTGTGCGGGTGTGCTGGGACTCTAAATGAGACCAACATTACACGTTAAAGTCACCGCACACCCACTGAGCACTTACACACGTCACATTGTTTTTCAATTTTCCAATTATGTTAACATCCATGTTCCCTAATAACATGGAAAAGCTATGTCCTTTTATAATAGCCAATCAATTTATCCGAGTGGAACGCTAAAAAGAGCATTTTGAGAGAAAAATCCTGCGTGCAGACTCAGAGTCGTGGTTTACCGGTGCACACGATGGCACTGAGCCATCGTCATTTTAATTAGCGTCACCTGTGGTTCCCCTGGTGAGACAAGTCAACCTGTCTGCCTTGAAAACGGAATATGGGGCATCGTGAGACTATTAAAAGAAATTAATTAACTGAACAGGGAATACCTTGGTGGGTTGTGCTGTGTTTCAGACATATACACAGAATAAATATCAGTCTTTGCATTGTTTTAGTTCACTGGAGAGCAGCCAGAAGAAGACACGTTTGACGCTGACTGGTTTGTTTGTTTGTTTGCTTTGTTTCTACAGTTAGAGGAAGAAAAACACACATTTATCTCTCTTGAAGGAACAGGTTGTAGTGCAAGGCGTAGACAGCTGTGGTGTGCAGAGCAAACACTTCTAAATTATCTTTAAAAAGCATCAAACTAAGCTTTCTTCTGTGAGTCTGTGTTTCTTTCTCTCAGCAATGATTTGCAGTTTCAGAATTAAAGTCAACAGTTTTGAGAAAAACAGAAAACTGTTCCCAGAACAAGCAAACCAGCCCTGGAGTGGATGCCAACACCACCCTGTCTGTATGTGACTTTAAAGAGAACATCTGGAAATATCCATCAAAATGTTGTTGAACATTAATTAAATGATGATGTCCAGTTGTTGAAAAATATTGGCAGCTTCGTAACATTTAACCATAAAAATCGGGTCTAAAAAGATTCTGAGTGATATGGAGTGCCATTTGTAAAGTCAGTCATAACGTAACAGCAATATTTTGGGTTTTTCAGCCTATCATAAGAGAAAAAAATGGGAGTTATCATGTTATTCATACATTTATTTAAAGATTCCAACTAAATATTTAGTTAGCAAGCTAAATATTTAGTTTAGGATTAAATATTTAGTTTACAAACTAAATATTTAGCTCCAAACTAAATACCAGCTAAATATTTATTTTGGGGCAACACCTAACTATTGATTTTGCAAACTAAATGGTAAGCCCCAAGATAAATATTTAGCTGGGGTATAAATATTTATTTAGGAAAATAAATATTTAATTTGGAGCTAAATATTTAGTTTGTAAACTAAATATTTAGTTTACAAACTAAATATTTACAATTAACTAAATATTTAGTTAATTTAAAATTAACAAAATATTTAGTTTACAAACTAAATATTTAGGTCTGACCTAAATATTTAGTTTGTAAAATAAATATTTAACTATAGATTAAATATTTTAGCTTGCTAATTAAATATTTAGTTGGGAACTTTAACATTTATAAATGTATGAATAACATGGTGAAAATATGACTTTGAAAAATGAACTCCCACCTTTTTCTCTTATGATAAAACCAAAAAGATTGCTGTTAAATTATGACTCTTTGACTTTACAAATGGCACCCCATAGGGTGACGCCATATTAGACGCTATGTTTCCTTCTACATGACCCTGTGAGGACAAAACACATTTACAGATCTGTAACAAGCGGTTACAAAACTTTCACCATTCATAAACATTGTTGTTTTAAACATTTACCTCTTGGCTCGTTGCCAGTGATGAAAAGGAGTCTGATGTGCTTGTCACAGGTTTAACGATCTGACGAAGTACTTGTTCGATTTTTGACCCTAATGGCCATCTGTTGGTAAGGTCTTACTCAAACACAAAAATACCACTTGCTTGCAATGATTTAGGTATGTACTGCCCCTATCGCCAGGGAAAATACACACAGTCACTTTAATCTGCAGAAAAGGTTCACATTTTTCGGTGTTTGATATGTTTTATGTGAAAGATTGATAAAGTGCTTCTATGGTTGCTGAAAAAGGAAAGAGGCAAAGAGAACAAAACAGATTCCTGGAAATCCAACAGTTCACAAAATCCAGAAGATTGTCCTTCTAGGAAGTGCACACATCATCAGAAGGACGCGTTCCATAAAGTAACCCTGAAACTGCCTTAGAGTCATGGCTTGATTTTGGCACTTCAGTGAAATCACACTAAAACTACTACTACTACTAATAATAATAATAATAATAATAATAATAATAATAATAATAATAATGGCAGCATGGTGGGACAGTTGGTAGCAATGAGAGCTCACAGCAAAAAGGTTGCAGGTTCAAATCCCAGCTGCAGTCTTTCTGCATGGCGTTTGCACACACTCCTGATGTGTGGGTAAACTGGTGACTCTTAATTGTCACTCCTCCTCCTTCTTTCCTTCTGAGTGGCCCTGATATGCCATCATACGTTCTAGTTCATTCTGTATTCATTCAATTTTAAATTAAAGCATTGGACCTATATTTATGTCGTCCAATCAGAGGGCAGGCTGTGCTCAACTTAAGCTTAAGCTGCAAGATAGTAAAAACATCCTGTTCCTTTATTCTAAAGAGCAATAACAAACCTACACATCACAGCAGTGCAGTCACCAGAGACACGGCAGTGTTTCTACTTCCTTTAGAAATGATCTAAAAATAACACACAGGCGTGATTTAAATAGCTGAAAGAACTTCAAAAACGAGCTAAAGGATTACAACAAAGGTTTAATTTATCATATATGTGACAGAGACTCACACACCAACTCCTACACTTGTTTTAATACTAACACTGTACGTATACCTGCACTCATTAGAGAATTGGGAATGTGATCTGTATTGATTTTCTGATTCATTGTTACCTTATTTTCTTACACTGAAGCCTGCTGACCTAAAAATACCAGATCAGATCTGAGATGGACTCAGTGACTCTAGTAGGATCAATCAAAGCCCAGACGAGATAAATGCTCAAGGTTTATTTAGAAAACTCATAAAATATTTTGAAACGTCTAAATAAACCCCTGAATATTAGGTGTTTTTAGTTCATACAGCAATACTTTTAGTCCACCTGTAACAGAACAAAAGCTTTCAAGTGTTTTTGCAAAAAAACCCAACAAATTAATAAATAATAATAATATGTTTGCGTACATAAAACTCTAAGAACTTTTAAAAAATTCTTGAAAAAATGAGGAAACTCTGGGTAAAATACTTCAAAATTCAGACGTCTTCCACTGGGCTGCAGGATTGTTGAGCCTGTAGCTCACGTGAACTTCACAGATATTTGGGGATTGTCCCAGATTTTCCAAGAACGCTTCATCATTCCCCTCCCCCGCTCTGGTTCCGATATTAAAAACACAATTACCATATTTCATCACTTTTGACAAGCCTTTGAAAGCACTGATAAACCATGACTGCATTATTATTTCCGCTCCGTCAAGCAGTTTAATAAATTGTACAGCAGTGAATTTCATTTGATATGTTATGACACCCAGCTTTGCATTCTGGAGGCTGTAAGAACAGCCTCAGATCCAGAGCGAGCTCTCGGTGTAATTCAATCACGCATCTTGACAGCTGTGCTTAATCCATCACTGTCCCAAAACACACTATACGTTTCTAATTTATGGTTTGATCCCCTCCTAGAGTTACGAGACAAATCCCAGTCCTTTTCTTCTCATAATTAACTTTTTTTTCTGCAGTTTCTTTGTGTGCAAAGTTTGTTTGCCGTGCACATAGCAGATAGTAATTGAAAAACTAAAAAGCCTCCTAATTTGTGTCGTGTAAAGTAGCCCATATGGTTCAGGCGCTGCAGGATTTTGAAACATTGTTTTCTGCTCAGAGGAATAAAGCATAGTCACAGCTTTGAATATAAACCATTTGCACATCTTAAAGTGTAATTAGTCATTAAGATATTTCCTCCATGTTGCTTTCTCAGCCTTTTGTGTGAGGAGGACGTCTGCTCCTTTCAGATAGCAGCTTCATTATGAAAATGAATACAGTTTTCTTCGACTAAAAGACTTTGATGTTTTTGCATCAACACAACTGAAGAAGTTGAGCTGGAGGAACGTTTTTTTCTTTATTTACACTGAAAACATGAAGAACTCCAATTAAATCATTTCTTTGGTGTTTTGGGGCGTGAGTTAAAATGAGAAAGGCTCAATCATGCAGCAGCATGCTGCCACAAACGTGGAGCTCAGGTATTTCCAGTTTATCCAGTTTCTGTTTGTTTGTTTTATTAATAAACAAATACATCTTTCTCAGACCATTCTAGTACACAAATCCACACTCTGAGAGGAGAAAAAAGTTAAATTTGACTCATGAGCCGTTTCAGGGTTCTACCATCTTAATGCAAAGAAGCTGTTGCTGGCCACGCCCACCCATCCCCCACTCAGGCTGTTTAAAGTAACACTTGGCAGTTTTAGCTTGTTTTTAGTGTTCAGTTAGAAAAAAACTAAAGTAAAACTCTCCTCCTTGCTGTGCGTTCGTCTTTTTAACACCTTAATCTAACTGCTGAAATGTCTCCTCAGCCTTCATTAGTGTCTACAGGAGCGGTTCATCACTAAATCAAACAAATCAGCTGTGTTCATGATCTAAAACATGCAGGAAACATGCTGGAAGCAGACTGCAGCACCAGCATGTCAGCTCCACAACAGCACTCTGAAGTTGCAAGTGCGGTATTCTGGCCACAGAGGGCAGTGGGGGTCTGCGTGACGTTTCATTAACCATGTAAAGGGTCATTTTAGCACAAACTGGCTCAAGAATATGATTTAAAAATATGAAAAAGTTTTATAGTATGGCTTTAAAACTGAGAAGCTCTGATATTCAGGAGGGGTTGACGGGCGTGCCTGAACAGGGAGAACGGATGTCTGCTGATTGGAATGTGAACGGTTCGATCCCAGGCCCTGCCTTTGGGCAACATGCTGAACCCTAAAGTTGCCCCCCAGGCGTGATAGAGATTGAAGCCCACTGATCCTCAGGGATGGGTCAAATGCAAAGAATCATTTCCCCAAGGGGATCAATTAAAGTATAAATTAAATTGAGTAGAGCTACTTTTCCTTATTGTGATGTCACAATGAGGGACTTTTTGAAGTGCTTGTATTAGGCCCAGCCAGCACACATAGGTGGGCCCCATATGGGATCTATATGGGCAAGCCGTATGGGTCCCTACAGGGTTTGTCTGCAGATTTCATGGTAGCCCCACAGTGGTTTTCCAGTGTTTGAGTCAAACCCTCTGAAAACCCATGTAGGTCCCGTTAAAATTTATGTGGGCAAAAATCTTTCTGGGCAAACCCCCATGGGGCCACTATGGAAACCACAGACAAACCATGTTGGGACTCATATGTAGAGATCTCACAGTAGAGATCCACATGGCAGCACAATAGGATGCAAAAAGCCAGATTTGCATAATATGTCTCCTTTAAGGCCAGAAGTGGTTTGATGTGGCTTTATAACACTGCAGGGTTAACAGCTTGTCATTTTCTGGCCAGTGCTTAAAATTAAAATAGTCATTTACTTGTTCTTGTAGTCATAAACTCATTTTGTGTTCAGTTTTGAGCCAAAAGGGTGAAATGTGTGATTATGCAGAAACAGAATGCCCTCTAACGTCTTTCAGGGAAACATTAACAAGAAACATTTCCATATGACCCTCTCACACCACACTAATGTGGAACAGCAAACTTTGCTGCCACTTTGTCACATTTCATTGTTTCAATTTTTGTCAAGTTGTTGATTTTGTCTCCAGTCTGAACTTATTTGTCACCAACTTTCCTGAAGTAGTTTCACCTTTCTTACACTTTGACTCACAGAAACTAAACAGAGAAGAGTTCCAGCAACTCGCACAAGGAAATTAAGAACTCTTGCAAATGTTTAGAAACAGTTTTAAAACTCTCTTCCAGTGTTTTGCAAAATGGTGCATAAATATATTGCATGCTGGTTTTATTTTAAATAAGCTTGCTGTTCCTTTTTGCCACTACAGGATCAGAAGTGGGAGTTGCTGCAGCACAGGTAATGCCCCATGCACTTTCCTGTCCTAAAGGCTTTTTCAGGGCCCCGCCAGACGAAATAAATAAATAAAATTATCACTAATGATCATAATTTTAACAATGATTTATCCTAGACTAAATATCAGATATTCTTCTACATCAAATGGACGTAATAACATTTGGAGAACAAGGATCTATAAGCAATACCCAGCATCGTGCTAAAGCTAGGGAGACACCTGAATGACATCACGTAATAAATGATCACTGCCATCACCGACATGTGATGTGGCAGATCCTAATCCTTCCTAGCTGTGTGTGTGTGTGTGTGTGTGTGTGTGTGTGTGTGTGTGTGTGTGTGTGTGTGTGTGTGTGTGTGTGTGTGTGTGTGTGTGTGTGCACATTTACAACTGTTTAACCTCAGCTAAGTGACTCAGCTGTCATTTCTGATGCAGCAGGAAACTACTGCACAACCACACAGCCTGTAACAACAATGTTAAAGTGTTTTCCCCTCCGGCATTAAAAGACTAAAATAGGAACGGCGTCTCATCTGAACACTTCCATGCCTTACAGTTAATATTCAGAGATCCTTCCAAGGATCTGCTAAGCTTGAGAATCACTTTACTATCATGTAACACTTGAGTCTGATTGTAGCAATCAGGGAAAGAAGCCCAAGGGGCCTTCAGACCAGGCTGCCTAGTAACAAAATGATGAATGTGATCACAAAGCTGCAGCACATGATGCAGAAAAGTGGGATTTACTGCACTGCTGTTACAGTACATGAGATGTTGGAATAATCATCTTTCATGTGAGAGGAGGGCAGTTTCTGCTCATGTGCATGAAAAAGAAGCGTTTGAAAGTCACTGCCTTAGTGACAAAATGGTGGCAAGTATTGATTTAAATGAGTTGTAACAGAACCAAGCAGATCTACTTCATCCATCCCTTATCTTCCGCTTATCCCTGGTCAGGTCGCCAGGGCAGCAGCCTAATCAGAGAGGCCCAGACTTCCCTCTCCCCAGTCACTTGGGTCAGCTCCTCCGGGGAATCCCAAGGCGTTCCCTAGCCAGACGAGAAATTGAAGCCGCTTACACATCTGGGCCAGTACGGTCGGGGCTTGGCCGCATCAGTTCGGGCTACAATGGGAGGTTTTTGTTCACATGTGTAAGCCGGACTTTGCACAAACTTCCCAGGAATGCAGAAATCCCTGAGCATGTGGGCGGCGCAAAAGACACACAGAAAAATATTTGGTGTCCTCCTTAGTAAGATAAACAAAGGCGGGCTGAGCTGTGTTGCTTTTGGAGACTCTGACTGGTGAATTTCAGCCAGCCAATCAGTCCATTGTGTCACCTCGGTCTCAGCCGGACCTCCGAGGGAAGAGGTCTGAAAAAAAGAGTGCACCTCAGGACGGAAAGTGCACGTATGACCCAGATGTGAAGCCAAATTCCAGTCCCGAACCGGTCCTTACTGGCCCAGATGCGTAAGTGCCAATAGTCCCTCCATCGTGTCCTGGGTCCTCCTTTGGGTCTCCTCCCGGTTGGACGTGCCCAGAAAACCTCACCAGGGAGGTGTTCAGGAGGCATCCTGACCAGATGCCCGAGCCACCTCAACTGGCTCCTCTCGATGTGGAGGAGCAGCAGATCTACTCCGAGCCCCTCCCGGATGACCGAGCTTCTCACCCTATCTCTAAGGGAGAGCCCAGCCACCCTGCAGAGAAAACTCATTTCGGCCGCTTGTATCCGTGATCTCGTTCTTTCAGTCACTACCCAAAGCTCGTGACCATAGGTGAGGGTAGGAACGTAGATCGACCGGTAAATCAAGAGCTTCACCTTCTGGCTCATCTCTCTCTTCACCACGACAGACCGGTACAACGCCCGCATCACTGCAGACGCATCACCAATCCACCTATTGATCTTCCGATCCATCTTTCCCTCACTCGTGATCGTGAACAAGACCCCGAGATACTTTAACTCCTCCACTTGGGGCAGGAACCAGTGGCGCCCCCAAGGGGTGGCCAGGGGTGGCCATGGCCACTCGTAGAAAATTGCTGGCCCTCCCAGGGAAGACCAGTGTTCTTATTAAATCATGTAAATGTTCACTCAAACCATTAATTCATCTTATTTAATAAAGACATAAATGTAAAACCCAATAAAAAAATTATACATGAATAATCAGAATTTTAAAAAATGTATATATGTTTCTGCTGCTCACCATTTTCACAAAAAAAAAAGTGTTTATCTCCATAGTTTTTTGTGAAGGCACCAACAGGCTAATTTTAAACAAATTAAAATCCTAAAATAAATTTTGAAATAACATTTAAAATAACTGAAATTTAATTTTCTGAAGTTTTTGTACTTCTCAAATTTGAGTTAAGTGTTTTGGATGCATATTGATTTTTTAATAAAAAATAATAAAGGAGCATGCAATGCATCACCACCAGGCTAAACTCTCCTAGAGTTACCACAAGGACTAATTTGGTGTGCCACCCCAAAATTTTCTCTGGCCCCCTCTGGCCACCCTTATCAAAAATTTCTGGGGGCACCTCTGGCAGAACCTCATCGCTGACCTGGAGAAGGCTACCCTTGGTCTCAGATTTGGAAGTGCTTTTCATCCCGGCTGCTCTACACTCAAACTGGAACAAAAGCAGAGACCTGACCCTTTGGTCACCAAAATGGACCTGCTGCACACCTTGGCAGCATCTAGAAATCCTGCTCATGAAATTTCTGAAAAGAATCGGTGACAAGGGGCATCCTTGTCGGAGTCCAACTCTCACCAGAACGAGCTATTTCACGTTGTTACTAAATAAGTTCAGTCAACCTACAGAGCTATAAACAAGCGCTGTATAATAATAAAAACGACTTTCTTTCATTCCTATAAACCAGATACAGCGGAGCTAAATGTTTCTGTCAATACACCAGTCCGCACGCCGCTCTGCACGGATCGATACAATGTTGTGCCGATGCCTCTAGTGTCAGGGAACCGATGAGTGATTGATCAGCTGCTTTTGTCACCAGCTTTTCCGGCTTCGATATCATGATCCCATTATTCACCACTCAATTCTGTTCAGCGGCGTTCTAATTGGATAAAATTCATCAAGTACTATTTAACTGATTGCCTTTAAAATGCACTACAACATATTTGACTCACGAATCATTTTTAAATGAACTTTTTGCAAAATTTCTCCCTGAACGATAATTTCCCACCATAATTAGACAGAACCTCTGTTTAGTTTGTGCATTTACTTGATTTAAAGCAGTGAAGCTCAATTAGCATTTTAAAAGTTATTCTCAAGGTCGTGTCATCTTTCTTGATCGTGTCTCATGCAACATTTTGTGCAAGTTGAAAAGAGGAGTTTTCCCTAACACTTCCACACATTTGCAAAAGAAAGCATGCGCTTTAGCAATAAACAGTAGGATTTTTTTCCTGTCTTGTTTTTGCTCTTAAAGCAGATTTTAATGAGTGTGACCTTTGAGGATGAACAACTGAGCTCATCTTTTGCTTATAAATAGAGATAAACTCTGACCTACAGATTTAGGATGCCATCTAAGCTCGTCAACTTCCCTCCGCGTCGGTGACTCACCCGTCCTCGGCAAACCCGGCATCCGTTTTGACACAGTGACAACACGTGTTATCAGGCGGAGAACATATAGTCAGAGAAGTCGGACTCCCCGGAGGTTTGTGGTGGCTTTTACTGTTTACTGCTGCAGCAGATCAATGCAGCACATGCCACTTAAGTATACAGCACACTAGCTGAGGTGTTGATGTTTTTTCTGTGCTGTTTGCAGGTTCGCTGAACTAACCTGTCAAATAAATATTACACACTTTGAACGAGAGTAAATATTAATGCATCCGTTGCGTAACCGAGTCGCAGAAGTGGGTCTCTCGTGTTCGAGGGTGTAGCTCTTTGCACGTCGAGAGATGAGGAGAACCACCCTTGGACCTCTCAAGCTGCAGGTCCCACTTTGCTTGTTCGGATGTCAGTGTGGTACAAGTGCATGAGCAGAGTGTGTGCGCTGCATAATAAACTCACCATTTTTCCTAGGTGAGAGTTGTTTATGATGATAAAGCCCAGCTGAAAGCTTTCAGTCGGAAGTCAAAATAATCTGCTCACACACCATCACCTCCACCCGGTACTCTGGGATTCTTCATCTCAGTGCAGCTGTGTGGTCCTTTTGAGCTGCAGTTTCCAGAATCACGCAGCAAATATACGCTTAGAGAGGAAACCAGAGGACAAGGACAAAATACAAGTAGGCCTTCGATAATGAAGTCATCCATGACGCACAGATGCAGACATGCTGACCTATTGTTTGTGACTTAAGGCACAACAACACATTTCCTTCCATTTCCTTTCTGCACAGCTGAGAGAGGAGCGGACCTCTGGAGACGCAGCAGCAGCAGCAATCAGGAGGTGTCTGGTTCAGATCCCATGTGAAGTGGGACAAAGTGCACCAACATCAGAGCGCCATTATCTGACCTCTCCTCCAGAGACGCTCTTGAACACGACGACTGAAGGATGAAACCACCTTCGTGGGTAAATGTGCCATCCTGCAGGTAACAATGATGTATTCCCTTGTAGTGCTAATAAAAACTTTAAGCACTGTCATTTGTTTTTAAGAGGCAGTGAACATGACAGGAGCTTGTCACCGGGTTTCATGTTCTCCAATTCAAGAGGGACACGTGGTGATGGAAGACCACTGAGAGCAGTTTGAGGGGAGAAGGCAGGAGAGTGTTGTGATGAACCCTCTGTCTCTCTGCATCCAGATCTGAAAGTTTTCCCTTCCTGCCTCTTTGTCCCAGTTGCTTCTGTCATTCTTTCAAACCACCTCTAAGAGGTTGAAGCTGAAAAGCTGCCAGAAAGACGGGAGTTTAGGGGTCAGAACTGTCAGGAACAGACATCAGCAAATGAATAAATATCACTCTATTTTTTATGTGAGCCAAATATCCAAGGATATAATGCATTTAAATATTTTTGTAATGTTTGCTCATAAACCCTAGCACAAAACGGGAGTGAACTGAATGCATAATTGAATATTTCTATTTTGTATTAATGCAAGTTATATGTTGGAAAGCAATTTAGCTTGGGTCTGTGCGGCCAAATTACATCATTTTAGCAACCACGCCCCTCCGCGTGTCCTCCACGTGGCCCAAAGTTTCCGCACCGCGCACCTAGGAAATTTTCTAACTACGCAGTCGGTCTCGCGCGGAAAAACATGGCAGACTGGCAAGAGCTCGTCGTGGCGGAGGTTCGTAAATACAAACATCTCTATGATTCGGCTCATAAAGATCACCGTCATCAAAATATTGTTAATAATTTGTGGAGATAAATTGCTGTCACACACACCAGTGACTTCTACTATGGTGTAGTGTTGGATGCGTGCCGTAGAGCCCCATGCCGCCCCCTACAGTCTGGGAGAATATTGGCTCACAGCGGAGACAAGCAGCAAAAGGAAGGAAGGCACCATAAACGCTGCAAGCTCTGACGTGCGTTCCATCCACGTGGGATGTTCACGCGTCAAGCATAAACCAACCTTTATTCACCATTAGGGTATATATGCTCTTAGTGAAATGCTCCACTGAAATAACAGCATTCCATTCTTCAACTAGGAACTGCTGAAGGTCAACCAGTGTGGTGGTGACCAAAGCTCATCAACTCCAGTACTCCAAGGGCTACCATCTTGTAGATTTTATCAGCTTCCTGATTTTAATCAACACTAAATAGGTTTTCAAGCTTCTCTACTGGTTGAAAGCAGAATTACAACTGTTGTGAACAACCCTGCAGCAGGCGTCATTTGGAATCAAGGTCAGGTTTATTTGTATAGCACGTTTAAAACAGCTGTTGCTGACCAAAGTGCTTCACAGCACGAGAAAACAGATCACAATACACAAAGAACAAATGAATAAAACAAAGCAACTAGAGTCAAATATAACACAAAGATAAAATAGGGGAGGCAAAGTGTCCAGGACAGTCCTTGATAAAAGCCAGTTCCCAAGAATTGGTCATCACAGACAATCCAAAATTATTCAAAACAAGGTAGAAAATATCTCATTTGTTACGAATTCAAAGCCAGCTCACAAAAATGCATCGTTTAACAAACTTTTAAAATTACTCAGAGTCTGAGCAGCCCTAATATTTGCAGGGAGTCTATTCCACGTTCTGGCCACAGAAAAAGCCCGATCACCACGGGACTTCAGCTTCTGGGGACCACCAGAAGATCCTGAGTACCAGGTCTCAAGGCTCTTGGAGGGGCATGAACTTCTAAACGCTCAGATAAATAAGAAGGGAAATAAGAATCATAGTATGTCCAAGGAAGGCCTCGCCTTTCTGCCCTTTGATTGGCTAGAGGGGCTCTCTTACAATTGGCTATTTCATTTAGCAGCAAACAGGAGATGACCTGTTGCACCATAGCCTTTATTATGTTTGTGGCATATTAGACCAATTATACTGTAATTTCATTGTATTAGTGTTACTTTAGTCAAAAGGGGCAGATAACATAAGTTTTTCTTCTTTCTGTCCCCTTTTCATTTTGGGTCTAGTAACTTAATTTTGTATATTGATTTTGATATGAATAAATAAAAATAAAGTTTATTAAAAAAAAATAATTTAAAAGATAAAAGACCGCATATGCTTATGCACCGGAGTGGACAGGCAGGGAGAAAAGAGACATACAACACAAACAGGGAATGAGAGGGAATGGGAAATGAAGGGACAACACTACACAACAAGTGGACGACAGACAACAAACACACAGGTGGGTTCATCTTAAAAAACAAATCTATAAGAATAAATTAAATAAAGGAACTGGTAAATCAAAGCAGATCACTATGACATGTGGTGTCCCCCAAGGCTCCATTCTTGGGCCACTGCTCATCAACCTCTACATGCTCCCCCTGGGTCAGATCATATACAACAACAACATTGCCTATCATAGTTATGCAGATGACACCCAGATCTATCTAGCTCTATCACCTAATGAATCCGGTCCCCTAGACTCACTCTGTCAGTGCCTAGAGCAAGTAAATGACTGGATGAAGTCAAGTTTCCTTCAGTTAAACAAAGACAAGACAGAAGTTATTGTCTTTAGGAGTAAAAATCCGAGGATGGAAGTTATTGCTCAACTTGGCTCTAGAGGAATAAAGACTAAGACTCAGGTTAGAAACCTTGGTGTTACCATTGACTCTGACCTGAGCTTCACTGGTCACATTAAGGCTATAACCAGATCAGCTTTTTATCATCTCCATCAATTAGCAAAACTCAGAGGTCTCATGTCGAAACAAGACCTAGAGAAACTAATTCATGTGTTCATCTCCAGCAGACTAGATTATTCTGACTGGGCTTCCAAAAACATCCGTAAAACAACTGCAGAATTATTCAGAATGCTGCTGCTAGGGTCTTATCGAGAACTAAGAGAACTGAGCACATCACTCCCGTTCTAAAAACTCTGCACTGGTTACCAGTAAACTACAGAATCGATTTTAAAGTGCTTCTACTAGTCTATAAATCACTCAATGGTATGGGGCCTAAGTACATGTTGGATCTCCTTCCTGTATCTACACCTAGCAGAGCTCTCAGATCCCTAGACAGCAGTCAGCTGGTAGAACCTCGGGTCAGGACCAGACAGGGTGAAGCTGCTTTTAGTCATTATGCTGCTCATAGATGGAATCAGCTTCCTTATGACCTCAAACAGGCCCCACCTCTAGTAACTTTTAAATTAAAATTAAAAGCCTTCATGTATTCATCAGCCTATGACTGAATGTTTCTTATGCTGCTCCTTCTGCACTGTAACTGCTAAACTTTTGACTATGCCTTCTATCTAATTGTCTGAATTATTTCTTTGTGTATTTTGATTCATGTTTTTGTTGCTCCTGCTCTGTAAAGCACATTGAATTGCCTCGATGCTTGAAATGTGCTATACAAATATAGCTGCCTTGCCTTGCCTAAATGTTATTGTCCATATTTGAACATGTGTGCGTGTCTATATCTTATAGAATATGTTCATGTTTATGCGAGATGTTTGACGCGCATATGCATTGTTTTGGCACTTTATAAACACCATAGTAGAGGGCAGAAGCAGTGGAGGTGAAGCCTCCACCATCACTACTCACCCACAGGTGGATGAGTGTTGTGTGCGTGCGTGTGTTAATGTAGGCTGGTGTGTGGTGATGTATATGTCTAATATGCATTTAAATTTGGGGGAAGCGGTCAGGATGGGGGGATTCTATACTTGCAGGTAGCAGAATCCCCCATCCTCTAGGTTGGTAAAGTTTCTACCTCAAGAATCACTGAAACCAGTTTGAAAGCAATAGCTTAAAGCAACATTCCGCAACTTTTAAACCTTAAAATTATGCTTTTTTGTAAAGTTTTTGCATAATAGTATTATCCATTATGTTCATTTTCATACCTGTGATAGTGTTGGGGGGTCCCACGTCTGTTTACTGCGCTATACAGTTTTTGTGCTTCGGGTAGCCGCAGGAAGTACTGACTGGGTGTTGTTTTACGGCAAAATATGGCAAGCCAAAGGGATAAAAAAAAAGCGTGCGTTCTAAACGCACATTATGTCTGCCAAAATGTGCATCCTGAACGCGCGTTTTGACGCCAAAGGGGGCAAAAACTCACGTGTTCTAAAGCGAGCATTATGTCCGCCAAAACGCATGTCTTGAACGAGCGTTTTGGCAGACATAATGCGAGTTTAGAACGTGCATTTTTTTATCCCTTTGGCCTGCCATAATTGTATAACATAGACTCTGTGTTTAGCAGTGGCAGATTCACCAAAGAAAGCTAGAAATCCCTTATCAGAGGAATCTAGGAAAAGAAAAGAAGAACGTGATAGAGCAAGAGCAAAGACCAGAGTTATTATTGGGCCGTCTTTTCCTCGCTGGAGAGCTCTTTTAGAAAGAACAGCATGAACTACGGACTCTGACCTAGCCGTGCTGCTAATGGCTAGGTAAGTAATAAATGATTTCACCGGGGTTATTGTGTTTGGTCGGGCATAAAGTTGTTATACAGTCCTGATAAAACTATTTATTCAATGTGTGGAGGTGGAAATGTTTGTTTTCGTTGTTTTGCCTGATATTAGGAATGTAAACATGCCTCTTGTGCCCCAGAGAGAGATTTAATGTTACGACAGTGACGTTACGCAGCAAGCCTCAAGAGGGCGACAGAGACCATATAACTGCAAAGTTGCGGAATGCTGCTTTAAGGTGTTAAAAACTCATTAATGTTGCTTTAAATGGATGGGTAAATAGCAGGCATGTGCAAAACTAGACAAGGTAAGAAGGTCATTTGATTCAGGTGTGCCACATATAACTTACAGGAAGGTGGCACTGGAGTAGGTGACCCTGAGAGCATGCCCACGCTGTCTGAGAGCTAATCATACATTTAGCTGTGGTGCTCATTGCACAGATGAAGATGGAATAAAATACAAACTCCACTAAACGTAGTCTTTAAGTCAGACCTAATATAACAACCCAGTTTCCTCAAATATTTTAGTTAAAGTTAAAGTCCCAAGTATTCATCACACACTGGTGAAATTACATCTATAGTCAATATGGCAATCGCCTTCCTGAAATTCAAATATTGCAGTGAAAATATTTACTTTATAGTGTGGAAATGTAATTTACCACAGTCACTGTGTCACAACAGGAGCCGCATGTCAATATTTGACCAGACACGGCTGCATTTTCTGTCTGCTTAGAATTCTCTTTGAAAGATTAAAACGAGGGGAAAGTATTAACCGTAGAGGCCTTGAGTTGTGACTTGAATAATGACATGAGAACATCTGACAAACAGACATAAAGAGCGGGTTTATTGAGATTCAGAAAGGATCCACATCTTTTTTTCTTTAACTTGTGTAAAGTCTGAGCAAAGTGTCAGTGTGGGTGTGAACAGTTCAGTTTCACTTGTGAGGTCCTGATGGATGTAACTGCTGCACAATAAGGGTGCTTTTGCCAAATTTTACATCAAGTTCATAAACAGACCCAGAATATTTCAATGAGATGGTCTGATTCAAAAATCCCTTTGATCCATTTTTATGAAATTCACTTCAATAGGATATTTCTATCTGATTGCAACCCTTCTTGATGGGTTACATCAGTAGTATGCTTCAGTTATTAAGTAATAGGTCAACAGTTCCCAATTTGGCATGAAAGCTCACAGGAGGAGTTGCAACAGCTGATGCACACCTGAAAGATCATTGGACATAAAGCAAGGCACATCCTGGACAGGTTATCAGGTCACCACATAACCACACAGAGGAAAAACAACCTCCAAGAATCACCAGTTGGTGTGTTGTCACACCAGATTGGCCCATATTTTTAATACATGTGCAGTGGTCTCTAGTAGGAACGAATGCCTTGTAAGTTGTTCTCTTGGGAAAAAACGCTCTGGTGCACCAGTTTGAGGACATAGAAGACCCAATCTCAATACTCGCACTTCCACCCGTGCACCCTTCAATTGCACGATTCCGGCCAGGGGAACGAGTGCGTAAGGTGTCCCGATTCTGAAGTGCGGAAGGTGACCACACCCCTTTTGCACCCTTGATCCGCACTTCGCCCAAGTCTGCATTGATGCGGACTTCGGGCAAGGGTATTACCCACAATCCATTGCTGCGTGGGACTTTTGAGAAGAAGGCGGAACAATGGCTCAAGTGTGTTTTCTAAAAATCTATATTTTCAAATGAAAGAAATTAATTTTAAGATGTTAATGATATTTATTCATGCTCTGAATGTTTTAGACTAAGATTTAATGTGAACAGCAATGATAGTAAATGTAGTCAAATAATTGTTTGTTTGAAAGTTGTTAATAAAGATTTTTTTTTAAAGTAGCACAAATAGAAACCGGCACCCCAGCATGCATCACGGTCGATGACGCAATGCTACCTGTCCCAATTCAGCGCACTTGTGTACTACGCACTCGAAGCCTTACTGCGTGCTCACCTCCTCTAAGTGCACTTCACAGAAGGGTGTAGAGTGCAGCATAAGAGAGGGGATTGGACTGAAGTCAGCTGGAGGAAAGCGTGGCAGAATAGAAGTCTTATTTCCTGATATTTGAACATCTTGCCTCTGATTGGCTAACAGCAACATGACTCTACCACTGACTCTGTTTGCTTTTATCTCCACAAATAACACAAGCCTGGAGGAGTTCTGACATGTGGTGGAGTTGCTAATGCTAACGATTAGCTTCTACTAGCCGAGATGTTCTCTGCTGTTTCCTGGACTCTAAACCAGCCTTCCCCGTCAAGAGTCAAGATGGGTGAGTCCATGAATGTTAAGTCACAGTGTGACGTAGATTTGTCAGGCTTTTCTAAACCGAGCGTTTTTTCATCTATTTTCTATCAGAAGCTAATGCAGGAAATAGGGGTAGAAGACTATTTTCATGTTCAGCCTGTTTTCTCTGTTAACCTACTCTTTAACACAAGAATTCCAAGAATTGTAAGGGCCCGGAATATACTTGCTGTTTAACTACGCGTGTTTAAAATGGCTGCCACACGTAGCTTGCGTTGATTTGAAGTGTCATTTGTGTGCGTCCCCCGAAATTAACCCAACACGACGTGCCCGAACGCTGTAATATACGAGCAACCAGCAGGTGGAGTTGACAAAACGAGCGAGACACACTCACCATGGTGACTCTGTCTCTGGTTTAGAGGTCTTTCACTAAGAGTCCGCTGCTGTCTTTTTTCTGCCATGATCAAAATCAAAATTAACCAGTTACTGATCTCTTTTATTGATGCCATGTTTGTTTTGGTTGTACTCACCATAGATATCATATATATTGCTAGATAACTGGGAGTCGACAGCGTCCCTACACGGCGGCCATCTTACTTCAGACAGCTTACGTTCCATTCTCAATGGTAGCAGATGGAAGGTGAGTGAACAACTTAAACAAGAACACTCTTATTAACGGATTTACAAGCGGGTTGCATTATTACAAACTTTATGACACATAGAATTGAGACGACATACTTGCACATTTTTAAATTAAAGGGCCAAATCCATCATGTCACAGCTACATCTCTGGCGTTTATAACAAATCAAACCATTTGAAAATTGAGCAAGTTAGAGTTATTTAAGTAGTACATTCACCATTGACACCAATGTTACGAAAGGGGGCAGCTGTCCGAGGTAAGATGGCCGCCGCGTAGGGACGTTCGTCCAATTGGCGAACATCGTGGGTAAGGCATATATATGATATCTATGGTACCCACAAACCCGGCTCTCTATCCGGTCTGAGTACTCTAGTTTTCACTACTCTAGTTTTCCCCCTAGTGGAACACTCCAGTACTACCAGTAGTGCCGTGTGGCAGCAAGTATGTAAATGGTAAATGGCCTGTATTTGTATAGCGCCTTCTTAGAATTCTACAACCCCCCAAGGCGCTTCACAACACAATCAGTCATCCACACATTCACACGCTCGTGGGGATGAGCTACATTGTAGCTACAGCTGCCCTGGGGCGCACTGACAGAGGCGGGGCCTGCCATACACTGGCGCCACTGGTCCCTCCGACCACCACCAGCAGGTAAGACGGGTTAAGTGTCTTGCCCAAGGACACAACGACAGTGACAGACTGAGCGGGTCGTGAACCTGCGACCTTTCGATTGCAAGACGGTCACTTAACTCCTCTGCCACCATCGCCCTAAGTATGTGAACAAAGACACAGCTGCAGCCTGCTGCCTGCGCCAATGCAAGGTTAAACAGCAAGTATACTCCAGCCCTAACACAACCAGATCTCCTAGCACTCAGTTTGACGGCTGGCATTCTGGCCATTGGAATGCGAGGCCGGCGATGACGTCACTGAGTAAAATGGTTCCAGTATAAATTCACAGTGATGTGTTTTTTTATTACTGTGAGCTAATAATAGAAGATAAAATATGTTTTGCCATTTGTATTCTCAGTCTTCTTGTGCACATATGCATTATAAAGTATAATCTAGTGACTGTCATCTGTTCTTTACATATGCTCACAAAACCTCGGGGAGACGGGTAATTGCCATTTATGAAGGTTTTTTTGATAAACGTTTACAGAGCTGCACGACTTTATGGTTCCGTTCAATAAAGGCTTCATTCCATCCTCTCCACATGTTTACAGGATTTTTTTCATTGAGTTTTATATATAAAAAAACACGTTCAGACACCACATGCTACCACATGCTACCAAATGCTACGTGGCTTATAAAAGAGTAACCTCGTTATAAAAACAATGACTGATTGTAAACGAGGAGCAGCTGGAGATGCAGCTGATTAAATCAGGTGAACTTTAGAGGGAGGAAAACTCGATAACTAGAGGAGGAGAAAAACAACAGAAAAGACAAGCAAAAGGATAAAGAGGAAAATGGTGCAGAAGTCTCTGCATGTGCTGCTGTTGAATGGATATTTTTCAAGACTTTGGCCCATTTGCTTCCTCACTAAACCCAGAGCGCTGAACCTTAATGGACTTAAATTGATGTCACCTGTGTAATCATGAGTGCCTGAGTGCAGGATGTGAGGAGGGACAGCATATTCTGAAATTACACAGACAAATGTGTTGCTGTAGGCATCAAAAATGTGAGAATGGCATTTCTGAGTGTAATGAAGAAGATTAAATCTGCAAAAGATGCTTTTAATGCCTCAAAACGGCACAAACTAATACTTTTCTTACCCGAGTGTGCTAATTCTCAATAAGTACACAAGATACAAGCTGATTTAGGAACAATTAAAGGGAAAATATCTCCTCATAAACAAGAGCCATTTGGGACTCGATTAGCTGCAGGTTTAGGCGAGAGCCTCAATGTAATCTGCTGGTACGGCTAAACTGCTCTTACTTTGCCCTTTAGCGTTACATACGCTAAAAATAATTACAGCATTCAGATTCTAATGCTCTCCGATGCCCCAGCACAAGGATAAACCACCAGAGTTCTTCTTTCTGAATACTAATTTCCTTCATCCTTTCATGTAAAGGAAGACTGAACCGCCTTTCTGAACCCTGCGCCGCCGCAGATATAAATAACCCGTGAGAGCTGCTCTGATAGCATTCACTTTGAACTCAAGTTCTGTGGCGATAGTCAAGAAACTTTATATAGTTACGCGTTCAAATCTAGGACAGAAAAGCGAGAATGTTACTCTTTGTTTTTGCCGTAGCCTAAGTGAGGCGACTGATTGATCGTTTATTCATGCATGTGAGCTCTTTGCACAATCCCTGATTGACACATCTAGAGTCGTGGTGAAAGTGAAGGGTCTGTCAGCCATCTTGACACGATCATCTCCTTACATGATTTAATGGTTTTCTTTCAGGCCGTTGTGTACTTTGTTTTCAAAGAACAGGACGTATTTCTCCTCTGGCACGGCATCAAAAACAGCGTCCTGGCATCTCTGAAAGATTTTCATTAGGTAAC
This sequence comes from Aphyosemion australe, assembly GCA_006937985.1. Taxonomy (NCBI): domain Eukaryota; kingdom Metazoa; phylum Chordata; class Actinopteri; order Cyprinodontiformes; family Nothobranchiidae; genus Aphyosemion; species Aphyosemion australe. Next base: position 348,812 of record SSNS01000370.1, read on the forward strand.
AACAAATTGGAAATAATTTACCAAGATCCCAGTTGGGCTTTTGGCATTTCAGTAGTGTAAACATGTTTTTGGATAGAGGCTGGCATCAAGAGACGTTAAGGTTGCATCTCTGCAAAAGGGCTCGTTGCTAAAAATGTTTCTGCACCTAAATCCCAAGCGGTTGCTCTTCATGAGGCTACTGATTGCTAAATTATTCCATACGGCTCCGCTGCCCTGCCTTAAGAAAACGAAAGTGATGCTTATCTCTCCCGTATCTAATTCTCCTTGCTCCCCCGACTCATTTTTCCACAGGACACGTTTTCCCTCCAGGTAAAAGGAAACAACCAAGCCTGGTTTCATCTGGGAAATTAATCTTCAGGCAGACATGTCTGCCTTGCCTCTTGACATGTGGGTTGAGGGTCTTGATAAGTCATAATTGACCTTGTTGTTGTAGCGTAGTTCCAGGTATGGAGTGAATTCTAGTGGGCTACCACGTTGGCATGCATCACACAGTCCTACTGAGACGTTTTGATGAAAGACCTTCTGGTATTTGCAGAGGATTTGAAGCCATTTTGCTGTGCTCTCTGGGTCTTTTAGGTAGAAAAAGCCACATTTGAACTTGTAAAACATGCATTTATCTTAAAACGATAAAATCTACAAATCCATCTTCGACCTTTTTCTTTATTTTGTGACAAATGTTATCTTATTGCTATCCAATAATCCTACAGTGTGGCTGATGAGCGCATGATGACCCTGTCTGATAAACTGATATGTCGGACATGAGAAAAGCCTAATCCATCCTAAAGTTAACAGCTCTACATGACGTATATAAATGCCACTCAAACACTTTAAAAAGGACATATTATGCAAAACTCCTTTTGTGCTGCCATGTGGGTCCATCCAGACTTTTTCTGTCAGTGTTTGGTTTTAGGAATTATTCCCCTAAAAGGTGTTTAGAAAAGTCCCTTATTGTGATGTCACAAACGGGGAAACTAACGAAACCGTCCCTGATCTGTTGACAGTGGAGGAGCAGCAGCTCTATTCTGAGCCCCTCCTGGATATCTGAGCCCCTCACCTCATAGCAGCCAATCACGGAAGAGGTGGGCGTGGCCAGCAACAGCTTGTTTTCTTAAAGTGACAAAGCCCTGAAATGGTTCATCCTGGAAGGTACTGAAACGGTCAGGAATTAAACAACTGGAAATCAATTTATGTGAAATTTTGTGCAAAGAACTTTATGAACATGTCTTCTACCATAGATCTATTATGACTTAAAAAAAACTCATCTTTACTGGGTGTTGGGCAATCCACTCTTTTCAACTTTTAGACTCTAGTATCCAACTTCCGTTGCATCTTTCGGGCGATGGTGGCAGAGGAGTTAAGTGGCCGCCTTGCAATGGGAAGGTTGCAGGTTCACGTCCCGCTAAGTCTGTTGCTGTCATGTCCGTGGGCAAGACACTTAACCCACCTTGCCTGCTGGTGGTGGTCGGAGGAACTGGTGGCACCAGTGCTCGACAGCCTCGCCTCCGTCAGTGCGCCCCAGGGCAGCTGTAGCTACGATGTAGCTCATCCCCACCAGCATGTGAATGGGTGGATGACTGATTGTGTTGTGAAGCGCCTTGGGGGGTTGTAGAACCCTAAAAATGTGCTATACAAATACAGGCCATTTACCATTTCACAAATAAAATGTTGCACACCTTGGAAACCCCTGCTTGGAAATGTGTTATTTTTATAAACCTGAAAATGTAAAGAGGGACCTAATGCAGACAAGATAGATTTAAAAATGATGCCAGATTTCATCTGGAGATACTCTTTTTCTGCACTCTCAGCATTCAATAAATGGATTTATAATTTAAAACTTAGGAATATGTTATTGAATGTAAAGTCTGTAAACTAAAACCTTTTGTACATGAAAAATTCCTTCCCGACAAATATTTATTTACAAATTAACCCCAAAAACATCATAAGCAACACAAATAAAACTGCAAACCTCCACACATTTTTGCATGTGAACAGCTGGACCTCACACCCAGAACCCTGTGGAAAAATCTGCATAATTAATGTTTTATCTTTAGCTAGATTGACCTTGTTGCTTTCTGCCATTGATCTACACATCGACTCATCCACTCTGATAACTCTGAAACTCATTTATCATCTGCAAGGTTTTGGCCTGCTGTGGCTACATTCACTGGCAGGAAAATCAATCCTTTCTAATCAGTTAATATAATGGCAGGTCACAGCAGGAACGTCTGAACATGTACAGAACAAGTCAAAGCTCGGATTAGAAAAATGAAAATGTTCGTGGTGGGAAGGGGGGGGGGGGACGACCTGATGTTTAGAATGTTCATTGTTTGGATTTTGTGTTGATGAAAAGCTGACGGGATGTTGTAAACCTTTATGCGTTGTTTGTGTCTTCCAGAGGATCTCCTTGAGTTTTCCTGCCTGAGGACAAGATCACATAATTAGAATTTAACATTTTTGTTTTTCCAGAGGCTCTCTGCATAGCAGACAATGTGCAGCTAAGGGACAAAATCACTTGCTGTAACACTTTACAATAAGGCTAATTTATAAATTTTCTGATAAATATTTCATAGATAGGCTTTTAATCTGTAAAACATTATAAATCATTAATAGAATTAAATAAAGGGGTCCTAGAACAACCATTTTACAACTGGAAACTGATCTTTGAGCCTCCATTTAACATATGAAACTATGTCAGGGCTTGAAATGACCCAGGAGCTCTGGTAAATGACCAAACACAATCCCATAATAAAGCCCTACAATGAAAAGACTGTTTTGCCACGCCCACTCCACCAGGATATGCATATTAAATGAGCTGCATGCTTATTGGCTGTTTTACCCCAATGATAATGCCAGAAACTCTGAAGCCTGGATATTCCCAGAACATCCTGGAACATTCCAGGTGTGCTCTGATATTCTTTTGTGTTTTCTTCTCATCCAACAAAGGACATTAGCTCAGGCTAGCATTAGCGGTAGCGCTGGAAGGCATTGTTCTGCAGTTAGCATTACTGCCACCAACATTTATAAATTGCTGATGTTGAAGTGGGTTGGGATAAAAAAAAACATATAAGTGTGTGTTCTGTTCCAAATGCCTCGTCCTCCCATATACTCGTTAGAACAGACATTCTGCTGTACTTGACAAGAACATACTCAAGTACACAAGAACATACTTGGGTATTGAGAAATGGTCATAGAGACCAGTTTCTTGCCAAATGGTGAGCCATAACCTTTCACAAATATATTTCATCTAAAGTTTCCATCTTAAAGGCGTGGTTCACTGAAAATCACTTTTAAAATATTATTTCTGACTATAATCAGTCACTCTGAGTTCTTCATGCAGGCTGAACATGAAAATAGTCTCCTCCACCTATCTCCTGCATTAGCTTCTGATAGAAAATAGACTCTAGGTGAAACTCTAGGATTAGAAAATCCTGACAGATCTACGTCACACTGTCACTGAACATTCATGGACTCACCCATCTTGACTCACGACGGGGAAGGTTGTTGTTGGTTTAGCGTCCAGGAAACAGCAGAGAATGTCTGGGCTAGTAGAAGCTAACCGTTAGCATTAGCAACTCCACCACACAGCAGAACTCCTCCAGGCTTGTGTTACTTGTGGAGATAAAACATCAACGTTGCAGAGCAAACAGAGTCAGTGGTAGAGTCGTGTTGCTGTTAGCCAATCAGAGGCGAGATGCCCCCCACCTCGCCCTCACAGACAGTGGGTGGAGGCGACATGAGTCACCCCACTCTCATGGAGAGAGCAGCCTTTGTGTTTGACAGGTTTCCTTCACGTTTACACGTTCACCATCTGTCTCAGACTGACTGCACCTAGCACCCGTGTTGCTATAGGAGCTGAATGTTGCCGTATGTAAATTTCCCACAAGGTTTCAACTCATAGAGCATAATAAAACAATTCCTTAATGAGGAAATCAGCTATTTCACAGATGGGATTAAACGTGTTGATGTGAGGTGTTTGAGAAAAAAGTGGGGACATGGGGGGGGGTCTACCTTGTGGATGTAGCAGGTTTGAGCTGGATTAAGAAGTCTCTTCATTACATGCTCTGTTTGCTGGGCTTGTTTATCATATCCTCATTGGCATTTTGTTTGGCAGAGTAAATAGGAAGTGGCAGAACTGCACTTGGCATCTTCAAACAAAGCCTGTGAAACAATATGTCATTTGCAATCACACCTTACAGCACTCAGAGAGACAAAGCATATACGTTCTAATGGACACAGGAAATCTGTAACCTGTCTGGTTGTCATTGCCAGAATGCTCATTTAGACCCACTCTGACGGCACTCTTCATTCAGCGAAGCTAAAAAATGGTCATGATTGAAGGTTACGGTTTACAAAGCTTCAGCTGTCAGTGATTGCTCATTGAATGATGGTGTTGTCTTTGCATACTTACTTAGAGCTCGTGTGTGAAACACTGACTGTTTTGGTGCAAAGACTTTAAACTAAGAGGCATTAGTGAGACATATCCATGAACTATATTTGCAAGAGTTTGTGCTAGGACTTCGACAGTTTTTATTTCAATTAAATAGTTTTTCATGCAGCTAAAGTTTGGAAGGCAGGTCATAATTATTAGATCAGCTCAATCCCAGAACATCCCATAAAACAAATATAACAGCTTAAATACCAAGTTTGATCGTTTTTTCAATACATTTGCAGTGGCCTCTAGTATAAATGAATGCCTTGTTAGTCGTTCACTGTGGGGAAAAAAGCTCTGGCGCTTCTGTTTCAGGAAGTAGAAGTTAGTGGGAGGAGAAGGGCGCTTCAGACGACAGGATCTGGAGTCTTATTTCCTGATATGTGGACATCTCTCCTCTGATTGGCTAACAGCAACACAACTCTACCACTGACTCTGTTTGCTCTGCAACGTTGATGTTTTATCTCCACTAATAACACAAGCCTGGAGGAGTTCTGCTGTGTGGTGGAGTTGCTAATGCTAACGGTTAGCTTCTACTAGCCTGGAGGAGTTCTGCTGTGTGGTGGAGTTGCTAATGCTAACGGTTAGCTTCTACTAGCCCAGATGTTCTCTGCTGTTTCCTGGACGCTAAACTAACAACAGCCTTCCCCGTCGTGAGTCAAGATGGGTGAGTCCATGAATGTTAAGTGACAGTGTGACGTAGATCTGTCCAATCCTGGTCCTTGAGGACCTCTATCCTGCATGCTTTAGATATCTCTCTGCTCCAATACAACTGATTGATTAATTACGTGATTATCAGGCTTTTTTTTAAATAACGGACATGCTGAGCAGGTTTTTAAACCTCTAAATCAAACTTTAGAGGATCAAAACATGCAGGATTGGACACAGCTGTTTTAAAGGTTTGTATCAATGATTGATTAACAGGCGTCCGTCAATGTTGAGGTCATAACGAGGAGACAACTGAATCAGGTGTGTTGAAGCAATGAACCACCTAAAACCCTTGAAACCTGAAGTTAATACCTTAGATCTTAACTCCCGCTTACACACCTGGGCCAGTACAGTCGGGGCTCGAACTCAGAACCGAAAACGCACATATGACCCAGATGTGAAACCAAATTCCGGTCCAGAACCGGTTCGTACTGGCCCAGATGTGTAAGAGCCTTAAGGAATCCAGATGCCAACTTGTCCTATTTGCATCATTGATGAATTTAATAGAATCAATCAAATAAAATGACATCTAACTGATTTCTAGTCCAGTTAAGAACAGAATTTTATGTTTATTATGTGATTTATCAGGCTTTATTTCAGGCTTTAAAGAATGCAAAACACAATTTCACTTCTAAACAACACGGTTATCACTTCTGACTGCCAACATCCTGGTTCAAGGCCTGGACCTTCACGAGGGAAGTTGGGTGTCCAGAACTGACAAAGACTCTGCTGCTGCGCTGTAGCAGCTCAAGGAGGCAACACCTTGAATTTAATTTAGCATCTTTGAGACTACCATCTGTCTCTCTTTCCTAAATTCAAGGTAATGCTAGCTTGAAATGAATCGTTGTAATCAGCCAAGAAAATTAGCGTGTCAATCACCAGAGCTCGGAAAAAAAGGCCTCTGTGTGCTTGCTGCTCTGGCTGATAACGTGGCTAATTTAGTCACTAACAAATTAACCTCTAGAGACTGTTTCACAATGAACAGATGAGCAAAAAGCTCTAGTCTTCTGCCATTATCATCTTTATATGCTTGTGTAACCACTGCAGTGTTGTTTAGAAAGGTTCTAATTGAAAACAGGACCTTAAAACTACCTTTGAGCTTTTGCTGACATACATATATCATACTCATACAAGTAAGTTACAGTCATCTGAACTTTTTTGCATCAAAAGGGGCGTATTATGCAAAACTCACTTTTTGTATCCTTTTGTGCTGCCATGTGGGTCTCTAGTGCCTCCATAAACACTCCAAACGTGAATAAAAACCATGCACCCGTCTTCAGTCGGTGTTTAGTTCCAGGAATTATATGCTTCTACGAGCCATTCAGAAAAGTCCCTAATTGTGATGTCACAATAAGGAATATTTGCATAGAAACCCCCATCTGTTGATGGTGGAGGAGCAGCAGCTCTACTCCAAGCCCCTCCCTTATGTCTGAACCTCTTACCTCATAGCAGTCATTAAGGTGAGTGGGTGGGCATGGCCAGCAGCAGCTGGTTGAGGGTGTGTGTGTGTGTGCTGTCACTGCCTCAGTGCCGCTCCATTGGTCCGCCAGGCAACGCCCCCTTCAGGCACATTGTTCAAACAGGAAGTGTGGGTGGAGTAAGACTCTGGTAGCGGGGTGACTCACTAAAGTGACAGAACTCTGAAATGGCTCATTCTGGAAGGTACTGACAAGAGTAAAGCTGCTGGGATTGTTTAATGTCAGAGGGGTTTTCTGAAAAGAATTGCATGTTTTTTGCAGCCCATACAACAATTATTACTTGTTTCACAAAGGTCTAACATGCCCCCCCAGTGTTAACTTTGAAAAAGATGTATCAAGCATGATAAACTTTGTGTCATAGGGTTTAAAACATGGTTTTTTAATGTTGATGGTGAATATTTTCTTCAACCAGGAAGATCCTACTGAGATTAGAACCTCTTGTACAATGGAGACCAGTACTTGTGCTAATAGAAGTATCACATAGTTAATGGATGTGTTCAGTCCAGGTCTCAGAGCCCAGGATTTATTTTAACTTCTGTTTTGCATCAACATACATTTATTCATTTGAAAATTAAATATCTTGAATATATTTGAGTAACAAATGAAGTTTGACATGAGCAGACTTAAGTGGTTAAAGGTCATACATGCATTACTCTGTTCCCACAGACAAGTTTTTGCTGATTCACTTGTCAAGATGGACGTGAGAATGATTGCATAGAACACTGGGTCACCACATTTTGTGCAACATTCACAAAAGCAGTGTTGCATCACATTTAACAAGCAAACAGTCTGCAGTTTTCCAGTAGTGGAGTCAAATTTAATCACCAATCTGACCACTTCTGTTTTACATTACAGTGAAATTACGCATTTTTCCTCTTACTACATTGTTAAGCGTAGGTATTACACCATATTGTTACTTATACTGCTGACTCCTCTACTCTTTGGCCACACACACACATACAAAATGCATACTGGACACACACGCTATCTCATCTGATTAAGACATATGTAAAAGTTGACATTTGCGCTAGACTGCAGCAAGAATATCTCCTCTTTAAAAATCAATAAACAACTTGCTGAACAAATTTTCATTCTTCATTCTAGTTTTAAAATATCAAAACTAAGGATGCACCGATACCAGTTTTTTCCAAACGATACGATACCGATATTTGGATCTGAGTACTCGCCGATACCGATTACCGATACTTCTACCACACAAAAAAATGCAATGAATTGGAATAAAGGTTTTATTTTCTTCTCTGCTTTCAACAGGAAAAGACGGTGAGTTAGATAAAAAAAAATGTTTTTAAAAATATATATAATTTGCACCATCTCCAGCTTTCAAGAACATAACATTTATGAACTTATCGCAGTGTCCACATTTAAATAAAAAAAACTATAGTCAGCATGCAATAGTGTGGACTCTGAACTAAGCTTTTTTGGGAAACATGAGCAGCAGGTTCTTTTTGATGAAAATAATCAATCTCTGCATTTTCAGGTGTGAGCCTGTTTCTGCTTTCATTCACAATGTTTGAAACAGCTCCCCCTATTGGTCAATATAGAAAACTACAACAGAAATGACAAGTCACAGTGAAGCCACTTTCAGGCAGCTGGTATCGGTACCTGGTATCAGTAAACTTTTACCGATACCAATACTGGTATCGGGATACCGGTATCGGCCCGATACCAGTATTGGTATCGGTGCATCCCTAATCAAAACGCATCACTCAACACACTGTTTTAATCTCGAATGATGATAGGGTATACACAATACAGAGAGACGATATATTGTGATACCAAAAGCCAGATGAAATTTGCCATTTTTAAGACTGAATTTAACTAGAAAACAAAGACTAGATTTTTTCAAGGCACATCCAGTGTTATCACAAGATCTCGTTCCGTCAGAGTGAAGGTGGCAAAAACTGCTGCCACCTAGTAGTTGGAGTTTGAATTGCACCACACAAAAGAAATACAGTAAATCTTTGCATTTAAAGTAACACCGAGGAGTTTCCTGCTCCTTCACCCTACTGGTTGAAACTGGAATTACAATTGTCATAAACAAACCTGCTGCAGCCCGCTATAGCTAGCGCTAACAACGAGCTAACACTAACATGGGCCAACAAATACTAAAATAAACCACAAAGTAAAAAGATCCACACTGTTGGACAAAAAATATTATTACTTACAAGTCCAGTAGCAACAAAGCCAGGTCACCATCAGTCCGTGATTTTGTAGCCTCCTTTAGCTCCCTCAAGCTAGCGTAGGCTGCGCCGATGTTCACTCTGGTTTTAGCTCTTTGCTTCACCTCCAAAGACATTACTGTTACTTTTACTTCCAGGCTCCGCCATGATGCCAACAGAAAAAGCAAGCTTCTTTTTCTTCTTCTTGTGATTTTTATCAATGATCGGTGAACTGAAAGTGCTAACCACTAGCATTACAGCCGTAAAGCAGGTATAAGAGCGCTCCCTAGAACACCTACCCACTCCACAAAACTATCTAGTGCAGTTTTGTTCAGCAGAGGGCTGCAGAGGGGTGTCAGATATGAAACTGGTCAAGTTTCTAAACCAACAATCACTGAGATCAGTGTTAAAGCTCTAGCTTACTAGCCTGGCAAGCCATCCTATATGAAGTCTGGCCACGAACCATTGACGGCTCTCTGTCGTGAGGCGGAATCTATGGTTGTCTTTCAAACTGTCAGCACGCAATTAGCCTTTCGCCAGCCCCGCCCCCAGAACGGCTATTGTCCAATCACACATCATAGCAACCGTTACTATCCGACAACTCCAAACAAAATGATGAAGCTAAGCCTAATTTACTACTAAGCATTAGCCTCGATAGTAGTCGTGTCTCCTTCGTTTCCCTTCAGAACCTCCTCATCGAGCTCAACCAGCAACAGCCAAGCATGAGTGCTCCCCCCGCCTGCGGCTGGGCGGAGGTCCGCCTCCCAGACTATCCAAGACCCTTTTAGATAAGACACACCGTGCCGGCAAATCAGCGTAATATTACCTCAACTATGTGTCTTATAAACGCACATTAAGCCTTGGCGCAACAGCGGGTGGTGTCATGATCACGTGATGAATTAATGCCGAGCTCCGGCCGGGAACTAAAAATGAAAGTAAACACAGGCATAAAAAGTTACATTTTATAAACAGACTCAGCTGAGATGATAGCGATGCAGAGCGCCGGGAGCTTTTCTCCATTAGAGCTGCCTGCATCTCAGATCATCTGACATCTGACAGCTCACAGGGACACCGCATCACCGCCACAGCTCCTCGGATCCACGCGTCCCCGGACGCCGGACCTTCTCCCAAACTCCAAACTCCTTGTTCCCTGCTACGCTTCGCTCAGCAGAGCCGACACTAATATATCCCTCCACTGCATCCTGTAACCCTTTTGCCTCGATCTGGATGAAATTGAGGAGAAATTGCTCCAAAAAATGTCGCTGACACGCATCTGTCTACTGCTTTCCATCATGGAAATCTGCGGAGCTGCAGTATTTGATCCACTTATTGTCGGAGTTGGCAACAGTAACTAAGGGGGGCGGGGCTCGGCGAAAGGCTAATTGGATAGCGCTAGGACCAATCAGAGTAACGAACAACGTGACGTAATCACAGTGACGGAAAAGAGGGAGGCAGCAATGGCGTCTAACATCAATGATTTCTGTCGTTTTTGTATAAAAACATGTGAATATCAGCTGTACTGGGACATTGCACTACTTTGTTTGATAAAAATAAGAAGCAGCTAAGTATATCAGACAGACTTACGCACGTTGGAGTCTAAATAATCCAATGTTGATGACAAAGCCGTTTCAAACCAACGTGGTTCCTGCTGCTGATGTTGCTTGGGTTCGCGGTTGCAGCGCTGACGTCATCGGCTACTCCCGCTCTGTGACTGGCCCACAATATAGAGCGCTGTGATTGGCCCAACCGAAACTATAATGAGCTGTGATTGGACAGCCACAGGCTGCGAGGGTTCCTATGAAGCGTGCCTAGACCAAACTTTGCAACAATCTGTTGTTACTTTAAATTCTCAATGAAAATTTGAAAAACTCAGGATTATAACATGAAATTTCAATATTCATACATGTATTTATCTCTGTTATCAGGTAACAAAAACTTGATTTGTAAAAATTGCACAGTGATTGTTGTGCATAGAGAACACTTAGGTGACTAAGAGAGCCTAGATGCTTTGGATTAAATGCAATCATCAATGGCTGTCAACAATTTTTGGGGAAGGTTAGAGCTTTATTATTTTTTAAATATCTCGTTTCTGCATTCAAACAATGACGAGCACGTTGAGCAGAAGGATTTTTTGTCTTAATTCCTGTCATGTGAATATAACATTACTTCATAATACTTGCCGTCGCTGGAGGTCTTGAGTCAACAGATGTTAGCTGATGGGATTTTTACACCAAGACAAACTAGAAGTTGATGAAGAGGGTTAGGGTTCCACCCTTATTGTCTACTTTATTTAAAGTAACCTACTGTTTTATTCATTTTAGAGCTGCAGAAAATCTTCCTCGTATCAAACAGTTTAACCTGAGCCACCAGCTGCATGTTCCACCGTAAACACCGCAGCAGGAGTCCGTCTTCCACCTAAAGCCAACCTAAATGTCCCCATTTTTCCCCTCTTAATAATGAATAACAGTGGCGGAAATTTACCAAAGCCAAGTGCGGTGAAGATGTGATCATCCACCCTGAACGCATCACACTGCACTCATGTAATAATGGATGGTAGATGGCTGCCATTATGACCTTCCCTCTGCACCGCGGAGCACCGTGAGCCACATGAAATTAAATTACCGCTCAAGAGGAGCTTCACTCTGATCACCCGACATGTGCCCTGGTTCCCTCTCTGCTCGTTTCTCTTCTTCTTTGGCTTTCTTTGTTGGCGCTCCACATTTCTCCTTGTTTAGGGACATTAAGGGAGGCGGCAGCACATCTATGAAAAAGGTGTCCATGTTTATGTGAAGGGAAAGAGCTTCTACTTTTTATTATAAATACTCACATAGTTAGAGAACAGTCATATTGTCCCATTTTTTGTAATTTTGCACCAGTGGATTTCCAAGTATTTTTATTTGTTTTGTAGTGTTTGTATTTTCTTCACAATTACGTCTCTTTCTGGATATTTTAGATGCATTATTGGTCAATTTGAGCGTGTGATTGACTCTTTATGGTGGTTTCCTTTGACGATTTTTGTATTTCTTTTAATTTAATGTAATTCATTCAATAGACTGAGTGGTTTTTGGTGTGGGGGTAGATGTGGCTTTGAATGTAAAGTTACCAAATGGGCCACTGCACCTACATCCTCCTCTTCTGTTCTTTGTCCCTTGATATTTCTGCTATTTCCATCAAAAGAAGCAGCGGGTAGTGCACCGATCTCTCGAGATCTCATAAATTCAATATATTCATATTGCCTAGACTCTGTAAAAGTGCTTGGGAGTGCATTCAGTGAGTCTATAAGTCATGACACTGTCAGAGCAACGATAGTGATGCATGAGGATGCCCGCACTCGGTTGCTTCCAGAGCAGGTACTTTCCGTCAGATAAACCTAACCTTAATTTCTTCCGCTGGCCTAATGTGTTTTTAATGCAGCCATGTGACTTATGTTGCTGTCAGTCGGGCAGCCTCGCCGGGATGCCAAGATGCTAGTGGGCGGCAGGCTGGGACCAAAAAAAATAAGGCGGTAAAGATTAATCACGGTGACAGAAGCATTGCACGTTTGATCAAATACGTATTGAATGAGACCACTGAGGGGGTTGCACCTCTGGAAGTCGAGAACGGGATGTTCAGCTTGCTTTAGCTGCAGGATAAATGACTCCTGTATGCTCAAACATGCATTTGACAAAACAATACAAATTGACCTCAGAAGCATTTTGTGTTATTGATAGTGTGCAGAGGCAGGGGCATTTCTCACTTTGATCTGGTTTTGTGCAATCGTTATTAATTGTCAAAGTGTTTTCCAGCATTGTAGCATATTATAAGTCGAGTGTCATGCTTGTGATTGACACACACTGGATGTAAAACCAATGGAAACTTTCAGTGTTCATAGACATAAATAATGTTTTTTCCTCACTTAAGAAACCTTCTGTATTTATTCTCTTAGAAGGGATTTTCTGTGTCCTGTCGGTGAGGCAAAGAGACAAAAACCTTCTGTCCACCTCAGATTGTCCTGACGTTATCGTAGTTCATCTGAAATACTTTCTAAAAGGATAAGCTGTCGTGTCATTTAAAGCCATTCTATGCAACTTTTTCATATTTTTAAATCATGTTCTTGAGCCAGTTTGTGCTAAAATGACCCTTTTCAGGGTTAATGAAATGTCACTCAGACCCCCACCGCCCTCTGTGGCCAGAATACCGCACTTGCAACTTCAGAGTGCTGGTCTGGTCCCTGTTACTCCACCTTTCCACCGCACGTGATAACGTTGCCAAACGGCCGCAAAACGTATTACGCAGGTAATTAGCCGCCGTTATAGTGGACACGGTCCTTTCCAACGGCAGCTAAGTGTAACGTTCTGGACGCGTCCCAAAAGCGAAGGGACGCTATCAATGTTTCGAGTCTATTTTTGACAAGCTACGCTTCCAAAACACGTCAAACTATGCAGTTAAGATCGGGCCAGACAGGAAATCAAACACGAAAGAAGTGTAAAATATCTGGAAACCTTCAAAATAAAAGTCACATGAAACGTACGTCATTTTCCCGGTAGCCAATGTAAACAGAACCGAAAATAAACCACAGACATTTTTGAATACATGCAGCCGTCTTTCTCCTTGCTTTTTATTGTGTGGACTTCTGAAATCACGCGTGGTGTTGCAATTCTCCTGTGATTTTGTAACCTCACGGGATCAGCTGTGTGGAACGCTCCCGTTTCGCACCAGAAGCGTTTGGAAGGGAGCTCGCGGGCAAAACGCTGCTATTTTGTTACACGCCTTTCACGGTTGGTGGAAAGCTGGGATGAGTCTTAGTAAAGTGGAGCTGACATGCCTGGTGCTGCAGTCTGCTTCCAGCATGTTTCCTGCATGATTTAGATCATGAACACAGCTGATTTGTTTGATTTAGTGATGAACCGCTCCTGTAGACACTAATGAAGGCTGAGGAGACATTTCAGCAGTTAGATTAAGGTGTTAAAAAGACCAACGCACAGTGAGGAGATAAGTTTTGGTTTAACTAACGGACACTAGGGGGTGCTAAAAGCAAGCCAAAACTACATAGAATCCCTTTAATAATGAGTTCATTACCAGAATCAGGGGCATGTAAAATACCTCCACTGTCTAAACCAAGAATGTCAAAATATCTTTAATGATGGACCAAGATTAAAAACTTTGTCCATATCCAGGGCCAACCTGTCAATTAAAAAAAAGGAAAATAAATATTTTCCATATTTTTCCAGATATGTTGCAACAAAATATCCAGTCAGGAAATAACTTTGTATATCAGAAACATATTATCAGAACAACCACAGTTTACTAGACTCTTAAAAAATGCAAATAACATCAAAGAATAAATATTTATTTGTCTTTTTACAAAATATCTCATAGGAAGTTACTGCAAAACCATCAGAACTGTTTCAAAATCACTCGATGATAATCCTAATTTAAGCATGCCTCCACTAAGAGTCAACCCAAAAAGAAATATAGAAACAGAGAACTGATAAAAATCTGAGCGACAGACTGGACGTTTTTCCTTGGCTAAATTTCATCAATATCAGGGATCAGGCTAAGCACTGAGAGTTCTCAGGACTGATTACCAGAGCATCAATGAAACAAATCTTGTGATGCTCTGATCATTATCATCACAGAGAATGTTGCTCATGTTGAAAAATGCAGAAAAACTAGCAAACAGTCAGATTTTAGCGCTCCAGCAGCTTTTTCTGATTTCCTGCAAAGTTCAAACATAAATTTAGCTTTACAGTCAGTTCTTTGTTTTTCCTCTTCTGTGGTAAAAACACGAAGTGAGAAGTTGTTAGACAATCTTTGAAAATATTGTATATTTGAGTTTAAGGTGTTCCTATTTCTCCAGATGGATAAGAATACATGAATTCATTGATGTATTATTTGTAGGGATGTTCCGATCACATTTTTTTGCTCCCGGTCCGAGTCCGAGTCATTTGATATTGAGTATCTGCCGATACCGAGTCCCGATCCGATACTTCAGCAAAGCATTAAAAAAGAAGAAATGAAGGGAAAACACGTCCAAGTTTTCCTTTAATTTTTTTATTACAGTTTTTTTCCATTGCTAAAACGCGTTTGTCGAAACTGTACGTTTCTTTCAAAACTGTACACACAAAACCCCAAACATCACACACAAATTGCTAAACCCTGGCATCCCTTTGCAAAACAACTCTGCCATCAAATCTCGTAACATGTTAACAAAATGGAACATGTGTTTTCATTTGGTAAACACAGCCATATTTTCACATGACACACACATACCATTCATTGAATAAACACAAGTAGCATTTGGCAGAACACTACCAAGCATGGAAAGAACACTGAAGAGCAAAACTGAAAACACAATTAGAGAAATGGAACACACTGAATCTACTACAATGCCCACTTCTCTCATAGACAAACATTAGACACACAAATTTAGAGACAAAACACTTTATTTTTAAACCCCCACCCCCTCTCCCATTCAAGCATATTCATGGGGCATCATGCCTCCGGTCTCTGTCTGGCCAGAGGGCCTCGTCAACATCACAGGCGATGTCCTCCTGGTCCAAACAGCGCTGTAAGTACTGCCTCAAATGCCTCATGAAGCCCTGACAGGCCTCAAAGGCCACACCTCCTCCTCCTCCTCTTTCTCTTTCTCCGCTTCCCCTTCCCCATCCTCCTCCTCTTTCTCCTCCTCCCCTTCCCCATCCTCCGCCTCCTCTTTCTCCTCCTCCTCCCCTTCTCCTTCCCCTTCCCCGTCCTCCTCCTCCTACTCCCATACGTACCCCTCTCCTTCTCTGTTGTCTGTTGTCTCTGTTCTCCATTGCTCATCAAAGTTAAAGTCCTAAGTCATCATCACACACTGGTGAAATTACATCTCCGCATTTGACCCATCCCCGTGGTGGGGAGCGGTGAGCTGCAGCTGTGGCCGCACTCGGGAACTATTTGGTGGTTTAACCCCCCAATCCAACCCCTTAGTGCTGAGTGTCAAGCGAGGAGGCATTGAATCCCATTTTTTCAAAGTCTTTGGTATGACCCGACCGGGATTCGAAACCCGATCTCCCAGTCCCGGGGCGGACACTCATACCACTAGGCCACCGGAGCTGGTCAAACACAACAGAGTGTCAAGCCTCCTTTTATGCTGCAGTCCCTGATTGCAAATTGCTCGCCAGACCCGAAAGTTTAGAGATTTGAATATTTGTGTGTTGTTGATTGAAGCTTTGAGGATTTATGTGAGAAGTGTGTGTAAACCTGATAATTGTGTGCTGTGTTTTGACAGCAAGGTAATGTGAAATTGACATCAGAGTGTAAAGGAGGAAAATCAGAGTTCTAATATGATAAGGATATCTTGAGTAGTGGTAAATTGAGTCAAGCGATTGGGAACAGAAGTAGAGGTTGTGAAAATCGTGCCTCAATTTTGCTTTTTGAGTTTTAGCAATCGAAAAAAACTGTAACGTAATTTTCACTGTTGGCTGGCTCCGTGTTTTTGTTCGAGATGCCACTGTGAACTGGGACTTAACCCAGACCGATGGTTCGCTGTGGCGACGCCTGAAGGGAAAAAAGCCGAAGGAGAAAGTATTTTGTTTTGAAGGCTGCTTATCATGCAGCTGTCTTTTCCAGCATGTTGAATGCCCAGTATGCACACATTACAAGTGGCTGTTACACTGCCTTTGCTGTCCGGTTCAAAATAACACCAACATACAGATATTTTAGCTCTCCTGTGGAGACAAGTTAGCTCTGCGTTAGCCTGCTAGCTAACAGCTGAATGGTGTCTGAATCCCCACCTGCCGTACATTGTGTGACGTAATGGTGTTTTTGGCCAAGAAAAAAATAATATTGATATAGAAGTATCAGAATGAAGTTAAAATGTCATATTTGTTGTTTTATAAGGTTAAATCCGATCTTTTTCAACCGATTCCGAGTCCTTTGAAAGCCACGTGATCGGATCGGAGCATCCCTAATTATTTGTTAATTGTTACCCAGCTTGAATTTTCTGGGTAAGACAGAAACAAAGCAGAGCCTGACCTGCCAACCCAGCTATTTCAGTAATTATTGCATTTTCCAAAACTTAAATTCTAATGAGTGAATAAAAGTTGTTTACTATGTTTATTTAGCTGCAAGAGTTCAGATGCATGACCAGCCAATCACACTAAATGTAAAATAAAATATCTAAATCTCACTTCCCCTCACTCAACGGACGTTCTGCCCGAGCTCTGCTGCTGCCATCCAGAACAACGGTTGTTCCACATCAAAATCATGATTCAACCCACCTCACGCTACACCCCCAGCTCCCCGTCTGCGCTGAAAGGTTTTGCTGCAGGGCCTTCAAAAATCACTTCCCCTTGGTGCACATGCTCATCAAAATGTTCAAAAAGAGAACCTTCTTTTGAATAAACCACACGTTTTTTATTTTTTTTGCTGTTGTGTCCCTGGGCACTGATGATTCCATATATCGTTCCCTAATCAGCATGAAAGGAGCAGGACAGCGGCGTGGTTAAGGTTGAATTAAAAAAATAAATAAAAAGAATGCACATTCTTCATCTGAATCCACACTGCAGTCCCGGGAGAGCGGCGCTCTCTTCCCCCCTGCAGGGGGAAATCACAAGCAGATAAAACATCCACACGGGGTAATGACATGCATGACTACCGCCTGCATGCACATGCCGTAGATCAGCGCTGAAGGTGAGGACATGTCCTGAATGGTGCAGGGATAAACAGAGAGGCCGAGGCCACGGAGGTCTGGCGGGGTATACTTCTGTGTAGAAATGAGGTTTTGTTCTGGGTGGGAGGTCTTCTGCCGGGTAATTTTGTTTCCCCAGCCTTGCGCTCTCCAATAAATTGGACCTGTGTCTGCCCGCTTGGCCAAGCTGCCAAAGAAAGGTCACATGTGCTCTGGGAGAGCAGAACTACAGCTCTGCATACAGTATGAAGGGTTTTTCCCCCTTTTATTTTGTATGTAAGCAAGTTTCTGAATGTCATAATTCTATACTGCAGCATAAAACAACAACAATAACAAGGACATCAGCAAATTAACACGTCAGTTGGTACTGGACAATAAAGTCCTGCAGAAACAAACTGCTGCCTCAGCGAAGAAAACTGTTGATCTGCCTTTAGAAGGTGATTCAAATGATTTTAGTGAGTTTACTCTGTTTGAATTATACTAGTTTGGCTTTAACTTGGCTGTTAGGTCCCTGTACGACCAGTGTCAGAGCTTGGTCTGCATTGACAGCAGTAAGTCGGGCTCGTTTCCGGTGAGAGTTGGACTCCGCCAAGGCTGCCCTTTGTCACCAATTCTGTTCATAACTTTTATGGACAGGATTTCTAGGTGCAGCCAAGGTGGTGAGGGGATCCGTTTGTGTGGCCTAAGGATCAGGTCTCTGTTTTTTGCAGATGATGTGGTCCTGTTGGCTTCGTCAGAATGTGATCTCCAGCTTTCGCTGGAGTGGTTCGTGGCCAAGTGTGAAGCAGCTGGGATGAGAATCAGCTCCTCTAAATCCAAGACCATGGTCTTGATTTACCGGTCGATCTACGTTCCTACCCTCACCTATGGTCACGAGCTTTGGGTAGTGACCAAAAGAATGAGGTCGTGGATACAAGCGGCTGAAATGAGTTTTCTCTGCCGGGCATCTGGGCTCTCCCTTAGAGATAGGGTGAGAAGCTCGGTCATCTGGAAGAGGTTTGGAGTAGATCTGCTGCTCCTCCACATCGAGAGGAGCCAGTTGAACTCGGGCATCTGGTTAGGATGCCTCCCTGGTGAGGTTTTCCGGGCACGTCCAACCAGGAGGAGACCCAGAACACGCTGGAGGGACTATGTCTCTCAGCTGCCCAGGGAACACCTTGTGAGTCCCCTGGAGGAGCTGGCCCAAGTGGCTGGAGAGAGGGAAGTCTGGGCCTCTCTGCTTAGGCTGCTGCCCCCGCGACCCGACCCTGAACGAAAATGGATGGATGGATGGATAGTTTGGCTTTAACTTGTGTAGATTATTTTTAAAGCTAATGGGGTCACAAGGGGCAGGGCAAATGCAAAAAAGCTCACATTTGTACAATTGATCAATTGTCATCAGTAGCTGCAACCCAATGAGATTCTAACATTACTCATTACAATGATGCAGTGTCTTGTACATTTACTTTAGATCATTTACTACCTCATTTGTTCTTTATTTTCTTTTTCAAGTCAATGAAAAGAGAAAGCGAAGCATCGTAAGAATCTTACTCAGCTGTCTGGGATGTAGATTATTAGTTAGAGACTCTGCTAAAGCTCTTGCAGCACACTTGGTGTCTGAAATTGGTTTTTACTCTTTGCACTTTCAAACCAGGGCTGACTCCCAAATCTAATAGGCTCTTTTTGATAAGGCCACAGTTTGATTCAGTTCCTGTTTGGATCAATATCAGTTCAGATATACAGTTACTGGATAACTTTTTAATATCCCCTCCATCTAAAAGTGTTTGATACAGAGGTTTTCAGCTTTGCACTTTAGTGCCACACTTTAGGCTACATATATAAGATATGACTATCTGTCCGTCCGACTATTTGTCTTTATATATATAAATTTTACAGCTAAATTAAATTAAAGGGGACCTAGAATGTAAACCAACATGTTCCTTGTTGTTGTTGAATAAAGACAGCTTGGGTGGTCAACAGCAGCATGCCAAAAAGTCAAAGCCGTGTTTGACCTACTTTTTATGTAAATTAGAAAGTTGAAAAAGGCGAGAGAAAACCTCCTGTTCTGAGAAAGCCTTCCTTAACACGTCATAAGGGGGAGCCACGCCTCCTCAAACCTGCATGTGTCTGAGGCCTTCTGGGGAAACCAACCAATCAGCATGTCCTGGCCGAGTGGGAGGGGTCAACAGCTCATTTCACTGAAGGCCTGAGTAAGGGGGTTTAGAATGGCCTGTATCAGGGCTCCTGGGACAGATGAAAGCCAAAAAAATGTTCTTATGCTTTTTGGAGGCTCAAAGCTCTGTTTTAGATTGTTGATTAATTGCATTCTAGGACACCTTTAAAGCTAAAATAAATGTAATTTCTTCATTTCAAAATGAATTGTTCCTTCTATCCAGTATCACACTAAATAAATATCACTCAGTATCTGATTGAATTCGTCACAGACATAAAAATCATATTTCAGCTGCAAACCTCATCCCACAGCTTTATGTAATTCCACATCCTGAACGAGTTCTCGTTCTGTGTATCAGGAGAAATCCTTTATGAAAGTGCTGAATGCAGTTCAACAACCAGGAAGACAGAGATCCATAAAAAACAAGACAAGAGAAATTAGAGTTGTAATCTGTGGAGATGGCGCCGCACGCTGAGCGTGTAACCGGAACAACAAAAATGAATCCCACCCACAAATATATCTGACAGCTATCTGTTATTCTTTGTGTTGAGAAGCTTTTTGAGTCTCAAGGCGACTTTGGAAGGAAACACGTGTTAACTGGAGCTTGTGATGCTTTGTTATTGATTCCATCTCATGCAGCAGTCAGGCTGAATGACAGCTAGTGGGATGACTGGAGTTCATCTAATTGCATTCTCAGGTTAACTTTTTCCATGCAGTCTGCAGGCTGACGGATTAAACGCCAAAACTTTATTATGGCGCCGTCTCTTTTTATTTCTCCTCTGCCCCAGTTCACTCTGTCCCTACATGATACCTGCATCATTTCAATGATACATCATTGTTACTGTGTCCAAGTGTGTGTGTGTGTGTGTGTGTGTGTGTGTGTGTGTGTTGGAGGGTATTTTCTGTTGTTTACCACTCTGACATTTGTCTGTATTTGTGGCCTATTTTGCTCTGCTCCCCCTTCCAGTGTTTTTCTGTCCTTACACCTAAGAATTTTCATGCCTGAGCTGGTGCAGCTCTCCAGGGCTAAGCTGTGGACAAATAGCTGCATTATTTACCTCATTAGTGATAAATATAACCCATTGCACTGCTACATTTGCAGGTAACAACACTGATAGTGGTGCCTCTGCATTGTTAAGGGTAGTCTTTTCTGTCCTTTTCCTCTCCTGGCCTCATTGCTGTGCCAAGAAGCATTAATGTGGACAACAGGCACACAGTGTTATCTCCAGGCTATTTGGATTTTTGCTCCTTTTTTTTCCAAATCTCATTTCATCTATGTTGAATGGTGCTATCTTTAGCTGCAAGCTAAAGGCTGTTGCTGGCTTAGAGGGGCTTCAGAGGAGGTACCTGTCCACGGGAAAAAAAACCACATGTTGCTTTGATTGGATGACTAATTACCACCTGATGGCATCACTGTCTCTGTGACGGTTTGTCGGTTTATTCCCAAGATCTGTGGCAGCGGCTCCATCTGCTGCAGTAGTATGAATTTGAAAATAATTTGGTATTGATCTTTGTATTCTTGATTGATTTTTCTTTTTCTCTCTTATGCGCCCAAAGCGAGTAAACAGAACTCCTCGATTGGCTTCATGGGCTCTGATTGCCTCTGCTGGATTAAGGTGTTTCATTTAGTTTGTTGTGTCCTGTCATCTTCTCTGAAAGGTTAAAACAAGGTGTTATGGAGTTATGGAGCGATGCATGTGTTCTTCTTTGCATTGCCAGCTGATGTGGGATGACTTTTATTGCATTTTACATCATTTCTCTGAAAATTCCTGTACTTTATTGGTAGTTTGAGCCAATAGATGTCACTGAATTACATAGACTGGACCTTTACGCTGATAAAACACCAGTTTAGTATATTTAAAACTATGGAAATATTATGTGTGATGACAGTTAGTTGCATGTATTAATTTAACAGATAATTATTCTTATACATAAAGTATCTAGTGAGGCAAGAAACTGAGTTTTTTTCATATTGATTTCATAAAATCAATTCATACATCTAATTCCAATATTTATGATTTTATGAAATTCAGTTTCTTGCCTCACTAGATGCAGAGAAAACTTCTGACAGCGTTAACTGGAATTTGGATTTGCCACCTTAGAAGAGTTTGGTAAAACTTGCTATCTTGAGTAAAGATATTCTATACCTGACCCACTGCAATGATCGGATTTGTCCAAGCTTTGGTTTTAGAAAGGACGCCAAACAAGGTTGTCCACTCCCTCCACCACAATTAGCTATTTATTGAATCTCTGGAATATGCAGTGCAACAAAAATCAATTCATAAAATCAGCCTGTATGCTGATGATATTTTGCTTTTTCCTTCATAATCCAGACATCCCCTGAGACAATAACACTCGGTACAGTTTTTTTCGATTGCTAAAACGCTTTTGTCGAAACTGTACGTTTCTTTCAAAACTGCACACACAACACCCCAAACATCACACACAAATTGCTAAACACTGGCATCCCTTCGCAAAACAACTCTGCCATCAAATCTTGTAACATGTTAACAAAATGGAACACAAGTAGCATTTGGCAGAACACTACCCAGCATGGAAAGAACACTGAAGAGCAAAACTGAAAACACAATTAGAGAAATGGAACACACTGAGGGAAGGGTGGAGCATGAGATTGATAGGCGGATTGGTGCTGCGTCTGCAGTGATGCGGGCGTTGTACCGTTCTGTCGTGGTGAAGAGAGAGCTGAGCCAAAAGGCAAAGCTCTCAATTTACCGGTCGATCTGCGTTCCTACCCTCACCTATGGTCACGAGCTTTGGGTAGTGACCGAAAGAACGAGATTGCGGATACAAGCGGCCGAAATGAGTTTTCTTCGCAGGGTGGCTGGACTCTCCCTTAGAGATAGGGTGAGAAGCTCGGCCATCCGGGAGGGGCTCGGAGTAGATCCACTGCTCCTCCACATCGAGAGGAGCCAGTTGAGGTGGCTCGGGCATCTGGTTAGGATGCCTCTTAGACGCCTCCCTGGTGAGGTTTTCCGGGCACGTCCAACCGGGAGGAGACCCAAAAGAAGACCCAGGACACGCTGGAGAGATTATGTCTCTCGGCTGGCCTGGGAACACCTTGGGATTCCCCCGGAGGAGCTGGCCCAAGTGGCTGGGGAGAGGGAGGTCTGGGCTTCCCTCCTTAGGCTGCTGCCCCCGCGACCCGACTCCGGATAAGCGGCAGAAAATGGATGGATGGATGGATGGATGGATGGAACACACTGAATCTATTACAATGCCCTCTTCTCTCATAGACAAACATTAGACACACACAAATTTAGAGACAAAACACTTTATTTTTAAACCCCCCACCCCACCCCCTCTCCCATTCAAGCATATTCATGGGGCATCATGCCTCCGGTCTTTGTCTGGCCAGAGGGCCTCGTCAACATCACAGGCGATGCCCTCCTGGTCCAAACAGCTCTGGAAGTGTCGCCTCGAGTGCCTCATGAAGCCCTGACAAGCCTCCTCCATGGCTTGAAGCAGTGGGACCTGGCTCTGTGGATTCCTTTCGTACACCTTCCACCTCCAGGCTGAGAAAAACTCCTGAATGGGATGGAGGAAGGGGGAATAAGGTGGAAGGCATAAAACGGAAAACCGTGGGTGGTCCTGAAACCACTCATGCACCTGGGCAGCCTTGTGGAAACTTACATTGTCCCAAATGATTAGTTGACCCGCTGTGGGTTCCCTATGTCATCAGTTTGAACAAGCACATCATACAGGCCATTTAGGAATTCCAGTCGCAGGGCTGTGTTGTATGCCCCTAGGTGGGCATGTCGGTGTGGGATGCCATGGTGGTTCATGGCCGCACACATAGTGACGTTGCCACCATGCAGGCCTGGGACCTCGATTATGGCCCGCTGGCCAATCACATTTCCCTGATTGCAAATTGCTCGCCAGACCCAAAAGTTTAGAGATTTGAATATTTGTGTGTTGTTGATTGAAGCTTTGAGGATTTATGTGAGAAGTGTGTATAAACCTGATAATTGTGTGCTGTGTTTTGACAACAAGGTAATGTGAAATTGACATCAGAATGTAAAGTAGGTAAATTAGAATTCTAATATGATAAGGATATCTTGAGTAGTGATAAATTGAGTCAAGCGATTGGGAACAGAAGTAGAGGTTGTGAAAATCGTGCCTCAATTTTGCTTTTTGAGTTTTAGCAATCGAAAGAAACTGTAACAAGTTCTCTTCCATTTCAGACTACTCTTGAATTATTATTCCAACTATCCAAATACAATATGTAAACATTAAGTAGCAAGACATTAATACATAGTCTGCCAGATTAAATACAATTAAACCATTATCTAACCTTAACCCAAACCCCTTCAGACCTGGGTTAAGTCCTTAGATTTAAAGGAGCAATATGTAATACTTCTACAGTGAAATAATCACAAAACTGTTTAAAGCAACATTCCGCAACTTTTACACCTTAAAATTTTGCTTTTTTGTAAAGTTTTGGCGTCATAGTATTATCTATTATGTTCATTTTCATACCTGTGATAGTGTTGGGGGGTCCCATGTCTGTTTACCGCACTATACAGTTTTTGAGCTCCGGGTCGCTGCAGGATGTACTGACTGGGTGTTGCTTTACGGCAGTACATGGCAAGCCAAAGGGATAAAAAAAAGTGCGCGTTCTAAACGCACGTTATGTCCGCCAAAATGCACGCCTTGAGCGAGCGTTTTGGCGGATATAATGCGAGTTTAGAACACGCAATTTTTTGATGCCTTTGACTTGCCATAATTGTATAACGTAGACTCGCTGTAGCAGCGGCAGATTCACCAAAGAAAGCTAGAAATCCCTTATCAGAGGAATATAGGACAAGAAAAGAAGAACGCGATAGAGCAAGAGCAAAGACCAGAGTTATTATTGGGCCGTCTTTTCGTTGCTGGAGAGCTCTTTTAGAAAGAAAGGCATGAACTACGGACTCTGACCTAGCTGTGCTGCTAATGGCTAGGTAAGTAATAATTTATTTTATTATTGGGGCGAAAGGGTAGAATGCCTTCTCCAGGTCAGGGACGAGGTCCTGCCCCAAGTGGAGGAGTTTAAGTATCTTGGGGTCTTGTTCACGAGTGAGGGAAGGGTGGAGCGTGAGATCGACAGGCGGATTGGTGCTGCATCTGCAGTGATGGGGGCGTTGTACCGGTCTGTCGTGGTGAAGAGAGAGCTGAGTCGAAAGGCGAAGCTCTCAATTTACCGGTCGATCTACGTTCCTACCCTCACCTATGGTCACGAGCTTTGGGTAGTGACCGAAAGAACGAGATCGCGGATACAAGCGGCCGAAATGAGTTTTCTTCGCAGGGTGGCTGGGCTCTCCCTTAGAGATAGGGTGAGGAGCTCGGTCATCCGGGAGGGGCTCGGAGTAGACCCGCTGCTCCTCCACATCGAGAGAAGCCAGTTGAGGTGGCTCGGGCATCTGGTTAGGATGCCTCCTGGACGTCTCCCTGGTGAGGTTTTCCGGGCACGTCCAACCGGGAGGAGACCCAAAAGAAGACCCAGGACACGCTGGAGAGATTATGTCTCTCGGCTGGCCTGGGAACACCTTGGGATTCCCCCGGAGGAGCTGGCCCAAGTGGCTGGGGAGAGGGAGGTCTGGGCTTCCCTCCTTAAGCTGCTGCCCCCGCGACCCGACTCCGGATAAGCGGGAGAAAATGGATGGATGGATGGATATTGGGGCGATGGTGGCATAGGAGTTAAGTGGACGCCCCGCAATCGGAAGGTCGCGGGTTCGCGTCCCACTCAGTCTGTCGCCGTCGTTGTGTCCTTGGGCAAGACACTTAACCCGAATTGCCTCTGTTGGTGGTGGTCAGAGGGGCCGATGGCGCAACAATGCAGCCTCGCTTCTGTCAGACCGCCCCAGGGCGGCTGTGGCTACTCAGTAGCTTACCATCATCAGCAGTGTGTGAATGTGAGAGTGCACGCAGCGTCTTTGAGTGTCCTAACAAAGCGCTATATAAATTTGATGAATTATTATTATTATTTCACCAGGGTTATTATGTTTGGTCGGGCATAAAGTTGTTATACAGTCCTGATAAAACTATTTATTCAATGTGTGGAGGTGGAAAAGTTTGTTTTCATTGTTTTGCCTGATATTAGGAATGTAAACATGCCTCTTATGCCCGAGAGAGAGATTTAATGTTACGACAGTGACGTTACGCATCAAGCCTCTAGAGGGCGAACGAGACCATATAACTGCAATGTTGCGGAATGCTGCTTTAATGTCTCAATCATGTTAGAAGGAAGGTTATACTGAAACAGATTTCATTGTCAGCCAGCTGGACCCTGCTGAAAAAAAACAGCATAGACCAGCATAGGTGTTACCAGCATATGTTGTGTTTTGGTGCTGGTCCAGCATTCCATCACCAGCATCCCATGCTGGACTAGCATACCAGCACCAAAACACAACATGTAACCAGCTATGCTGGTCTATGTTTTTTTTTTTTTTTTCAGCAGAGGGGTTGTCAGTTTTTCTACTTTAAAAAAAATGAAAGTGGGACGTATACTGTTTACAATCTGAGTTTGTGAGATTGCAGAATCTGCAGTGAGCTAACGCTGCAGCGCAGGCATTCGAATTCAACACCAGCAGGCAAAAAGCTCCAGAGATGTTTGAAGAACCGAGGCCAGTAAAAAGGAGTGACCCAGAAGTTATTTCTTGTACCCCTAAGAAGCCACTGAATCTTTTTGTTTTACTCTAATATCAGGTGAAAAAGGCTAGAGGCTAACGTTGAGCTAATAATGCTAATGAATTAGAATCAAATAGTCGGCTCTAATAATATATCAAGCTACTTTTTCAATTATCAACATCTGGATATTACAGTGACGTTTCCCAGTCATTTACATAGGCCACGTGGCACAAAAACCCTTTTCAGTAGCCAACCTCTAGGAAGCACTAATTTTGTTTTAGATTTAACTTCCAGTTTACATTCCTGTTGTTATTTTTTATGTTTATGTGCAGGACCAGTTATGTGGTGCAAAAATCACACCTAACCCTAACCCAGTGTACATCTGGTTGGATAAAACACCATAAGGCAAAGAAGTGACTGTCTGGTATTTCCACACAAAGTTAAAGGTTTCCTGGGTTCCACAAGTACATTTGATGACATATCATGACCTTGCAGTTTTGGGAAACCGATCCAGAACTTTTAGGTCATGTGAAAGTTCTGTTATGGTTATGGTAACTCAGAACGTTTGAAGACAAACAAAAGATGACGAAATCAAAAAAAATCTAGAAATCGAGTTGCTGTTTGTTAGATTTTAATATCTCTTGTTGCTGAATGGATGGGAAAACATCTAAATGTAGCCTGTTAGTGTTACAGTTTTTTTCGATTGCTAAAACGCGTTTGTCGAAACTATACGTTTCTTTCAAAACTGCAAACACAAAACCCCAAACATCACACACAAATTCCTAAACCCTGGCATCCCTTTGCAAAACAACTCTGCCATCAAATCTTGTAACATGTTAACAAAATGGAACACGTGTTTTCATTTGGTAAACACAGCCATATTTTCACATGACACACACATACCATTCATTGAATAAACACAAGTAGCATTTGGCAGAACACTACCAAGCATGGAAAGAACACTGAAGAGCAAAACTGAAAACACA
>SSNS01000370.1:376698-392082 GCA_006937985.1 Aphyosemion australe
AAGAGACAGCTCCTTCTCTGTTGTCTGTTGTCTGTTCTCCATTGCTCATCAAACACAACAGAGTGTCAAGCCTCCTTTTATGCTGCAGTCCCTGATTGCAAATTTCTCGCCAGACCCGAAAGTTTTGAAATTTGAATATTTGTGTGTTGTTGATTGAAGCTTTGAGGATTTATGTGGGAAGTGTGTGTAAACCTGATAATTGTGTGCTGTGTTTTGACAGCAAGGTAATGTGAAATTGACATCAGAGTGTAAAGGAGGAAAATCAGAGTTCTAATATGATAAGGATATCTTGGGTAGTGATAAATTGAGTCAAGCGATTGGGAACAGAAGTAGAGGTTGTGAAAATCGTGCCTCAATTTTGCTTTTTGAGTTTTAGCAATCGAAAAAAACTGTAATACATTTGTGAATCAGTTGTAATATAAAGGATACAATTTTAAAAATAATAATTTCTTCTCCAGTCAGCTTAGACGTTGTATTTTAGTGGGATTTTTAAGCTATGATTGAATTATCTCAATCATAAATGCAGGAAATGTGAAGAACATAGTGTGCTAGTAAATTTATTAAAGGGGACCTAGAATGTAAACCAACATGTTCCTTGTTGTTGTTGAATAAGACAGCTTGGGTGGTCAACAGCAGCATACCAAAAAGTCAAAGCCGTGTGTGACCTACTTTTTATGTAAATTAGAAAGTTGAAAAAGGCGAGAGAAAACCTCCTGTTCTGAGAAAGCCTTCCTTAACACGTCATAAGGGGGAGCCATGCCTCCTCAAACCTGCATGTGTCTGAGGCCTTCTGGGGAAACCAACCAATCAGCATGTCCTGGCCGAGTGGGAGGGGTCAACAGCTCTTTTCACTGAAGGCCTGAGTAAGGGGGTTTAGAATGGCCTGTATCAGGGCTCCTGGGACAGATGAAAGCCAAAAAAATGTTCTTATGCTTTTTGGAGGCTCAAAGCTCTGTTTTAGATTGTTGATTAAGTGCATTCTAGGACACCTTTAACTATAAAATATGTCAAAGCAATCAAAGTTTTCATAATCAGCCAAAGTTTTTACAAAAAAATTAATAAAAATCAGCAACATTTTGGTTTATCTGCTTCATCATCAGCTTTATTAGTAAGGATTTTTTCCTAACAAAAGAACAAATGAAGTTTGTATTACCAGGCTGAGTTTCAGTAAGGTCGGCAAATGGTGAGAATTATTTTCATGACAATGAGGAATTGCAGCTGATGGCAACGAAGTTCAGCAAAAGCCGACATAAAATATGAATGCTTGCATTCGTCTGGCTTTTAGCCAGTATGAACACTCTGTCCTTGAGTGTTTTAATATATGTATGACCACACAGTTTGACACAGCAATACATTTTACGCTCATAATACACTTTATTTTGAAATGAAGTATCTGCAGCTGGGTTTCGCCCGTCCCGCTCTCCTTCTCATTTGTTCCTTCTCACACGTTGCACTTTATCTCCCGTTTCTTTTCTGCCCTTCCCTGTTTCAGTTTCCAAAGGCTAATGCACTGAAGCAGATAATTATACTCACCCCACCTCACTTCTACGCTGGCATCACAAACAACATCCCTGCTCTCCTCGTGTCAACAGCTAACCTGCACGGATGCA
Organism: Aphyosemion australe; assembly: GCA_006937985.1. Lineage (NCBI taxonomy): Eukaryota > Metazoa > Chordata > Actinopteri > Cyprinodontiformes > Nothobranchiidae > Aphyosemion > Aphyosemion australe. The sequence continues at coordinate 378,309 of SSNS01000370.1, forward strand.
GGGGAAGACGGCGAAATCGCAAATTCAGCTCAGTGATAAATGAGGACACATATCTGACAAACAAGCTGTCGTAGTGACATTGCTGGAGGCAATTCACCCCATTACCAAAATAGACCCATGTTTTGTGTGTGTGTGTGTGTGTGTGTGTGTGCGTGTGTGTGTGTGTGTGTGTGTGTGTGTGTGTGTGTGTGTGTGTGTGTGTGTGTGTGTGTGTGTTTCTCCATCAACACACACTTCAAGATGTTGGCCGAGTTACATGTGGTGTTGTTGCTTTCCCAGGAAATGACATCATTAATATAAGATCATTAAGTCTGTAAAAAATACCGAGACGCCTGGGGGGAAATTATAATTGTTGTTGTTGTTTTCACGCTGGGGTTCCTGACCCTCTCCCCTGACCAGTGTTGTTTTTGTCGGGCATCTTAGTTTTAGTCGACTACAACTCAAAAAGGTTTTAGTCGACAACGATTTTTGTTTTTAGTTTTGCATCAGATAAAACAGAGTATTAGTCTTTAACAAATGTCAGACGTACTCTGAGCTACTGGAGTGAGTTTCATACCAACATCATTTATTTTAGGGCTAAAGGAGATGGGACACAAGCTCAGCCGCCCCAGATTTTGTCCATATAAACAATATTCCCCAGAGTGTTATTGTTTCTTTTTACTTCATTGATCATCACCATCTGGTTCTGCCCCATAAACCATCTCAACTGGCCCGCTGAGCGGTGCATCTTCTGGTGGTCGGGGCAGTGGTTCTGACATGGTTCTGACGATGATCTGAGTTCTAAAAATCCACATTTAATTTAAACCTCGCCGCGGGTCTCTGGAGGCCAGTGCAGACCTCCGTGAGTTGGTACCGACACCGATTTGGGTTCCAGAAGTCCGGTCTTTCCAGCTGCCCAAAACGCCCCCAGGCATGGAGACAAGAGGCTTGTTTGACTTATTTAGAAACCCGTGGACTCGCTATCTGCTCAGGCTGGAGTTTCTACAGCCTTCACAAACAATAGTTTATCAAAATTAACACAATCATAAACTAGTGAACACACACACTGACTCGATAACACGACCTCTCTAACCTTAAACGCTTCACACTGAGCTGGGGCAGAAACTAGCTTACAACTCCCTTGAATTACATCAGAGGCTAAGATTTTTAAAAAAGAGCGTTTTTAGAAGCTTTGCTGAAAAAGGACACTTTTTACTCAAAAATCTGTGCTGTTATGTATTTTTACATGAAATACCTTGTAAAAAACCGTAATTTCTGTCATTTATCTGCCCAAAATCACGACTTTTTCAAGAAGCACATTGTTGTGTCCACCACTAGGGGGCAGACTATGTTAGGAAGTGAGAGTGTGAGTGAGGGAAGAAGAAGTGCTTGAGGGAGTTAAAATAGATGCCTGTTGCCGGACATGTGTCCGAAAAAAGCTTGGAAAAGGAATTCTGCCTACTCGTGTCCTTTCTGCCAAAATGGCCAGCCATAACACACATGAATAAGAAACTTGTTAATATCGTGGATATATTTAAAAGTAGCCTCGTCGCTTGTAGCTCTAATCATTTACTTCCTCAATAAGCGGCTGTGTTGAGTGATGCGCGTTCCCGCAGCAGGGAAGCGCTGAGCAGGTCTGCTGCTGCTGGGACACAGAGACCTCAGCAGCAGCAGCAGCGCTGTTACTTTTAGCTTTTGTGAGACAGGCAGAAATGTGCATTTTGAGCATAATTTTTGTCTCGTCTCGTCAACAAAAACTCCTGCACATCTCGTCATGTTTTAGTCACCAAAGAGCTATTTTTAGCTCGTCAGCGTTTCATTTTCATTATAAGAAAAAGGGGCGTCAAGGAAATCAATTAGTCATCGTTATCGTTAAAACAACACTGCTCCTACATTACTGAGTTTAGTGTGGGGGAAAAAGAATGTCCTCTGTGTCTTTTCCCACTCTGCTTCCATTCATCTGTTTCCTGTACCCACTTTGTCCTTTTTGCTGGTCACAGCGGGCTGGAGCGTTTCCCAGCAGTTAACAGCTGACAGGCAGGATACAGACTAGATAGGTCACTAGTCCATTACAGGTCCAACCCTGAGAGAAACGAGACAAATAAATCATGGAAGCTCGTCCCCACTCATAAGGTTAATTTAGAGCCTATAATTAGCCCAACATGAATGTTTTGGGACTGTGAGAGGAATAAATTATAGCTGCGTTATCCTCTTCTGTCATTTTTTCCTCTCTCTTCCTTTTCTCAGCAGGAATTTCAGCTCCGTTCTCTCTGTGCTCTCTGCCTGCTGCAGAGCCACACCAGCTGATCATTTTCTCATTACCTGGACACCAAATCAACACGGCATTTTTCTGGTTATTCCAGTTCATTTAAGAGACAGGTCTTACGGTCTTTAGGCACAAAAACAACTACCTTCCTCTGTGTGTTGTCTCTATATGAACAGATATTTTTCTCTCTCGCTCTGTTTTGTGCTGACTCCACCCCCTCCCCCTCCTGCTTAGTGTGCACACACATGGATGCTGCCACACATCATGTAGCTGGTGACCAATCACAATCTATTCCTGAGAAAAACATCATCCTCTCTACAGCAACACGTACCTGCTGGACTCACCCTCTCTAGTCCCTCTTTTTTGTCCCCCAGCTTGGCTCCTTAAATCCTTCAACCTTCTGCAGAAGAGACAAATATCCACGAGAGCAGTCCAGTTTCTGAAATATTCAGTCTCGTAATTTTACAAATCACTAACTTGGTTTTCTCCTGCGCTCCAACTCCTCCTCGAGCATCAGGTGCCAACCTGTAACCTGCATTTAAACAACATAACCGTGATTGTATTGTGGGCCCAGCTGACTGAGAACCTCATCATCTGAACTACTTTGACAAGTCACATGAACTAAAAATACCCCAGAGCATGTTGTTGTGTTGTTACTGGCTCCTTGTCCTCACCAGTGTGTTACTAAAATTAATGTGACATGTTGGGTTACTGGTGATAACGTGCCTGCACATGTCAGATTAGTTCCAAGCCTTGCAGGGTTGCACAAGCAAATCAAATGTACACTGCCTGGTCAAATGAAAAGTTTCCACTAAGCAACTAGGTACGAGTCCTGTCAGCTGCACCGATTGACCAGATTACACCATCAATGGATTGTTTTTCTTTTCTGATGGCGCGGGCAAATTCCAAGATGACAATGCCAGGAATCATTACGTTCACATAGTAGAAGGGTGATTCATGGAGCATGAGACAACATTTTCACGCATGGATCAGCCACCAGAGTCCAGATCTTAACCCCATTCAGAATCTTTAAGATGTGCTGGAGAAGGCTTTGTGTTTACGGTCGGATTCTGTCATCATCAATAAAATATTTTGGTGAAAAATCAATGCAATCTTGTGATCTTGCAGAAGCTTATTGAAACAATGAATGCATGCCACAATCAAAGCTAAAGGTCAGTGTTTGACCTTTGCATCCTAGATTATAATTCTCCATCAGTGGGGGTGCTGAGACACGCAAAGCCAGTCAAGTTCTATGCGTCAGACCAGCAGAGGGTGACGCAGACATGCCCAGTGTTTTTAAATGTCCATCAAAAAGAGAGTGCAAGCCTGTGATTGGTCGGCATGTGACCAAGTTCACGGAGAAACAATTTTTTACTTATATTTGAAGAAACTGATCAGTCACACTGAGTTTCATGCAGGCTGAACTTGAAAATAGTCTCCTACACCTATCTCCTGCATTAGCTTCTGATAGAAAATAGACAGAAAAACTCTCGGTTAAGAAAAGCCTGACAGATCTACGTCACACTGTCACTTAAAGTCATAATATGCAACTTTTTCTTCTTTTTTCTTAAAGGGACATGAATGTCGCCAACCTACACACATCTTTTCATTTTCTTAAAGCCATACTTTAACTTTTTCGTGTTTTTAAATCATGTTCTTGAGCCAGTTTGTGCTAAAATGACCCTTTACAGGGTTAATGAAATGACACTCAGACCCCCACCGCCCTCTGTGTCCAGAATACCGCACTTGCAACTTCAGAGTGGCGGACCCCGTGTTGGACTTAGTAAAAAAGGAGCTTATATACCTGCAGTCTGCTTCCAGCATGTTTCCTGCATGTTTTAGATCATGAACACAGCTGATTTGTTTGATTTAGTGATGAACCGCTCCTGTAGACACTAATGAAGGCTGAGGAGACATTTCAGCAGCTAGATTAAGGTGTTAAAAAGATGAACGCACAGCGAGGAGAAAAGTTTCACTTTTGCTTTCACTAACGGACACTAGGGGGTGCTAAAAGCAAGCCAAAACTGCCAAGTGTGCCTTTAACATTCATGGACTCACCCATCTTGCCTTGCGACGGGGAAGGCTGTTGTTGGTTTAGCATCCAGGAAACAGCAGAGAACGTCTGGGCTAGTAGAAGCTAACCGTTAGCATTAGCAACTCCACCACACGGCAGAACTCCTCCAGGCTAGTAGAAGCTAACCGTTAGCATTAGCAACTCCACCACACAGCAGAACTCCTCCAGGCTTGTGTTATTTGTGGAGATAAAACATCAACATTGCAGAGCAAACAGAGTCAGTGGTAGAGTCGTGTTGCCGTTTTCTGTTACTTTCTCTTCTGGCTGACCTCTACATCCTCAAACAGGAGCATCTGAGCTTGTTTTCCCCAGACAAGGACTTACAAGCCATTCATTCCTACTAGAGACAACTGCAAATGTATTCAAAATATGAGTAAACTTGAATTTTACATTCATCAATAGCACAGTGATTTTAAAAATAAAATCAAGTTCTCAAGATAGCCATAGATATTAGTAAAGTTTAAAGTACCGTTATTATTGTCATATGAAGATATCTAGCAGCAGACATGAAAAACATAATGTGGAAGGAGTCCAGCGATGTGAATATTTAAACAACCCTTCAATGAACGAGTAAAAAATACACAACAGACCTTCTTGCTTGTGTACTAACTCATATAATACTTATGTACTTTCTCAGCTTGTGTAGTTACCACAAGCTGAAGAAAATACACTACACCCCCTGTTGTCCTGGTGGGAAATTGCTTTGCAGCACTCCCCAGGCAACAGAAAATTCTGAAACAGAAACGTCTCTGTCGACATGTGTGCGTTTCTCTGCAAAGTTAAATTTTCATAGCAACGTGTTATTGGGCCATGCAGTTTATGTGCAGAACCAGAGGATGTAAATCAAGCCCATTTTGGTTCAAAATATGTCAGAGTTAGCTCTTCTATGTTTAAAGTAGCTCTCTGGAGTATTTCTTTTATCTGATGGCACCATCTAGTGGCTGACAAGCGTATCACACCAATAGTCGGTCGACTCAATAATTTAAGATGGCGACTGCACGTTTCTTGTTTATGAATGTGCTTCTGTAGCCGACAAACAGCTAAAACACGTTGTTTTACAATTATTATTCTCATGTCATGTTGTGTTTTCATATATTTATATTTTAAAGACTTACTTGTCCGTGAAAAGTTCATCAACTCTGCTTCAGCCGAGGTACTTGAAGCGCGTAAGCGGTAGTCTAACGCTATTGGTTAGTTTTACTTGGCGTCAGTTTTCTATTGCACGGATTTTACGGGGCAGGGGGCGGGCTTAGCAAAAAAAAAAAAACGTATTGCTTACATTATCTCACACTACATGATACGACAATCACTTTTACAGATTTCTGAAAAATCATCCATAATTCCTGAAAGGGGAAAACTCCGGATTGCTGCTTTAATGTTGCAATGACAAATTTGGAAAACAAATTAGCTTAAAACATTTTTTTCATGCCTCTTAACAACTTTCTCACATCGTATACCTATAAATATATTGTGGATTAAAAAAATTATAAAGTGGTTCACTCACATCCATCAATAACACGTTTCAGACCAAAAGCAACTATTGGACCATCTGGTTGTCGGTCTCGCCGAACCGCCGCACTTCCCTGGGTCCTCCAGTCATCACACACTCACGTATTCATCAACAGAACTCCACTGGTGTGAGAGGTTCTCCGCTCAATAATATCAGAGAAGGAGAAACAGCCGGCTGCAACCACTTCAACTTTAGGACAAACTACCAGAGTCCCAGAAAGAAAAACACCATTTGAAGTCACGGACAACAAAAGATGTTCGGACCTAGAAAACGGAGACTGGTGTTTAGCGCTATCTCGTTTCCTCTTGAAATACGGGTTTAGGGTTCCAGCAGGGAAGAGTTTTTGCGTTCTGTAGATTCGCTAAAGCAGCTTTAAACGTCTTTTTTTTTTGACGAAGTATTTTTACAGAGGCTGCATGATGGAACAGTTGGTGGCGCTGTTGCCTTGTAGAGCAAGTAAGTCAAAGGTTCAAATCCTGTTGGAATTTGGATGTTTTTCCGTGCATGCAAGTGTTTTCACCTGGTAGGATGCCAAAAGGTCATGCATGTTAGGTTGATTGGAGACGCTAAATCGTCCCTAGGGGTTAGCGGGTGTGTGAATGGTTGTCTGTCTTTATGTGGTCCAGTGATGGACTGGAGAAATGTCCCCCACCTCTCGCCAGAGGACAGCTGGAGACAGACACCAGCTCCCCGTGACCCTAGTGAGGACAAAGTGATTAAGCTAATGGATGGATCATTATGATTTTGTGATATTCAGCATTAATTCTTACGTCAGAGACCTTATTTCTTTCATTTGTTTTACCTCCCTACTTCATCCTCATGTCGATGATCATTAAATAAACACCAGCAAACCTTCAAGGATGTTATAAATTCCAAAACACGCCCAGAGGAGCAAAAAGGAAAAAATATGCTATGATGTGTTTTCTCTGCGAGTTTTAAATTTACACCTTTAATGCTCATCTGACAGGCATCATAAACAACTAGAAACAGAAGAAAAATAACAATCTGTAGATGTTTCTTCAGTCTGTTTTAATTATAGCTCATATCTCTTACAGGAGGGGCTCAAAAACACAAACAGGATCTAAAAGCAGCCCGTGCAAAATCCAAAAACACTTATTTTTATTCATTTATTCCTATTTTTTCTTTCTCTTCTTTCATAGGTAGGAGTCTGGGTTATCATTGATCTGCAGGAAAACCTTTCCAACTTCACTTCCTCGTTATTGACTGGTAAAACGTACATGTTCAATAAATACATGTGTTTTCTGATGGCGTAGACTTGTTGGAAATGGGAGAAATCTCTGTGGTTTTACCTAAAGCAGTTCCTGTAAATGAAAGAAAAACTGTTTTAAAAGGAGAAATGTTTTTAAAACCATGTTTTTGAAATACCTGAAACAGATTTAATTGATGCTCTTGTTGCAAAATAAGACTCAGCTCTTGGAGTTAGGTTCTAAAAATCTATCTGCAACTAGACACATGGACTCCCATAATGCATCACATTGACGCTGTGGTTTTGGCTTCCATTGCTCATCGATCATGCATGTAATGCAAAGGTGCTCCCATCCTTTTAGCAGTGTAGATAGGTGGACGTGTGCTTCCCGGTCCCTCCACTTGCAGACATGCTAGCTTGTTGCCTGAACTGCCACGGGTAAAGAATTACACAGATCTGCACCTCATTCATGCGAGAGGCTCAGCCATCTGTGCAAGGTGACTTCCAGGAGGTGAGCATGAAGCGAGCAGTCACAGATATCATCACCAGATACTATCTCAGAATTTACTGCTCTCCTGCAGCCACTGGATTGCACCGCGCATGCAGGGAGAGAACGGATTACTGAACTGGTTTAGATGTCTGTAGGTCACGGGGTTGTCATCCCTGCAAACCTGCTCGAGAAAAGCTGAAGGAAAAAAAACACAATATGAAGTCCTTCCACAGAACTGGGCTGCAGAGAAAAGGAAAAAAACAACACAGAATCAGTTAGTGCGAGAATTTGTTTTAGATCATATTAAGCATTCATTCATACCGAAGAGCCAAAGAAATAACCTGCTTCAAAGAAAGCTGTAAGTGTTTGAAATATGGAGCTAAAATAATTTTTATGGTTTCAGAGCTCCATTTTGCAAAAGGTGGAATTCTTCTGGAAAAAAGGGAATTAGAGCATTTTTTCTGTTGTGTTTTTTATTTTGTGGAGTCGAAGACAAAGCAGCTGAAAACCAGAGCGCCATCCATGATTGACAGGTGAGCTCTGGGAATTGCAGCGTTCAGACAGCAGCGAATGCTTTGCAGTGAAGTTGACAAAGAGGCGAGGAAAACCATGTCAGGATGCGGTGAAGGGTTGTCGTGCCGTTTTTTTCTGGTTTCTGTACAAATGTTGCTCTCCTCCTGGATACTGTTCTTGTGTAGTCTGCAAATACTCCAGCTTCCATCTTGTCACCGTGTGTTGCGTTGAAGACTGTTTTACGAGATACAAGGTGAGAATTTTGGGTGATTTGTCCTGTTTAAGTTTAAAATCTGATTATGATTGGATTAAACTTTGATCAGCCTGATGCAGCCTGCTCAGGGGGGCTCTGCTGTAGAGACACAGCATCCTCCTACATCCCAACACTAAGCACACACACCCATTGCGAGATATTCAGCCTGATTTATGACCATCAAAGTACTTTCCAAAAGAATTTTATTTTTTTAATCAAATGGTACATTTCTTTAAGTTTAAAGGTCAAATTCACTGGAAAAAAACATTTTTTTATAATTATTTCTGATTATAACGGGTCAATCAGAGTTCATCATGCAGGCTGAACATGAAAATAGTCTCCTCCACCTATCTCCTGCATTAGCTTCTGATAGAAAATAGACTCTAGGTGAAACTCTAGGATTAGAAAAGCCTGACAGATCTACGTCACACTGTCACTTAGCATTCATGGACTCACCCATCTGGACTCACGACGGGGAAGGCTGTTGTTGGTTTAGCGTCCAGGAAACAGCAGAGAACGTCTGGGCTAGTAGAAGCTAACCGTTAGCATTAGCAACTCCACCACACAGCAGAACTCCTCCAGGCTTGTGTTATTGGTGGAGTTAAAACATCAACGTTGCAGAGCAAGCAGAGTCAGTGGTAGAGTCGTGTTGCTGTTAGCCAATCAGAGGAGAGATGTCCACATATCAGGAAGTAAGACTCCAGATCCTGTCGGCTTGTGCACCAGAGCTTTTTTCCCCCAGACAATGACTTACAAGGTCTTCATTCCTACAAGAGACCACTAAATAAGAGAAAAGTTGACCTTTAATTAAATGAAAATAATAATTTAACATCAAATTTTAATATATTGTATTTTATAAATAGCAGATGACCATAATAACTGGACCGTTTATGTATGAATGGCCTTTTTATGTGTCTAAACTATTGAATTCATGATTATTTTTAAGCAGATCCCCAAAACGCCACACAGTAGCATAAATAAGGGACAGAATGTCTGGTTTGATTTGTTATCTGGTTCTGTTCAAGAACCTTTATGGATCAGAATTCTGCTTTTCTATTATCTGAAAGTCTAAAATGGAAATTAAATGATAATTAACGACCATGCTGGAGCAGTTTGCAGCAGAGTGTGAAGCAGTCAGGATGAGAATCAGCTCCTCTAAATCCGAGACCATGATCTTGAATCGGAAAAGGGTAGAATGCCTTCTCCAGGTCAGGGATGAGGTCCTGCTCCAAGTGGAGGAGTTCAAGTATCTCAGGATCCTGTTCACAAGTGAGGGAAGGATGGATTGAGAGATCGATAGATTGGTGCTGCGTCTGTTGTAGGGCTGAGCAATTAATCAAAAATGTATCATTATCGAAATTTCTGACTTTTATTGTTATCGTTTTTCCAATGTCAGTAAATTTGGTAGTAAAAAAATTAAAAGATGTGTGTAGGTTGGCGACGTTCATGTCCCTTTAAAGGTGTCCTAGAATGTAATTAATCAACAATCTAAAACAGAGCTTTGAGCCTCCAAAAAGCATAAGAAATTCTTTTTGGCTTTCATCTGTCCCAGGAGCCCTGATACAGGCCATTCTAAACCCCCTTATTCAGGCCTTCAGTGAAAAGAGCTGTTGACCCCTCCCACTCGGCCAGGACATGCTGATTGGTTGGTTTCCCCAGAAGGCCTCAGACACATGCAGGTTTGAGGAGGCGTGGCTCCCCCTTATGACGTGTTAAGGAAGGCTTTCTCAGAACAGGAGGTTTTCTCTCGCCTTTTCAAACTAGATCCCTTAGAGATGAATAATTATAGACCAATCTCTAGTCTCCCCTTCATTGGGAAAATTGTTGAAAAAGCAGTTATGATCCAGCTGAACAACTTCCTGGAGACAAACAACCTCCTGGATGGTTTTCAGTCAGGCTTTAGACAACACCACAGCACTGAGACAGCACTGATTAAGGTATTAAATGATATCCGTATGAATACAGATTCAGGCAAAACATCTGTTTTAGTGATGCTCGATCTCACTGCAGCTTTTGATACTGTGGATCACAACATACTATTAGATAGACTCATAAACTGGGTGGGACTATCAGGTACAGTCCTTAGTTGGTTCCAATCATACCTTGCTGACAGGGGTTATGTTGTTTCTATTGGTGAACATAGATCAAAGCAGATCACTATGACATGTGGTGTCCCCCAAGGCTCCATTCTTGGGCCACTGCTCTTCAACCTCTACATGCTCCCCCTGGGTCAGATCATATACAACAACAACATTGCCTATCATAGTTATGCAGATGACACCCAGATCTATCTAGCTCTATCACCTAATGAATCCGGTCCCCTAGACTCACTCTGTCAGTGCCTAGAGCAAGTCAATGACTGGATGAAGTCAAGTTTCCTTCAGTTAAACAAAGACAAGACAGAAGTTATTGTCTTTGGGAGTAAAAAACCGAGGATGGAAGTTATTGCTCAACTTGGCTCCAGAGGAATAAAGACTAAGACTCAGGTTAGAAACCTTGGTGTTACCATTGACTCAGACCTGAGCTTCACTGGTCACATAAAGGCTATAACCAGATCAGCGTTTTATCATCTCCATCAATTAGCAAGACTCAGAGGTCTCATGTCGAAACAAGACCTAGAGAAACTCATTCATGCGTTCATCTCCAGCAGACTAGATTATTGCAATGGTCTCCTGACTGCTCTTCCCAAAACAGCCGTAAAACAACTGCAGCTTATTCAGAATGCTGCTGCTAGGGTCCTAACGAGAACTAAGAGAACTGAGCACATCACCCCTGTTCTAAAAACTCTGCACTGGTTNCCAGTAAACTACAGAATCGATTTTAAAGTGCTTCTACTAGTCTATAAATCACTCAATGGTATGGGGCCTAAGTACATGTTGGATCTCCTTCCTGTATATACACCTAGCAGAGCTCTCAGATCCCTAGACAGCAGTCAGCTGGTAGAACCTCGGGTCAGAACCAGACAGGGTGAAGCTGCTTTTAGTCATTATGGTGCTCATAGATGGAATCAGCTTCCTTATGACCTCAAACAGGCCCCAACTCTAGTAACTTTTAAATTAAAATTAAAAGCCTTCATGTATTCATTAGCCTATGATTGAATGTTTCTTATGCTGCTCCTTCTGCACTGTTTACTGCTAAACTTTTTTGACTATGTCTTTTATCTAATTGTCTGAATTATTTCTTTGTGTATTTTGATTAATGATTTTGTTGCTCCTGCTCTGTAAAGCACATTGAATTGCCTCCATGTTTGAAATGTGCTATACAAATAAAGCTGCCTTGCCTTGCCTTGCCTTTTTCAACTTTTTAATTTACATAAAAAGTAGGTCAAACACGGCTTTGACTTTTTGGCATGCTGCTGTTGACCACCCAAGCTGTCTTATTCAACAACAACAAGGAAAATGTTGGTTTACATTCTAGGTCCCCTTAAAGAACCTGTACCACCTCGAGTCACATGGCAGCGTGACTCAACCTGTAACAGCCCTATCTAGTGGACAAATTTTGATTTTGCACATACATGTAGTTATCGTCCATTTATCGTTATCGAGGTGAACTCCTTCATATATCGTGATATTGATTTTAGGCCATATTGCCCAGGCCTAGTTTGCAGTGATGCAGGCGTTGTACCGGTCCGTCGAGGTAAGGCTGGAGGGACTATGTCTCTCAGCTGGCCAGGGAACGCCTTGTGAGTCCCCTGGAAGAGCTGGCCCAAGTGGCTGGAGAGAGGGAAGTCTGGGCCTCTCTGCTTAGGCTGCTGCCCCCGCGACCCGACTTCGGATAAGTGGAGATGGATGGATGGACGGGCGACATAAAAAATATTTGTGCCTTTGTAAATATTTGGCTTTATCTCCTTAAAAACCTCATTTAAATCAATAAAAAAAACTTAAAAAAAAACATTTTACACCATTTGTTCATCTTTACTTTTGACATAAAGTTACTTTATTAGGTAGAATATAAATACACTGCTCACAAAAATTAAAGGAACACTTTAAAGAAACACATTAGATACATCAGATCTCAATATGAAGTTGGATATCTATACAAATAACGACAGGGCAATGTCTTAGGAACAAAAGGATGCCAAGTCTTTTAATGGAAATAAAAGTTTTCAGCCTACAGAGGGCTCAATTGTGTAGACACCCTAAAATCAGAGTGAAATGAAGATGTGGCAGGCTAGTCCATTATTTCAAGAACTTAATTTCTGCAACTCAAAATGCTTTTCAGTATCTTGTGTGGCCCCCACGAGCTTGTGTGCATGCTTGACAACGTCGGGGCATGCTCCTAATGAGACAACGGATGGTGTCTTGTGGCATTTCCTCCCAGATCTGTGTGAGGGCATCCCTGAGCTCTTGTACAGTCTGAGGAGCAACCTGGCGCCGCCTAATGGACCCAAACATAATGTCCCACAGATGTTCTATTGGGTTTAAGTCAGGGGATCGTGAAGGCCATTCAATTGTTTCAATTCCTTCATCCTCCAGGTACTGCCTGCATACTCTTGCCACATGAGGCCGGGCATTGTCGTGCATTAGGAGAAAACCAGGACCTACTGCATCAGCGTAGGGTCTGACAAAGGGTTCAAGGATTTCATCTGGATACCTTATGGCAGTCAGAGCACCATTTCCTAGGCAGTAGAGGTCTGTGCGTCCCTCCATGGATATGCCTCCCCAGACCATCACTGACCCACCACCAAACCTGTCATGTTGAACGACGTTGCAGGCAGCATAACGTTCTCCTTGTCTTCTCCAGACTCTTTCACGTCTATCACAGGTGCTCAGGGTGAACCTGCTCTCGTCTGTAAAAAGTACAGGGCGCCAGTGGCGGACTTGCCAATTCTGGTGTTCTTGAGCAAATGCCAGTCGAGCTCTACGGTGCTGGGCAGTGAGCACAGGGCCCACTACAGGACGTCGGGCCCTCAGGCCATCTTCATGAAGTCTGTTCCTGATTGTTTGGGTAGAGACATTCACACCAGTGGCCCTCTGGAGGTCATTCTGTAGGGCACGAGCAGTGCTCAGCCTGTTCCGCCTTGCACAAAGGAGCAGGTATCGGTCCTGCTGATGGGTTGTGGACCTTCTACGGCCCTGTCCAGCTCTCCGAGAATAACCGCCAGTCTCCTGAAATCTCCTCCATGTTCTGGAGATTGTGCTGGGAGACACATTAAACCTTCTTGCTGCAGCACGTGTGGATGTGCCATCCTGGAGAAGTTGGACAACCTGTGCAACTTCTGTAGGGTTAAGGAATCGCCTCATGCTGCCAGTAGAGATAATTACTCAAGCCAAAACTAGCACGAGTGGAAAACCAGCCAAAAAAGATCAAGAGGGAGAAACTTGAAATGACCTCCACATGTTAAACCAGTCCTGTTTTGAGGGTTTTGTAATTGTTGCCACTTTAGTGCACCTGTCGTTAAGTCCATGAACACCAATACAGCTGAAAGTGATTAACAATGCCCTCAGCTGCTTAATCAACCAGAAAATTATCAGACAGGTTT
>SSNS01000370.1:400981-412895 GCA_006937985.1 Aphyosemion australe
ATGATGATGATGATGATGATGATGATGATGATGATGTAGTAGATGGTGATGATGATGATGATGAAGTAGATGGTGATGATGATGATGATAATGATGATGTAGAAGATGGTGATGATGACGTAGTAGATGATGATGATGATGATGATGTAGTAGATGGTGATGATGATGATGATGATAATGATGATGTAGTAGATGGTGATGATGACATAGTAGATGATGATGATGTAGTAGATGGTGATGATGATGAGGATGATGATGTAGTAGATGGTGATGATGATGAGGATGATGATGTAGTAGATGGTGATGATGACGTAGTAGATGATGATGAGGATGATGATGTAGTAGATGGTGATGATGGTGATGAGGATGACGTAGTAGATGATAATGATGATGATGGTGATGATGATGATGATGATGATGATGATGATGTAGTAGATGGTGATGATGATGATGATGATGATGATGATGATGATGTAGTAGATGGTGATGATGACGTAGTAGATGATAATGATGATGATGGTGATGATGATGATGATGATGATGATGATGTAGTAGATGGTGATGATGATGATGATGATGATGATGTAGTAGATGGTGATGATGGTGGTGGTGATGATGATGATGATGATGATGATGATGATGTTGTAGATGGTGATGATGATGATGATGATGATGATGATGATGATGTAGTAGATGGTGATGATGACGTAGTAGATGATAATGATGATGATGGTGATGATGATGATGATGATGATGATGTAGTAGATGGTGATGATGACATAGTAGATGGTGATGATGATGATGTAATAGATGGTGATGATGATGATGTAGTAGATGGTGATGATGATGATGATGATGATGAGGATGATGTAGTAGATGGTGATGATGACATAGTAGATGATAATGATGATGATGGTGATGATGATGATGATGATGATGATGATGAGGATGATGTAGTAGATGGTGATGATGACGTAGTAGATGATAATGATGATGATGATGATGATGATGATGATGATGATGTAGTAGATGGTGATGATGGTGATGATGACGTAGTAGATGATAATGATGATGATGGTGATGATGATGATGATGTAGTAGATGATTTTGTATGTAAGGTTTCTCTAGAGGGGTGTCCAATAGTGAGTGTGAGGGGCCACAGACCTGCTCCCAAAGACCTGTGGAGGATGGAGGAGATCCAAGCCCAGAGATCTTGAGGTCTCCCCTAGAGCGCGGGGACCCCAGAGAGACTGCCATTTTATTCTCTTCTCTTCCCTCTCTCCTGTTCCTATACCTGCAGATGGGCCGGTTAGTTCTTTCTGTGCTCGTGGAGTGACCTCTGCAATGACACAGTCCTGCCATCAAGCCGTGCAGCACATTTACTTGGCAACTTCCTCGCTTTGACACAAAGCTGTTGAGTCAACTTGGTTCAACATTTCATTATATCTTTTGTCTCCTCAGGAAATTCTAGTGAATTAGTTTACCATCTTCCATAGTGCTATAACATACGAATGGCCACTGACCTACCTACATTATAGCTCAAGTGAAAAGAAAACTCAAAATCTTTGGACTCACCTCCTGGTTTACCTGCTCTCCTCTTCTTCCTCAGTTTCCTTAAAGCTCATGCAACCAGCTTCCATGGGATACTGGGAATGCCTTTCATTCTGCTACCACACACATTGCAGAAAGCAGACTATGCTCTCTCAGACCATACTGTTTTCCTTCCATGTAATGGTGAGGTCAGTCATGATCACCACCCTGTCAGTAATCTTTTCCCTCAGTTTGACCTTTGGTCCAGGTCTACTTTAATGCTCGACCTGCAGGCAACTGTCAGGACAATGGAATCCAACTGGATGGTGTTCTGCTCCTCTTCTCCTTCATTCATTCATTTTATTTATAGAGCACCTTCCCGCTGCCAATCAAGGCAGCCCAAAGCGCTGAACACGACAATGTACATCAAAAGCACTAAAAGAGACTTAAAAAAGAGTGATACATACTAGTGATAAAAGTTGACAAAAGTACAACACATGAGCTCATGCTGAGTACCAGGGCAAAAAAATCTTAATGCAGCTAAACACTGGATACAGATGAAATTCTAGGATTAGAAAATCCTGACAGATCTACGTCACACTGTCCCTTAACATTCATGGACTCACCCATCTTGACTCACGACGGGGAAGGCTGTTGTTGGTTTAGCGTCCAGGAAACAGCAGAGAACGTCTGGGCTAGTAGAAGCTAACCGTTAGCATTAGCAACTCCACCACACAGCAGAACTCCTCCAGGCTTGTGTTATTTGTGGAGATAAAACATCAACATTGCAGAGCAAACAGAGTCAGTGGCAGAGTCGTGTTGCTGTTAGCCAATCAGAGGAGAGATGTCCGAATATCAGGAAGTAAGACTCAGCTCTGATCTGGCTCACTCCCACGTCCTGAACAGCTCTAAAAAAATAAAAACCACTGCAAATGTATTAAAAATGAATAAAGTTGAGATTCATGTCTGCATACAACAGTTTTCAGACTTCATTTTCCAGGACCTGTTTATGGTACCATGTGTTCCAGCTGATGCAGGTTCCTAGTGCCATCATGCTATTGATCAGGGTTTAGGGTGAGTTCACCACAAAAGATGAGCAGTTGGGTGTGAAATCAAACTAGCATGTTCTATCAGAATTAGGGCTGGGCGATATGGCCTAAAATCAATATCACGATATATTGAGGAGTTCACCTTGATAACGATAAATGGATGATCTTAAGAAACCCCTCCCATCCACTGCACTCCACTGTGGAGATCATGGACAGCTCCTCCAGAGGTAGACTGAGACATCCCAGGTGTAAAACTGAGCGCTATCGCAGATCCTTCATCCCCTCTGCTGTAAGAGTGTATAACTGTTCAGTTTAAGCTGTACTGGTATCATCCTGGTACACAATAACACCAATGCAATATTCATGTGTTCTATACTTGTGCAATACCGGATTCCCATTGTTGTCTGTGTCTCTTACAGTATGCTGCATAGTGCTGGTACCAAGTTTGTTTTTATCTTTTATTTGTGTTTTTTTTTTAGTGATCTAAGATTACAATACTAGATTACTGCCTATGTGTATATAGATGTATCCTTGTTTTTATCTTCTTCTAATTACCTTTTGAGCGATGGTGCTACTGTGACAAGTGAATTTCCCCACTGTGGGATCAATAAAGTCTATTCTATTCTATTCTATAACTGCGCAAAAACTAAAGTTGTCCACTAGATGGGGCTATGGCAGCATAATTGCTCCACAGCCAGTTTTATTGGTAGTATTATTCCCCCAGATCTGTCTATTGCAATCATTTTCTATTTCTACTTTAAAAACTTTAAACTAAGTACTAAGAACTTTTAGTTAAGATTGATTGAAAAACCAAGCACAACTAAACAAGTAGGAAAGGAAAATAATCACTCGAGGTGGAACAGCTTCTTAAGGGAGATGAACGTCACCAACCTACACACATCTTTTAATTTTTTTAAACACCAAGTTTATTGACATGGGAAAAGTTATATCAGTTAGAGTCAGAAATTGCGATACATTTTCTGTTTATTGCCCAGCCCTATCAGGCATATTCAGCTCTGGTCCTCGAGGGCCTACCTGCATGTTTTCCATGTTTCCCTGCACGAACACACCTGGTTTGAATCAGCGGGAGATGAACAGGCTTCTGAAGACCCTGAGAACATATTGAAGAGGAGATCCAACAGCACAGGCGTGACTTACAGTGAGCACTGTCCCATGATGTTATAATAACTGAAAGGTACTTCTTAGAGTAAATGTTCTGCGTGGCTCTTTACGTGTTTCACTAATAATGAGCCTGTGATTGAAAACGGAGGGTTTAGAGCGGACGTGAGACAAGACTCCCCAAAGTGCCAGGTTTGATCAGCATGAGCCATACTTGTGTGGTACAGTATGTGTCAGGGCGACACAGTCACAGCTCTAAACAGCAAGCTGGGTGGTGACTAACCTGATTGCATCTGACAGCTTTCACATAATCTCCACATCATCACAAAGCAGAGGAAGAAAAGCTTGTTGTGTGGAAGTCAAAGGGATTTATCTGCTTGTGTTCTCCGTTGGTGGAAGATAAAACTCGTGTCATCTCCTGTTGTGTTTTGCTTTTACTTGGATTTAAACGCCGTCCTGTTTTTTATTACACTGTGTCTTTGTTTGTTTGTGATAAAGACATGATCATTGTTTTTCTACATGCCTGGTTTACAACCCAAACCACATCATTGTTACTGACATAACTCACTGTGTTTGTCTTAAAGCAAAATTAGAGATTATCTCAGTTTTATCTGAGTTATCAGATTAAACAAAATATTTATTTAAATAGTCACCCTTTTTACTGCCGTAGATATCTTCTTCAAAGATTCAGTTCAGAGAAATATTGTTAACATCCGCTAGGACTGATGAGCTCATGGCTAGTCCAAGTGTACTGCTGTTGTTTCAAACTGCTTCATTCAGAAGTTGTTTGATAATCCTTTACACTCCTGACTGGTTTGCATCTCTTGGTTATTTAGAAGCATAAATATCTCCGTCTCCAGCTGCCTTTGCATCCAAGAGGTTAATTCCAGAAGGGATTTTCTCAAACATCTCTACAAGAATAACTACTAACCGCTGTTTCATCATTTATAATGTAACATTTAGATGCTTTACTGTGGATTTCAGATGAATTTAGTTGTTTTATGGTATCAGCAATCCACTTTTGATGTGCCTCTATTTGGAAAGGCTGTTTTTCAGCTCAGTCTTAAAACAGCTCCAACAACTAAAATTTGACAGCAGTTTATTTCAGCGCTATCTTCTAAAACGTTCCATCAGTGTAGTATTGCATAATCATTCTGGGAGAAATATGAAGACTTTCCCCATCTGGACTAACCCTGGATACATCAGAAGTGCTAGATTTTGCAGCTGCTGATGAGATTTGCATGAATTAACCACAGATTTCCGTATAAATAACCACGTGATGCTAAACTGACTTCAATACAAAGGTTCACAAAACTATGTTGCATGAACTGCTATGAATTTTGGAGATTGAAGCTACAGTATGTTAGGATGGCAGTAATGCACTTTTGTGCTCTGCTCGGGCTAGCTGTTAGCTATTATCAGGCCTGCATGACATAAAATCTATTTCTCTGAGCACGAGCTGTTCAGAGTGATATCTACGAAAGGTAAGATGGTAATTATGACTTTAGGAAAAAAACAAACTTCAAAGCATTTCTGTTAATGAAATCTCATGCAGCGTCTGATGTTTTAATTTGACTTTAAAGGTGCAATATGTAAGAATGTAAGTAAGAATGACATCTTGTGGTCAAATTTGGTTACTGCAGTCTATTTTTTTGTGCTGTTTATGAGGACCCTCACAAAAACGAGATGATACATCTCATGAGGCTACTCCTCGTTAAATAAATGTTTAAATAATAATAAATAAATTTACTTTCACACTCCTGTGAGTTTCACAGCTGTTGCCAGTTACGGATCAGCACCAGAAGATTATAAATGACAAGCAAAGATGAGTCATACACAGTAAGTTGATAAGTAGATAAATACATCATCATATCTGGTGTTAGCACTCTTGGGTGTTTTACGGTAGGGAGCATTTACTACACTTATTACGGTAATATTTCTCCGACAAGTGTTGTTTGCCGTCTTGCTGTTAGCTTGCTATTATAGTTCTGAAAGACTCATTAAAGTAAGTAAACCGCCACGATTGACTCATTCAATTCACACACACATTTCACTGTAATATCGAGTTGTTGGTAATTGAAAAAGTAGCTTGAGATGTTTTTAGAGCAGACTTTTTGCTTCTAATTCACCATTAGCATTGTTAGCTCAATGTTAGCTCAATGTTAACTTAAAGAAAAAGATGCCGTGGCTTTTTAGGGGTACAAGGAATAATTTCTGGATTGCTCCTGTCTACCTGATCCGGTTCTTTAAACAACTCTGGAGCTTTTTTATTGTTGGTGTCAAATTACAAACGCCGGTGCTGCAGCGTTAGCTCGGCGCAGACTCGGCTAGCCCCACAGTAACTACGTCACTACGTACATTAAAGGAGCAATTTCTCTGAAGCACACACCACACCACCATTGTTCATTTATTAGAGACACGGTCACATCTAATATAATACCTTGGGTTGATCAGGCAAACAGAAGATAAATCAGAGAGCTTAATAATGTCTTCTATGAGCATAAATGACATTTCGTCCCTAAGAGGACACTGCTACACACGGACAGGAAAACCTTTGGGTTGGTGATCAGATTCATGTATATGGATGATGCAAACTTCAGCCACATTGCGTGTCCATGCAGGCTCTCATTCCCATGACAGCCATTACTGAGAGAACGCGAGGCAGCGCACAGCAGGACCAAAGGTCAGAGCATTCGTTTTACCAATAGAACAGGTTGTAATTTAGAAAACATCCATCAAAGACTTCATCTGAGCAGGGAGATTACAAATCGTCCCTTGTGATGTGAATGACTATCACAGAATAATGAGTACAAATCAAACAGAAGCCATATAACACTCCTCAGATTGTGTTTCTTATCATCTCTCATTAGCATCTAGACCTCGCACCACTTAAGCATGCAGATTCATACCTTCACCACGTCGAAGCACAAAACCGTCTGAGGAAATTCTCATTTGGCAGTTTCATTAATGCTTTTCAAACACTCAGCAGATCCTTCTTGGTAATTTGATGGCAACGTATAGTTATTTAACAAGTGGGGTCTGACTGTGATCTGTTTCTAGAGAGGGCACCATTTTTTCTGCCTTCTCTTTAGATAATGGGATTTCTTTCTGCAAGCCCTTTATCAACTCCTCTTGTATTTGTGCTTTATCTGTCACTTTAATGAGGCTGTTTTTCTCCTCCCTCACCCCGGGCACATAAAAGGATTCAAATCTATCAAATATGGAATTTCACTACACATGAAAAACTAATGAAAACAAGACGGTGGGGAATTAATTTGAAGAGATTTGAAGAAAAAAAAAAGAGTTTTCAGCTGGAAACTCTGAGAAAATTGGAGCTGTCTGAGTCAGTGGTTAAAACATGACAGGGCTCCTAATAAAATGCTCCAAAGAGTTTCTACTCCTCAGCTTATAGCTTTGAAAGCATTTCTATACTAAAAGTAGATTTTTTTTTTATAGAATCAATTTTTATACTGAGACCTGTGAACCACATGGAATTTATAGCAAATTCCTCATTTCTAGTCTTTTTTAAAATCATAATACATTAATTCACAGTTCTTGCTCTGTCCTTTCATCAAATATTACATCAGATATTATCCATCTACAGGGAAAACAGATAACCAGACAAGTATTGTCATCTAGTTCTAAAATCCTGCTGGTACCTTCAGATCTCAGCATTTTGAAAGTCAAAGTAAAAGATCTGCTGTCTTCACATCTTAAAGGGGCTGTATCATGCTATCTTACACATTCCAGAGCAACTATAGGCACAATATATGATAGAATATTACTGTTGGCACTATTAAGATGTCATTTTTTATGAAATATAAGTTATTTTTGTGACCCATTGCTTCAACCCAGAAATAGGGAGCCTAACGCCGGCTGCACACTGGAAGCATCAGCGGCGCGGAACGGTTTACTTGCGACAATCGCGGCACTCCAGTGCACACCAGGAGAGGCAGCCACGAAGTGGCTTCTCCGCCGTGCTCCTTGCGAGATCACAAGTTCCCTCGAGACTTCAAAGGTCACAGTTTGTTTATGCCATCCGCCATTAAACCAAAAAGGAGGAACTCACGTGTGACATCGCTGTTTGATGTCATATATAATGTTGTTCCTCTCCACTGTCAGGATTAAAGCCATGAAAAACACACTGCTGCACATTTCGAACGATGCGGTAAGTAAATAAGCCGTGAGGTCACACGTAATCTACATAGATATGATGCAGACTTTTATTTTGAAAACTACTGGGCATTTTAAACTGAAACTGGGTGTGATTTCCTGTCTAGCCCTTTTTTAACTGCGAAAATTGACGCATCCCAGAAGCGGCTCACGGAAAAAATAGAACCTAATCCTATCTTCACGGCTACTTCACACTGAAAGCATCAGCGGCGTGGAACGGCAGCGGAACGGCAGCGGATCATCGCCGCTTCAAATAGAATCCATTATAGTCTATGGGGGTGTCACAAACCAGCCGCAACGCGGCAATTTCCAGACGCGTCCCAGAAGCGGCACGCCGCGCTGCGCCGTTAAAGATGGGATTGGGTTCTATTTTTGCCGCGTGCCGCTTCTGGGATGTGTCAATTTCTGCAGTTAACATAGGGCTAGACAGGAAATCACACTCGGTTTCAGTGTAAAATGCCTGGTAATTTTCAAAATAAAATTTTGTTACAGCGATGCGGTTTCATATCTATGTAGATTACGTCTATACATGTGACCTCACGGCTTATTTACTACCACATCGTTCGAGAAGTGCAGCGGTGTGTTTTTCATGGCTTTAATCCTGGCAGTGGTGAGTAAAAACATTATATATGACATCAAACAGCGATATCAAACGTCATTTCCTTCTTTTTGGTTTAATGGCGGACGGCATAAACAAACCGTGACCTTTGAAGTGTTGAGGGATCTTGTGATCTCGCGCGTCGAGCGAGGAGTGCGGCGGTGAATTCGCTTCGCTGCTGACTCTCCCGGTGTGCACTGGAGTGCCACGATTGTCGCGAGTAAACCGTTCCGCTGCCCCCTCCGGTCATCTCATGGGTCCCCGAAACAAACAAAAACTGAATGTGAATGGAGATATAAAAGCTATTTTCTAATCCACTTTGCCTTATTCCCTGAATCACACGTATGTTGTACTGTACTTCAATTTAAATAAAAAGTAATGATGTTTGTTTTGACAATGTTTGTCACGTACTTTGAGATTTGTTAGCTTGTAAAAATTTGTAATTAAAAACACTACAAATCAGACGTCGCATATATGACGTCACAGCAGAATCTTTCTCCCCCATCGTACCACATGGCCAGATCTATAGTGGGTTTTCTCCATATTTAAAGGTGTCCTAGAATGCAGTTAATCAACAATCTAAAACAGAGCTTTGAGACTCTAAAAAGCATAAGACATTTTTTTGGCTTTCATCTGTCCCAGGAGCCCTGACACAGGCCATTCTAAACCCCCTTACTCAGGCCTTCAGTGAAAAGAGCTGTTAGCCCCTCCCACTCGGCCAGGACATGAATATGATAATGAGCTGCTTGCTGATTGGTTGGTTTCCCCAGAAGGCCTCAGACACTGGAGACATGCAGGTTTGAGGAGGCGTGGCTCCCCCTTATGACGTGTTAAGGAAGGTTTTCTCAGAACAGGAGGTTTTCTCTCATCTTTTTCAACTTTCTAATTTACATAAAAAGTAGGTCAAACACGGCTTTGACGTTTTGGCATGCTGCTGTTGACCACCCAAGCTGTCTTTATTCAAGAACAACGAAGAAAATGTTGGTTTACATTCTAGGTCCTCTTTAATGCTCCTTCTGTCCTGAAAGAAGGATGTCTTTTCCTCTTCTCGGTGTCTGGTTGGATGATGTCAATTTGGTGAGACGAGCATTTGTAGTCCTTTACGTCTTTTTACACAAAACCTAAAATAACTTTTGCCGTCTGTTGAAAATAAGCGCTTTCTTGGCATCAAAATGTGTCTTTAAAGTTCACGGACGTCATATGTTAAAATATGGCACATATCAAACAGGATTAGAAAACTAACATTTATCTGCTAATAGACTCCCATTTTTTTTTAGGCATTCGAGGGACCCATGGTCCGGAAGAAGATGGGCATGACTTAGGCTCCCTATAAGACGCTTGGATATGCTCAAACCACGACCCCTCCCCCCACCCCCCCATGTGAATTCCACAATAGTACACAGCAGATTTACCCCATTGCTGCAGACTCAACCACCCACCCACCCTCAGTTGTGCCACTAACAGACACGCACGCGGAGGAGCGGTCCGTGATGACGCAGCAACAACTCAATCCAGCTGCATGCAGCCTGCACACCAGCTAGGAGTTGCAGCTAATACAGGAAAATGCAGGCTTGAAGCTTTGTGGGTGTTTTCCATGAGGGAATTAAAATCTAACATGGTCAAAAGCGGCAAAAAGTGGATTTTACATCATATAGGACCTTTAAGTGAGTTTTAGAGATCTGAGTCAATAAAACAGGTGAATACCAGCAGCACACGATCACATTGGTGGTGTTGTGCAACATTGGCCGAGGTGCTTGTGAGAAGAACCCAATTCCAGAGGCAAGTGGGAGCTGTAAATAATTAAACTTTATTAATAAAACAGTACTGCGAAGCATTTAGTCCAATAATCCAAACATTGCAAATCAGAGCAAAGCAAAAACTTGGCTTTACATGAGTGAACAGTCAGTGTAAACAAAGGCGAGGACATTCGGCTCCTTCTCTTGTTTTATTAAATATCTATTCTATAAAAGGGATAAACAAATGGAAATGGATGCATACATGCAATGCTCAACATATTTTACAGATTTTTGTTCATGTTCTTACCAGAGTCAATCTCAAAGATGTAGTTCACTCGCTTAACCAATACATTTGCAGTGGTCTCTAGTAGGAATGAATACCTTGTAAGTCATACTCAGGGGAAAAAAGCTCAGAAATGCCTGTTTCAGGAAGTACAAGTCAGCTGGAGGAGAAAGTGGGTGTTTCTCAATCTCAAGGAGCCTCGCCTTGCCTTGCCAGGCCAGACGCCTTAATTGCTTCCGAGGACACTGTCCTTCCTTGGTCAAAGAAAACGGTTAAATGAAACAGGCTTGCCCCACGTGACCACGGCCGGCCAGAGCCCGCCCCCTGCTTACGCGCTCTGTTTACGTCCTGCCCATCATAGTAATTTTAAGTTTCAATATAGATGTATATCGAGCCTTTTACTTTTTTAATTGTGTATATTCAATTCAGTTTTCAATTCAGTTTATTTATATAGCGCCAGATCACGACAAGAGTCGTCTCAAGGCACTTCACAAAGTAAACATTCCAATACAGTTCAGTTCATAAGCCAATCAGTAAAAAAGTTTCCTATATAAGGGACCCAGCAGATTGCATCAAGACACTGACTAGTGTCATTGTGTTGGTACAATCCTCATACTAAGCAAGCATTTAGCGACAGTGGGAAGGAAAACTCCCTTTTAACAGGAAGAAACCTCCAGAGGATCCTGGCTCAGTATGAGCAGCCATCCGCTACGGCTCACTGGGGGTTGAGAAGACAGAGCAGGCACAGGCACACCCCGCACCCACACACACACACACACACACACACACACACACACACACACACCACATATATCAAGTAGTGTTTCTATGGCTACACTGTGATTTCTTAGTAGAAGTTCTATTTAGTAAGAGTAAGAGAAACTTTATTGTCTTTATCTGAGTGAATCTATAATTAATTCAATAGGTGAACTAATAGTAGCACATTCTATGTTAAAGAAAGTAAGATGTAATATCAGGAAAGGGAGAATGTTAGGTGGTTGGCAGCAGTGTGCCAGCCGATGGCCCCCTCCATGAGGCCACCACAGCTCAGCAGAACGCCAGTGTAGCTTCTTCTGGGGAGAAAAACACTTAGAGAGAAAATAAAGTTAACAGCTGAAATAACAGGAAATAATGCAATTAGAGAGTGGTGGTAGAAGAGAGTAGCAGAGTATGGAAAGTGGTCAGTATGTCCTCCAGCAGTCTAAGCCTATAGCAGCATAACTACAGAGATAACTCAGGATAACCTAGCCTTTTAGATGGAGGCATGTGGGAGGCAGGGCCAGGGAGAAGTCTTTAACGACAGTAGTCCCCTCTGTACACTCCACCTCCCTCTGCTCCCCACTCGTCTAAACCTGGGCTAACATCAGAATTTAACCATAAGCCCTATCAAATAGAAAAGTTTTGAGCCTAGTCTTAAAAGTAGACA
>SSNS01000370.1:415197-417697 GCA_006937985.1 Aphyosemion australe
TGATTAATAAATCTGAATGAAAGATGGTTGCTACTCCTCCTCCTCGCCCTGTACTACGAGCAATATGATGATTTAAATAATTAGAAGGAGTCGACTCATTTAAACTAACATAGTCCTCTTGCTGCAGCCAGGATTCTGTGAGACAAAACAGAGAAATCTGATTATCACAAATCAAATCATTAACTAATAAAGTCTTTGAAGAGATAGATCTAATGTTCAATAAACCACATTTAATTGTTCTAGTTTTCTGTTCAGTAGAGTTTGTTTTTATTTTTATGAGATTATCATGATTTGCTCTATTAAGCCTGATCTTTAATCTGTTTGATTCTGGCCGTGGGCAGGACACTGTCTGGATGGGGGAGTGGGTGGGTAACAGTACAGAAGCTGCAGAGGGGAGGGTTAAACTACCACTCTGCTTCCTGGTCTGGACCCTGGGTTGTCAGGGAGGACTAATAAAATTGGCCATATTCCTAGAAAGAAGAGCTGCACCATCCAAAGTGGGATGGATGCCGTCTCTTCGGATCAGACCAGGTTTTCCCCAAAAAGTTTTCCAATTATCAATGTAGCCCACGTTGTTTTCGGGACACCACCTAGACAACCAGCGGTTGAAGGACAGCATGCGGCTAAACATGTCGTCACTGGTCCGGTCAGGCAGGGGGCCAGAGAAAATTACGGAGTCCGACATTGTTTTGGCAAACTTACACACCGAAGCAACATTGATTTTAGTGACCTCCGATTGGCGTAACCGGGTGTCATTACCGCCAGCGTGAATAACAATCTTACTGTATTTACGCTTATCCTTAGCCAGCAGTTTCAGGTAGGATTTAATGTCGCCCGCTCTGGCCCCTGGCAAACATTTGACTATGGTTGCTGGAGTCTCTAATGCCACGTTTCTGACTATGGAGCTACCTATAACCAGAGTCGGCTTCTCAGTGGGTGCGTCACCGAGTGGGGAAAATCTGTTTGAAACGTGGACGGGTTGGTTATATATTGGTTAAATCAAATATGTAAGAGAGTTAGTACCTGCTAGCCACCGCAGCTGCAACTAAGCAACTAACCAACCATAGATAACTGGTTTGGATCTAAAAAACATTTAACATATAAGCCCAATAGCTACAATTAGTTGACTTACATTTAAAGTGGAAATTTGCCCTTGAAGTAGCTGCTGCCGGCTCCTGATCACATCTGTTTGAAAATACCGCGCTGCATTCTGGGAAATTTTTGACGAAGAGAAGGCACCAAGGCACCTCTCGTGTATCCTTGCTCAATTAGCTAAACGGCTAACAAACGGAGGACAGATGCCTTGGAAGCACATGAACATTGGAACTGATTGGAACGTGCCTTGGCTCTGCAACGTTGATGTTTTATCTCCACAAATAACACAAGCCTGGAGGAGTTCTGCTGTGTGGTGGAGTTGCTAATGCTAACAGTTAGCTTCTACTAGCCCAGACGTTCTCTGCTGTTTCCTGGACGCTAAACCAACAACAGCCTTCCCCGTCGTGAGTCAAGATGGGTGAGTCCATGAATGTTAAGTGACAGTGTGACGTAGATCTGTCAGGATTTTCTAATCCTAGAGTTTCACCTCTTTTGGTTTTTCAGTGAACCACACCTCTAAGCTTGTATCTCACAGGTGGTGACTGCTAGAGACACGTTGGGAGTGACATTTGCTAATGAATTTCAAAAATGTCTCAAAATGTTTCCAAAGATTGTCAATTTCCTTGCATAATTGCACAAATTGCAGGGTTTTGCTTTTGTGCTGATAAAAAGGCAAAATGTGTTTTCTCCAGGGATGTCCAAAATTATCGGTCTACCATTAAAAAAAATACTTTGCAGTTTTGCCTTGCTTTTAGCACCCCCTAGTGTCCGTTAGTGAAACCAAAAGTGAATCTCCTCGCTGTGCGTTCATCTTTTTAACACCTTAATCTAACAGCTGAAATGTCTCCTCAGCCTTAATTAGTGTCTACAGGAGCGGTTCATCACTAAATCAAACAAATCAGCTGTGTTCATGATCTAAAACATGCAGGAAACATGCTGGAAGCAGACTGCAGCACCAGGTATGTCGGCTATCCATGTACATGTACATGTAAGCCTCATTATGTGCTGGAGAGGGATCCAGCACTTAATGAGGCGTCTATGTATACATGTCTCTCATGAAATGGTAATGGTTGCAATAGGACCCAAACACAGGTGAGCAGGAGGCAGACTGGCAGGCAAAAGAACTGTTTAATATGAATAATGGTAGGTAGGGTGACACAACAGGAAGACAAGACTAGGATCTGAGACAGACCTGCACAAACAGAGGGTTTTAATACATGAGGGTAATCAGGAATCAGGTGGGTAGGATAACAAGGGGCAGGTGAGTCCAATAAACACTTAACGAGGAGAGACGGACAACATGTCAGAGGGAGAAAGAGCAGATCCTGACAATGCCTATGGGATAGCCACTTTAATATCGACTAATAGAGTTCCTGGTAAATAAAATGACCAACACTGAAGAAAT
>SSNS01000370.1:425197-450329 GCA_006937985.1 Aphyosemion australe
GTGTAGACACCCTAAAATCAGAGTGAAATGTAGATGTGGCAGGCTAGTCCATTACTTCAAAAACTTAATTTCTGCAACTCAAAATGCTTTTCAGTATCTTGTGTGGCCCCCACGAGCTTGTGTGCATGCTTGACAACGTCGGGGCATGCTCCTAATGAGACAACGGATGGTGTCTTGTGGCATTTCCTCCCACATCTGTGTGAGGGCGTCCCTGAGCTCTTGTACAGTCTGAGGAGCAACCTGGCGCCGCCTAATGGACCCAAACATAATGTCCCACAGATGTTCTATTGGGTTTAAGTCAGGGGATCGTGAAGGCCATTCAATTGTTTCAATTCCTTCATCCTCCAGGTACTGCCTGCATACTCTTGCCACATGAGGCCGGGCATTGTCGTGCATTAGGAGAAAACCAGGACCTACTGCATCAGCGTAGGGTCTGACAAAGGGTTCAAGGATTTCATCTGGATACCTTATGGCAGTCAGAGCACCATTTCCTAGGCAGTAGAGGTCTGTGCGTCCCTCCATGGATATGCCTCCCCAGACCATCACTGACCCACCACCAAACCTGTCATGTTGAACGACGTTGCAGGCAGCATAACGTTCTCCTTGTCTTCTCCAGACTCTTTCACGTCTATCACAGGTGCTCAGGGTGAACCTGCTCTCGTCTGTAAAAAGTACAGGGCGCCAGTGGCGGACTTGCCAATTCTGGTGTTCTTGAGCAAATGCCAGTGGAGCTCTACGGTGCTGGGCAGTGAGCACAGGGCCCACTACAGGACGTCGGGCCCTCAGGCCATCTTCATGAAGTCTGTTCCTGATTGTTTGGGTAGAGACATTCACACCAGTGGCCCTCTGGAGGTCATTCTGTAGGGCACGAGCAGTGCTCAGCCTGTTCCGCCTTGCACAAAGGAGCAGGTATCGGTCCTGCTGATGGGTTGTGGACCTTCTACGGCCCTGTCCAGCTCTCCGAGAATAACCGCCAGTCTCCTGAAATCTCCTCCATGTTCTGGAGATTGTGCTGGGAGACACATTAAACCTTCTTGCTGCAGCACGTGTGGATGTGCCATCCTGGAGAAGTTGGACAACCTGTGCAACTTCTGTAGGGTTAAGGAATGGCCTCATGCTGCCAGTAGAGATAATTACTCAAGCCAAAACTAGCACGAGTGGAAAACCAGCCAAAAAAGATCAAGAGGGAGAAACTTGAAATGACCTCCACATGTTAAACCAGTCCTGTTTTGAGGGTTTTGTAATTGTTGCCACTTTAGTGCACCTGTCGTTAAGTCCATGAACACCAATACAGCTGAAAGTGATTAACAATGCCCTCAGCTGCTTAATCAACCAGAAAATTATCAGACAGGTTTNATTTCTGCAACTCAAAATGCTTTTCAGTATCTTGTGTGGCCCCCACGAGCTTGTGTGCATGCTTGACAACGTCGGGGCATGCTCCTAATGAGACAACGGATGGTGTCTTGTGGCATTTCCTCCCACATCTGTGTGAGGGCGTCCCTGAGCTCTTGTACAGTCTGAGGAGCAACCTGGCGCCGCCTAATGGACCCAAACATAATGTCCCACAGATGTTCTATTGGGTTTAAGTCAGGGGATCGTGAAGGCCATTCAATTGTTTCAATTCCTTCATCCTCCAGGTACTGCCTGCATACTCTTGCCACATGAGGCCGGGCATTGTCGTGCATTAGGAGAAAACCAGGACCTACTGCATCAGCGTAGGGTCTGACAAAGGGTTCAAGGATTTCATCTGGATACCTTATGGCAGTCAGAGCACCATTTCCTAGGCAGTAGAGGTCTGTGCGTCCCTCCATGGATATGCCTCCCCAGACCATCACTGACCCACCACCAAACCTGTCATGTTGAACGACGTTGCAGGCAGCATAACGTTCTCCTTGTCTTCTCCAGACTCTTTCACGTCTATCACAGGTGCTCAGGGTGAACCTGCTCTCGTCTGTAAAAAGTACAGGGCGCCAGTGGCGGACTTGCCAATTCTGGTGTTCTTGAGCAAATGCCAGTGGAGCTCTACGGTGCTGGGCAGTGAGCACAGGGCCCACTACAGGACGTCGGGCCCTCAGGCCATCTTCATGAAGTCTGTTCCTGATTGTTTGGGTAGAGACATTCACACCAGTGGCCCTCTGGAGGTCATTCTGTAGGGCACGAGCAGTGCTCAGCCTGTTCCGCCTTGCACAAAGGAGCAGGTATCGGTCCTGCTGATGGGTTGTGGACCTTCTACGGCCCTGTCCAGCTCTCCGAGAATAACCGCCAGTCTCCTGAAATCTCCTCCATGTTCTGGAGATTGTGCTGGGAGACACATTAAACCTTCTTGCTGCAGCACGTGTGGATGTGCCATCCTGGAGAAGTTGGACAACCTGTGCAACTTCTGTAGGGTTAAGGAATGGCCTCATGCTGCCAGTAGAGATAATTACTCAAGCCAAAACTAGCACGAGTGGAAAACCAGCCAAAAAAGATCAAGAGGGAGAAACTTGAAATGACCTCCACATGTTAAACCAGTCCTGTTTTGAGGGTTTTGTAATTGTTGCCACTTTAGTGCACCTGTTCTTAAGTCCATGAACACCAATACAGCTGAAAGTGATTAACAATGCCCTCAGCTGCTGAATCAACCAGAAAATTATCAGACAGGTTTCATTGATTTCATGCCAGGCCCAATAAAAAAAGTGTTCCTTTAATTTTTGTGAGCAGTGTATAAATCCATCTAGAACCGCTACCGGTCCTTCTGGACTCCAAGTCCGATTAGCTTGATAGCAGCTGCACGGTGTTAGCTCTGGTAAGAAAAACATAAGTCATTTGGGAACACTACAACACACAGAGAGGTTGGATCTAAAAAGACAGATCCTTCTGAGACCAGTAGAACCTTCGTGCCATCCTGGATTACAGCCAAATCAACAACGAGCCGACTCAGCCGAGTTAACGAGCGGCTGCACCGACTTAACGAACACTGAGAGTTTCTTAAAAATCCAGCCGTGAAAATCCCAAAAAGAAATTGACTTGAGGTTTTAATACATTTTTACACATGTGATTTAAAGGAAATTTGCCTCTGGCCAATGTCTTTAATTCTTCAGGTCATTTTCATGCACACTAAACACTCAAAAACTAACTATAATGTCCTTATATTTCTCCCAATTATATATATATTGCATGAAACCAAAATTTTATCTGTATTGCTCTTTATATAAGTAGAAATTTTGTATACAAGAGTTTAGATCAAAGTTTACTGAAAATACTAATAAAAGGCAAAAATAGATTGAATGCAATTTATCAAATAATAGTGAGATTATTACTTTTCCTCTGCAGGTTTTTGGATAATGAACTCCTTGTGAAGCAGTTGTAACCCACTAGAAAAATTAGCTATGTTTTTCTTTTCTTTTTTTTCTCAGCTAAGTTATTTTTTTCTGCCAGGAATAGTATTACAATTGGTTGGTTAAAAATTGGGTCATTTAAAATCACTTTGGAACAGAAAAGATTTTAACGACCTCCTTTTGGCTTTAATGCCTCTCAATCAAGGCTGTTTCACACACTAGTTCACGATTGGTTAAATCGGGATGTGCTGAGTTGTGATTGGCTGAGCAGAGTGGGTGAGGCTCCAAAGTAGCTCGCGAGACAGAAAAGACCGAAGGATAGCTGATGGAAACGATGTGGTAAATTTATGTCTGATTAAAAGTGAATCTTTCTTCATATTACTTACCTGAGACATTGTGTGAAACAGATGATGCAGTCTGGATGATGGGAGCGTCGAAGAAACCGGAGTTTTGATAACTTTTTGACGTCTTGGTGAGTTGGCAATGTTTAAGATGGCTAAAGGTGGACTAGCAGCTAAGCTAAATCAGCAAAGGCTTAAGTAAACAAAGCGGTTTTGTGTGCTAAGACATTTAAGTACCTTTTCACTGAGAGTGGGTGTATTGGTTGTTTTAATTAATATGAAGCTATATGTTATTTTGAGTTTACCATCTGGGTTTTTTTTTCTTTTCTTTCTTGCTGAGTAACCGCCACTTGTACAGCGATGCCGCTTGGAGATGGTGATGAAATCAGAGATTTGTTTTATTAATGAATTGGGTAAAATGAAACTATTTACAAAAATTATTCATATGAAAATGTTACCTCATGATTAAAATATATTTCTGCATTTGTGAAAATACTTTTCGTTAAAAAAACAAATTAAGAACCATAATTCATGGTTAAAAAAGTTTAGATTTTTATTTCTTTTAGGAATTGATGATTACAAAGGAAAACGTAAAGTGATGGATTTTTGTGAACATTTACTATTGTGTTCAATGGTCATTTTTTGACATGTTAATGTGATACTATGGCCATTAAGATAGGTTTTGATTATTAGATAGTAATAGCTCTGTTTTGTACAGGCTAGGTTTTTGAGATTTCCAAACACCAGTTAGAAGTCTCCTTGACGAGGGAGTGGCGAGCCGGACCGGAACACATCTCCTTTTCCAAAGGATGAGGACCAAGATCTACTGAATTTCACAGAAGAAACAGCACCGGCGGGATTCAGCGGTGTGGTAGGACTGACTTTTAAAAGCGCTCTTGACACATCTTGGCTTGACATAAACGATTATATTGCAGCACAAATACAATGGAACACTGTGCACTCTAAAGACAAACAATTGAAAAGAAAAGGAGGACACTGGAAGTTGATCAATTTTTTTTTCAATTTGATGAACTCGTTTATTTTTTTGTTTTGCCAGTGTGAGAGTTGGTTGCTTCATTGCGGAATGTACCTTATTCATATCTTTCACTAATACTTTAATGTTTTAAATAGACTACATTTCAATCTTTTTATTTATTTATTTATTATTCATAATATATTCTAAACTAAAACATATGTTGAGCTCCTTTCTCTTTTGTGTGTACATTGTGAATCAAATTCTCATTATTTTAAAACCCCTCTAACGCAACCTAGACACTGACCCAACTTAGAGTCACCTTTTGACCCATATCCGAGTTACACAGTGTTTAAAAAATCTTTTCAATAATAAATCTGACTAACTTCATTAACACAAAAAACACATCATGGGTTGATTTTAGTTTTTTTGAAATCACAGAAAGTGCTGAGAAAGAGGATGAAAGTGAGTCTCTGGCCTTTTCTTTAATGTTGGAGGTAACGTAACAAAAGGTCAAAGCATAAATGTCCGCTCTTGTCGAAGTGCAGATTAGTTATTAGAGCAGACATTTCCGTGTTAGATTAGGCTGAGATGACAGGCTGAACAACTACCACATCTCTGCTGCTCAAATGAAGCCTGGTGGCAGAAGTGAAGGCATCAGGCCGCCCCAGTTTGCCTCCTGACATTTTCAGCTTAAATCAGCTGCTAGTCGTCAAGATGCCATAAAACTCCTGATGTAAGATAGCCTACTCTGCCCTTTTATTTTAGATGTATTTAAACCCTGTGTTGTTGTTTAAATACATTAAATGTACAAAAAGTAAGAATGACATCCTGTGGTCAAATATGGGTACTGCAGCCCATTTTCAAGACAAACAAGTCACTCTCTTACCCCTGTTCCATGAGTCCCATGGCTGTTGCCAGCTACGGATCAGCAGCAGAAGAATCTAGATGACGAGTAAAGACGAGTCATACACAGTCGGTTGATAAGTAGATAAATACATTTCGCTATAAAATTGAGTTGTTGGGAATTGAAAAAGTAGCTTGAGACATTTCTAGAGCCGATTATTTGCTTCTAATTCACCATTAGCATTGTTAGCTCAACATTAGCCTCTAGCATTCTTCATCTGATATTAGAGTAAAACAAAATGATGCCGTGGCTTTTTAGGGGTACAAGAAGTAACTCCTGAGTCACTCTTGTTACTGGTTTAGGGTCTTTACAAAACACTGCTGCATTTTTCTGACTGGTGTCAAATTACAAATGACGGTGCTGCAGCGTTAGCTAGGTGCAGACTCAGCAACCCTGTGGGCTGACAGATTGTAAACAATGACTATGTCCCTCTTTAGTTTTTTAAAGGACAAAAACTGGCAACCCTGCAGACAGTTGAGATGGAAATTTGTTTCAATGTAACCTTCCTTCCAACATGATTGAGACAGACTGTTTTGTGATTATTTCACTGCAAAATTCTTACATATTGTACATTTAAGTTCATTTCATCTTTGGAGTTAACTCTGCTTGTGTTTCAGTATTTCTATTTCTAGATGATGTGGCATTCCCGTGTTTCTTTAGTAGACCTGTTTCCTTGCTGATTGTTGACCTGAGGTCTATTCTTTTTACTATTAATGTCACTGCAGGGACTCATTTTCCTGCCAGATCATTGTATGAAGCTTATATACCTGCTGCTAGTTTCCAGTTAGGTTTTGTTTGTTTTGTGATTCTGTTTTTTAGTGTTTTATGTTTTGTTTTACGCCCTGCATCCATCATTCCTTGTAACAAACAGGTAAAATCCCATCCTTTTAAAAATGTTAACAAAACTCGAGAAAACTTTTTTTTTAAGTTAAAACTGATCAGATAGTTAAGACAAACTAATTGGCCCATTAGTAGCTGAGGTGCTGATTGGTTTAATTCTTCTGTTGATTTTTATTAAATCTTTGTTTAAAGACAACATTAAACGGTAAACTCACCTTTTGCATCTCTCTGTGCAGCCATGTGGGTCTCTACTGCCTCTAAAAACACTCCAAATGTGAAAAGAACACATCCATCCATTTCTTGTCAGTGTATGGTTTAGGATTTATGTGCCCAAAACAAGTCATTTGAAAAAGTCCCCGATTGTGATGTCACAAATTGGGAAGTTTGCATAGAACCACCACTCACCTCTCCAGGCTGGAGAAGCAGTGGCTGTAAATGGTAAATGGTAAATGGCCTGTATTTGTATAGCGCCTTCTTAGGGTTCTACAACCCCCCAAGGCGCTTCACAACACAATCAGTCATCCACCCATTCACACACACATTCACGCGCTGGTGGGGATGAGCTACAATGTAGCTACAGCTGCCCTGGGGCGCACTGACAGAGGTGAGGCTGCCGTGCACTGGCGCCACCAATCCCTCCGACCACCACCAGCAGGCAAGGCGGGTTAAGTGTCTTGCCCAAGGACACACAGCAGCATTCTCTGGCCGGAGCCGGGATCGAACCTGCAACCTTCCGATTACTGGACAACCCGCTCGACCTCCTGAGCTACTGCTGCCCTGTACTCTGAGTCCCTCCTGGATATTGGAGCTTCTCCCCCCAAGGTGCTTTACAACTCAGTCATTCCCCCCCCCCCCCCCTACTCTCCCACACCCTGGTGGTTATGAGCTACAATGTAGCCACAGCTGCCCTTACTGACAGAAGCAAGGCTGCTGTATACAGGTGTCACCAGTTACTCCAACCACTAACAGCAGGCAAGGAGGGTGAAGTCTCTTGGCCAAGGACACAATGACTGCGACGGGCTGAGTGGGACTCAAACCTGCAACCTGCTGATTGCAGGGCGGACACTTAACTCATCTGTCACTGTCGCCCAAGAATTTAACAAATAAGTTAGTGTTACTGTTTTAACAAAAATAAAAGACAGTTTTCTGGTGAGGAAATAATTATCAGTTGGTATTTATGCCTCTTGAGGTGTTTGCTCTAATCCATCAGTGTCCAGTTCTGCTCCTTAAGGTTCACTATCCTGCATGTTTTTTATGTTTCTTTGTTCCAAGACACCAATAGATTTGGAAAACTTGAGGACACACTAAGGAAGTAATTAAGCTATTCAGAAATATGCACAATATTTGCCTTTATTAACCAAGAGTAAACACCTTTATCCTACAATATGACATGAAGAATCAACAAATCCTCCAAACATAGAACGTAATAATTTTCCAACAGTAAAATATTATCAGTGCATTTGTGGGTAAAAAAAAAAGGTAAAAGCCCAGAAAAATCCATTTATTGTGAGGGGACAGAATGACCTATCTAAATGACAGAACATGCAAAAGACGCCTCATCCAGTATGAGTTTTATTTATTTTACTAGTATGTCCTTCGGTCCAACCATAGTCATTCCAGAAAATTACTTGCTATAAGTCACAAGTCACATTTAGTCGTATTATATGAACTATTGCACTAAAACTGTGGAATGAATGATGCACAAAACTGCATTAATGACACGTTGGTGCTTCAGTGCATGTGTGAAAATGGCTCTAGCACAGAAATTGCATGTTCCTTTCGCTCACGGGGACAATACAAACCTATGAAACAGGAAGAAATTACATTTAAGCTTCCTGGAGGTTGGAGAGTATTATAATTTGTGAATAGAGTGACCTTTTTCTGGACAAAATTAGACCATTTGGTTGTGCAGCAACAGCGTGTCCCTCCACAGCTCAAACATGAGTGAGTGGGTTGGTGTTTCTCTCCGCTTCTGTGCAATGCATCAGCAGGGAAACATGTTTTAAACTTAGCTTTGATCACTCTTGAAACCACAGGTGCAGCACAGATGGACTGAAAGCTGACTGAACCCTTTCAAACAGCAGTCTAAAGCCTGATGTTAGTGGCGTTGGCATGAGTATTTTTTTTGTCCATTGGGATGGGGGCTACAGTGGAAGCTGTTATGAACTGCCATCTGCAACATTTGTCATTCTAAACAGTGCAAAATTCAGTGCCAGCTACTCTGAGGGGATGCGGCTGCACTGTAATTTTCACTCTTGTGCGTCATCAAATTCTCATGGTGTAAAAGTCAAGTTATTATCCAGAAGAGCATGCAGGAGAATGTGGAAAATCATCTAAAAATTTGATTAAACCAAATTTATCTATTTTATTTTTCAAATCATATTCAGTGTTTTCCATCTTTTCCATTTGCTTCCCTTCTTTCTCATATCTTCTGGAAAATGAACAAAAAAGAAGTATTTTTAGGCTAGATGCATCTTATCAGAATGAAACAACTTTTCAGCTCAGGGAAATTTCGATGCCCTGCCTGCCAACACTTCTGAGGGGTGCAGGAAATGGTGCAAATGTGGCAGGGAGAAAATCAGAAGAGCTGATAGACTCAGAACCTTTGGCCTGAACTATAAAGTAGGAATAAAATGTTGACAAAGTAACTCTGGGTTCAGTTCAGGAGATTTTGTTTTTTCTTTCCTTGGTTCGTCGTCGTGGTAAAGGATGCTGGAAAGCTGACATGCTCCGCTACAGACTTGTAGTGAGGGATCAACACTTGAAAATGCTGCTTTTCAACCTGCACCCTTAAAGAAAATAGACGGGAAAAAATGTTTCAGAGTGTGGACAGAGATTCTGTCATGAGTTTCTCTCAGAGCTAAACAGCAAAAAGCATTTTCTAGGGATCAATTCCTTCTAAAGCGTAATCTCAAAACAGTCAACGATTACTTATTATTTTATCAATAGCATAAAAAGTAAAAGGCATTATTTATGTCATAAAACATAGGTTAAACTTGCCTTATTGCACTGTAATGTTAAGATTTTAATTTCCACAATACGATAAAGGAAATGAAAACAGTTTTTGCATTTTTTATTCATTTTGGGGCAATATCCATCCATCCATCCATCCATTCTCTTACGCTTATCCGGAGTCGGGTTGCAGGGGCAGCAGCCTAAGCAGAGAGGCCCAGATTTGGGCCAGCTCCTCCGGGGGAATCCCAAGGTGTTCCTGGCCAGCCGAGAGACATAATCCCTCCAGCGTGTCCTGGGTCTTCCTTTGGATCTCCTCCTGGTTGGACGTGCCCAGAAAACCTCACCAGGGAGGCGTCCTCACCAGATGCCCGAGCCACCTCAACTGGCTCCTCTCGATGTGGAGGAGCAGCGGATCTACTCCGAGCCTCTCCCTGATGACCGAGCTTCTCACCCTGCGGAGAAAACTCATTTCGGCCGCTTGTATCCGCAATCTCGTTCTTTCGGTCACTACCCAAAGCTCGTGACCATAGGTGAGGGTAGGAACATCATCCGGTAAATCGAGAGCTTCGCCTTCCGTCTCAGCTCTCTCTTCACCACGACAGACCGGTACAACGCCCGCATCACTCCAGACGCAGCACCAATCCGCCTATCGAACTCACGCTCCATCTTTCCCTCACTCGTGAACAAGACCCTGCGATACTTAAACTCCTCCACTTGAGGCAGGACCTCGTCCCTGACCTGGAGAAGGCATTTTGGGGCAATAAGAGTTGTAATTTAATGTACAGCAAGTCTAGTTTGTGAAATTTTCTTTACTTTTGTCTGAATTTGTTGTGGCTTTGAAGGTAGTTGTAGCATTTGTTGCTTTCTCTTCCCAGCTTTGTAAACAAATCAAAAATGCCACTCACCCCTTGTTTCCACCGGACGTGAAAGCGACGCGTAATGTAATAGTGGCGTTTTACTCGCAAGCTCATTCCCAACCGGGAGCATTTGAGATGTGAAATGGCAGCAAAAGTGTTCCACACCGCTGGTTCCGCAGTCACAAAATCACGGGAGAATTGCAATACAATGCGTGATTTCATTAGTCCACGCAATAACAAGCAAGGAGAAAGACAGCTGCATGTATTCAAATCAGTATGTGGCTTATTTTCTGTTCTGTTTACCTCAGCTACAGCGGTTTTAACAGGAAATGACGTACATTTACCTGCACTTGACTTTTATTTTGAAAGTTTCCGGATGTTTTACATTGCTTTTGTGTTTTACTTCCTATCTGACCCGATCTAAACTGCGGAGTTTGACGTGTTTTGGAAGCGTAGCAAGTAAAAAATTGACTCAAAACATAATGATAGCATCTAAAACGTACTTTGCTGCTGGTAATAAGGAACTCATCTACTATACTGGCGGCTAAGTGCCGCAGCCACGTAATACTTTACGCAGCCGAAAAAAAGGGTCAGTCTAGGTACTTCTGCAAACATACATGCACATACTTGTGATTGACACCTGTATGTACTAGATCTTGAACGCTATTGGCTAATGTTGAACAACAATCAAGTAAAATTTAATGAGGCTCTATGGGACGGGGGCGGGCTTACCAAACCACTGATGTATCACCTATTTTATCACAGAACAGGATAAGACTATCACTTTATCAGAAATCTAAATAAAAAAATCACATAATTCTGAAAAAGGGGAAAACTGCTTTAAAGTAAAAGTTTTATTTGGACATATTAAAACAAGACCACAGCAAACCAGATTTCACATGTAACTGTGAGGCATTATTATAAAGCTGCAGAGTTTGTGCAAATTGTAAACATCAAAATGACATTGCAGCCTGTAGAAAATTCAGTTTTGTTCATCACACACAAACACCTCCACTCACACCTTCTCTAAACTGTCTGGATGTTGCTTGTCATTAGTAACATAGGTGGCTTTTAAACTGTATCTGAATGAAACCTTCTTTAGAGAAAGTCTGTAAATCCTCGCCACGTCCACAATGTCTCCCAGACATAGACTCATCTTCTCTGACACAAAGGAATATTCACGTACCCGCCCTGCCCACCGATAAAGCTGCACTTCTTTTCTTTATCCATCACCGAGCCTTTCACTTGTGCAGAGGAGATTTTTCTGCAAATATCTGATTTACCTGTGGAGAATGGACAGAAAATGTCATGCACATAATACAGGGAGGAATAAATTATTATTTTTTCAGTGGATTGAATAAATTAAAGATAAAAAGAAAACCAGTTAAAGTCATGTTATAAAAAGGAAACAGTTCAAAATGTTAAATTACGTGAAGAAAAAACCTCACACTGGATCTCCAGCTTCTAACCAAACCTGCTTATGCTGGAAAAGTAATTAGTGTTTGTTCATGTTGAATATTTGACTCAGAATAGACACAGAAACAGAACCTAAACACTCGATCCAAAGACCCATATGGATCATCCTAATGGAACCGAGAGCCAGGATTAGGAACAACTTAAAACCACATTTCCTGAAATTACAGTTGGGATAATATGGATGACCAAACGTTTGGAGGATTGATGTTGGTGAATGAAAGCAACAGAGTGGAGCTCCTCAGACTTTGAGACACAAGATGGCCTGTATTTGATATAGCGCCTTCCAGAGTCCTAGAACCCCCCAAGGTGCTTTACAACACAATCAGTCATTCACCCATTCACCCGTGTGGTGGTGACGAGCTACATCGTAGCTACAGCTGCCCTGGGGTGCACTGACGTAGGCGAGGCTGCCGTACACTGGCGCCACCGGTCCCTCCGACCACCACCAGCAGGCAATGTGGGTTAAGTGTCTTGCCCAAGGACACAACAACAGCGACAGACTGAATGGGGCGCGAACCTGCAACCTTCCGATTGCAGGGCGGGCACTTAACTCGTCTGCCACCATCGCAAGGTCTCAGCCCAAAGTTTTCCTGATGTAATGGGAATATTTAGCAGCCTTGCCAGATCTTTCTGAGGTAACTCCGTTTTGGGAACAGTGTGGTGTAATTTTCTCTCCCTCTGCGGGGTTCTGCTGGACCGCCTGCACACTCTCATGGTGAACTTCACAGAGGAAACTCCTTTGAACTTCAGGAAAACTGTTATTACTCCAGACTTAACAAGATTAGAGTCAATGAGTTGAAAGGGAATCTCACGGTTCTGTCGGGAGAGACTCAGAGTCCTCGCAAGGAGACATATTTATATTTAAATAAGCGCACACACGGTGGCCGGACGTAATAAATAAATAGGCAGACTCCTTAAAGGAGCAATATGCAATATTCTACAGTTAAATAATCACAAAACCATCTAATGTCTCAATCATGATAGAAGGAAGGTTAAACAGATTTCCTTCTCAGCCAGCTGGGGGGTTGTCACTTTTTCTCCTTTAAAAAAAAACACGAAAGAATAACATAGTAACTTTTAAAACTCTGAGTTTGTGAGGTTGCCGTGTCTCCAGCGAGCTAACGCTGCAGCACTAGCAGGCAAAAAGCTCCAGAGTTGTTTAAAGAACCGAAGCCAGTAAACAGGAGCGACTCAGAAGTTATTTCTTGTACCCCGAGGAAGCCACGGCATCTTTTTGTTTTACTCTGATATCTGGTGAAGCAGGCTAGAGGCTAACCTTGAGTAACGATGCTAACGGTGAATTAGAAGCAAATAGTCGGCTCTCAAAATATCTCAAGCTACTTTTTCAATTACCAACAACTGGATATTACAGTGAGATGTGTGTGAAGAAAGAATTTTGATAAGGGTGGCCAGAAGGGGCCAAAGAAAATTTGGGGGTAGCACACCAAAATGGTCCATGTGGTAACTCTGGGAGAGTTTAGCCTGTGGCGATGCATTGCATGCTCCTTTATTCTTTTTTATTAAAGGAGTCATCACCTGAAATTTTCACTTTTCCACTTGAAAACATGTCTATAATGGCTTCCTAATGATTTTTCACTGGCCAAGAACATTAATATGATTTATCAACACTGGTCTTCCCTGGGGGGGCCAGCAATTTTCTAGGGGTGACCATGGCCACCCCTGGCCACCCCTTGGGAGCACCACTGTCTACTGCTGCCCTTGTTTTAGTTTGAATGTCACTAAGCATTTAGCACCTAGGAACTCAGACTTTTTGGTTTGTGTTTTTACATTTCAATCTGTTAATTCCTTGTAAATTCATTTATGAACGGGTGAATAGAAGAAGCCAACGACACGGTCAAATGTAAAACTTTGAAAGCAGATTTATTCTGCAGACTGAATTTTAAATGTTCCATTTGCAGCTAGTAACCTCTCTCTGGTGTCCAGCTTAAAAAGCCACAGTGGTTGGATATAGACTATTTTATTGGAAATATTCTTCATGAGAAAACAGAAAATCTGCTCTTTGACTTCACCGCTGGCTGTGAATTTGGTTGCTAATAGAATTCAAGTCACCAACATGAAAAAATAATGTGAAAACTCTTTGAAGATGAGTTTTTGACCATATTAATACACGGGGACGTGATTTACCGAAGGCAGCCTTTCTTCACCGTTTATATTTTTGGAGTCAAGGCTCTGACTCACATCAGAAAGATTCTTTGTTGACAGTGTTCTGGTAGCATTAAAAATAGATGTCTCCTACCTTTAATGAGGTATGAGCCTCGGGGCTTTCTGTTGAAAGTATCACTTCAAAGTTTGCTGACCTTGTTATGGAAGAGAACCTCTAAAAACTCCTCCTGTCCTCCAGGAAGTCCTGTCAGTTCACTTCTCATGACCCCAACACCAATGTCAAAAATGCAATACATCCAGACGGTTTGAGGGTTTATTTATGAAATCTCTTCATCAGGAACTGACTTTAGATTCATTTACTGCAGAATCTTGACTCTAGAGGGTAAATTAAGTAGATTATTGGACATTCTGAATTATGCTAATGAACAGTCATGATTAAGGTAGGATTTGGCTGAAAGTAAGAGAAGAAAAAATGTCAAAACATGCTTTCTTGTGATTAATAAATGCATGATAAACACACACACACACACGTATACATGGAGTGAATTGTGTTTAATTTTTATTTGCAGTTTCATTATAACTGCTTAATAATTGTTCTCATGATGCTTCCATTCTGATGAAGCAAACTCTCTGTGTGTGTGTGTGTGTGTGTGTGTGCGTGTGTGTGTGTGTGTGTGTGTGTGAGAGAGAGATGTTAAAAATGTCATGAAATCCACTCCCTTTCCTTCTCAAATGAAAATTCCACGCTCTGAACATCCTCGCCCTGTCACCCTTTTTCCAATCAGCAGTAAAGAAACTTGCTGCAAAGAGGAACTTCAGAAAGTGAGATCAAACACTGATCAGGGAGGCAAACTGTTTTATTACTCACAGATTTATCCGACTGCATCAGAAGAAGGAAAAACCACGGAGGCTCAGTATCAGTACAACCAGAGGGAAGTCCAGTGCCAGCAGGGATGTGTTTCTACAAGCCTGTTTGGGTCCAGCAGTGTCAGAAATGTGAATTGGGGGGAATCAGGAGTGTCTGCAGCTGAGATGATGCAATCCCACAGGAAATCTGAGAGTCCAAAGCTCTAACAGTGTGAGGCAGACAATGTGGTTAGCTCCTCACAAACACGGTGAGCAGTATAAATATACAGGCCACAATACTCTCCCTGTTCAGTTTGCTCAATATTTTTAGGGACACTCCTGAAAATGTACTCGCTCACTCACTCACTCGCTCGCTCACTCACTCACTCACTCACTCACTCACTCACTCACTCACTCACTCACTCACTCACTCACTCACTCACTCACTCACTCTAGAGATTGATGAACTACAGATTAACTGAATTCTATTTATTTATACAAGACTATGTTCTTAAGTCTTAATATTTTTTATTGTAATGCTTAATTCTATTTTTTGTTTGATTTGAGTTTGACTACAGACGTCTCTTGTGTTTTACAAAGTAATTCTAAGTACTGTAAGTTATTTCTGTCACTGTCAGAAAAACAAATCAACAACTGAATTCTCTGCTAATCTCTTAATTTTATGTTTTTACCTGAAAATTTTGAAGCAATAACTGAACTAATGTGTATTTATAATAAATAAATGAGTGCACACAAATATTTTCCACCTTCATAATAGCATGACTAAGAGATGTTGTAAAACCAATGGACATTATTTATTTATTTATTTATTTAT
The DNA here is from genome assembly GCA_006937985.1 of Aphyosemion australe. Classification (NCBI taxonomy): domain Eukaryota; kingdom Metazoa; phylum Chordata; class Actinopteri; order Cyprinodontiformes; family Nothobranchiidae; genus Aphyosemion; species Aphyosemion australe. The sequence continues at coordinate 440,669 of SSNS01000370.1, forward strand.
TTATTTATTTGAGGGGGGTGGGGGGACATGCCCCCTACCCCTCTCACTTTTCATAAGGCAACTTGGATCCATTTATGATTTCTCATTATTTTTACTGAACACACACATCTTTTTTTATTGTTTGGTTAAAATAATAATAATAACTGTTATTTTTTTTATTCTATCATATATCAAATGGTTATTTCTGCACAGGTCTACCTTTAAAGTGGCTGTCCAGAGTTTTTCTTTTATCTGATGGCACCATCTAGTGGCTGACAAGCGTATCACACCAAGAGTCGTTCGATTCGGTTTTTTAAGATGGTGACTGCACGTTTCTTGTTTATGAATGTGCTTCTGTAGCCGACAAACAGTTAAAACACGTTGTTTTACAATTATTATTCTCATGTCATGTTGTGTTTTCATATATTTATATTTTAAAGACTTACTTGTCCGTGAAAAGTTCATCAATCAGCCGAGGTACTTCCTTAACTCTGAAGCACGTAAGCAGTAGTCTAACGCTATTGGTGAGTTCTGGCCAGCGCTCAGTTCATATTGCATGGAGCTCTATGGGGCAGGGGGCGGGCTTAACAAAAAAAAAGAATTTTTTTTACATTATATCACACTACATGATAAGACAATCACTTTTACGGATTTCTGAAAAATCATACATAATTCCTGAAAGGGGAAAACTCCGGACAGCCACTTTAAAACTTGCAAGAATTGATTTGGATTTTATGCCAGACAAGCTTAAACTTACATATATGTTGAAGTAAAATTATGTGTTTTGGTACTACTTTGGGAAAGGTACACAAAGAAAAACTAATGAAAGTGGGCAGCACCGCATTAAAAACTCAGGGTTGGTTCGTTTTTATCCATATTTACTGGACAGGTTTTAGGGCGGCTGAACTTCTGCAGTATTCAGAATCGAATGATTACAGCAGTTAGTGAAAATCTGCTCAGACTTTGGGCTCGGAATTGAATGAGATGCCTAAAAGCAAACATGAGTATCCTTTTAAATCATTATACAAATCTGTCTAAGCTTTTAGAAAGGAGCGAGAATAACACCTGTGAAAAGCAACACATTCAAAATAAGTCTCTCATTCGAGACGGCACAAAGAAACGTAATTTTGAAGGTAAATGTGAATATCCTGTCAGTGAAAAAGGGCTGACCCTCCCTCCTTATGCTCCTCTTTTTCACACTTTGCTTTTAAGCTCTTTTTATCCTTACTGCTTCTTTAACACTTAGATTTTCTCTGGGGTTCTTTTTTTCATTCCTGGTTTCACTGCAAGTGCTTGCCCACTCTTCAATTTAGTGAATGGCAGAAGAGGATAAAGTCTCTAAAAAGCTAAATCCTACCCACGTGAGAAGAGAATGGCTAACGGTCCAGCAGACAGGCTGCTTGTTTCAGGATCTAAAGCAGATTATGTTCACAAGCAAAAACTGTGGAAAATGAAGTGATTCCTAAAACAGAACAAATAATCTTTGTAAATCATGTGAATTCCAACATTTAATCATAAATTGATCCATGACTTCTGACGCAAAGTAATGAGCTTTCTGCCTGAGGGGTCCTGAGTCACTGCAACAACCAGAGGTGAAATGAATGTGGACTATTAAGCCTAATTTATACACCTCTGTCAGCTCGAGTGTGGAGTCACGCACACGCATTGACGGAGATGTTTTCCCTTCAGACTTCTCCGTCACCTGGGGAGAGTTGCAGAGCAGTTCCCTGCCAGGACAACGGAGGGCGTAGCTCTTTTCTGGGGTATCCTGCCACCATTACAGTCACGTATTCGGTCCACGATAGTGTATTTACTACTGTGTTTACATTGTTTTTATGTATCTCGGAGACTTTTTAACACGGACGAACTTGTCCCTTATTCCCCTCCACCTCTTCATGCGATCGGCACCTCTAAACCCACGTTTCCCACGAATAAAACACTTGCTGCATATCGGTGTACTCCTTCAGTCACGGATGAATAAATGTTCATATTTTTGGACTTTTTCCGCGAGGTGTTCTTAGTGTCTGCAACTAAATATCTTCAGACATCAGATCAAATGGCATCAGGTATCAGACCACAGAGGATAAAGCATCAGGTTTCCTTCAAAAACCCATCAGACTTATGAATAAAAGGCGTTACCCCGGCTTTCCACCATGTGTGTGTTTATCACGTAAAGTCTGAAGCTACTTTCTCCTCTGGCAGAATTCTCCATGCTGAAACAGGGGCACTTTAGGTTTTTTCCCCAGAGTACGACTTACAAGGCATTCAGTCCTACTAGAGACCACTGCAGATGTATTAAAATATGAGTAAAGTTCCTTAATTTTCTACATTCAATGATTATAATGAAGTCTAAACTTTCAACATTTTATTTGGATGATTTCAAATTTCCCCTTATTTGTTGATTATTTGTAGAAAAAAACAACACAAAAGCTCTGACTAAAGAGAAAAATACAAGTAAAGAATGTATATTAATGTTATTAATATGTAAATTCAGTAATCAGTAAGACATTTTCAGTGCTGCTACGTCTTCCCGATTCTCCCTGGTTGAGCAGAAAGTCAGGATGGGATTTTTCTAAAATGACTCTCAGGTTCTGATGCCTGGATTGCACCTCAGCTTCACTGTTTCTCATCTCAGGTGTCAGTGAAGGATACGCTGCAGCTCTGGCTGATCAGAATTCCTGTCACTTCTTTCAGAGATGAGTAATTGTTCACCGGCGGACCCAACAGGTCAGGGTCTCGCTCACGGGATCCTTTCATGGCTGTAACCTCAGCAGGGATGCTGCAGAGCGGGGATCAGCTCACAACTATTATAGAAGTGGCCACGGTTTGGGCAATTATATTCGCTGCAATGCCTCAGAGAAAATTACTTACAATACATGCAATTTACTTTTTTTTGTCCTTGCATGTAAATGTTTATTCATCGTACCCTGGGGATCGTTTTGAGTCAGCACTTAGACATGACCGTTCTGTTTTTAGAACCTCGGAGTTCATTATGACGGATCTTTGCTCTTGTGCTAAAACACAAATTTTCAAGATCTGTAGAATGCCTTGCAACAGCTGCACATCCAGGGAATTCAAGAGGTTGGGAAGATATTTTAAGTCTGGTCTCTCAAGAGAATTTTTGAAGCCAACAGATTTCTGCCTCTCAGCTTTAAGATGGCTTCTGCTCTCCTGCACCTGTACTCTACAGGGTCCTCCATGGGCCTATTTTGGATAATTACAATCTGCATGTTACCCCAGAGGCCCATATTCTGCAGCCTTGGCATTGAATTCAGTTTTTATGCACAGGCCTGTTACCATGGATGTATTCCAAATTATGTCTTGCTTCATCAAATCCATATGTGCAAAAAAGTTCTGCTGCTGAAAGATTCTGAGTCTATTATAATAACACCCTAAGGCTGCAACAGAAGCAACACTGATTCAGAAGCTGTGAAAAAGGGTCGTCGATGTATTTACTTATTTCAGAATGATTCCGATACAAGCAGGGAAACCACATACAGCTAAAACAGACACTGCTGCTGGGCTTCTAACACAGACTAAGAGACACGACCCTTCATGTGTCTGAGCTCGCTGCCCTTTGAGTTTTGGTACAGCTCAGGAGTTTATTGCTTGTTTGTGAGCGTTATGTCTTCTAGCTTTTGCTACCTCTCAACCTCAGTTGGATCTGGTCACAGTTGGAGATCATCTGGAAACACTCTGCTAATGGTTTAAAAATGGGGAGCCAAAGGTGACCGAGGCTCTTTTGTCGAAGCCGCTCAGCTGTGCTACTCCCTGACTGAGGATGTCAGGCAGGCCGACCTCAATATTTGCTTTAAAATCGCCTTTTAAAACTCTTTTCTACTGTACCGCTGTTTCTAAATGGTGGTATTTATTATATAGTCCTCTCATTCTACCCTGTTTTAAATCTTTTATCATAATCCCTACATATTTTGAGTTTGTCATACATTTTGTTCATAATAGAACAATTCACAACTTTGATTTTGAGGATCTTTATATAAACAAAGTGTTTTCATTACTTTAAAATGTTCCAGAGACAAGCTTCTTAAACATTTACCAGGACAGAAACATATGAGCAGCTTTCTCACTGATGCACCTTCATTACTCCAAAGAACCCTCACAGCTTTATTGATGAACATTCACTAAGAAAGGATGTCAGGTATGTTTCATCTAGGGATGCACCAATACCAGATATTTTCAAACCGAGTATGAGTACAAGTACTTCATTTTGAGTACTTGCCGATACAGAGTACTGACACAATTACTAGTAAAGCACATTACACTTTTTGCAAATAATTTCAAATTGTTCTATTTTCATAGGAAATCTTTAAAATGTTCACTTTTTAGTGTATTGTGCTTTTATAGAACTGCACTTTTATAGAGCTAACAGAATCCCTCTCAGAAGAGTATCTTAACACAAGTGTCAGTCTCATGGCACCCACATAAACAAAGCTCACCTGGGTGTTTACCTGTTGAATTTAAATTGGCCTCAAGCCCACAATACCCCAGCCTTAATCTGGTTTTGATTTAGCCATAAAATGGTAACAGTTGGCTGCACTAACAGACGAGGGTGTAAACTAGGGATGAGCGAGTACACCACTAACTGTATCTGTTCAACCATCTAAATTATCTGTATCTGTACTCGGAGTGGCTGGGGCCTAACCCGGAAATGGGCGTGGTTCAACCGGAAGTTGGTGTGGCTTAACTCAGTACATTATTTTAAGTCTGAAATCAGCTACAGTGTAAAGTCAACGCCGTTTATCACGTTATAAATCCAGCAGGGTGAATTCTAGCAAAGTCAGCGACTTGATCACATCTGTGAACAGCAGCAGAGAGAACCTAAGCTGTTTGTAAGCTAGCTAACACTAAAGTTCTGTAAATACTGATCTCCATGAGCCTCACCTAGGTGTACTAAATTTTCCCACAAGTGAACTGGATTTGAACTAGAAGAAGCTGGGCTAAAATGGCAAAAAATATATATCTCAGTCGCTACTTTTTTCATCCGTTCAACACTCTTGTAACGTCCACAATGGTGGACCCACTTGATTAGAATCAGTTGTGTAGTATCGGGGTAGTTTTTAACAAGTACAAGTACAAAGAAATACGCACAGTATCGGGCCAATCGATGCATCTCTAATTTTATCAGAGTTACAAAGTTCCTGCTTCATTTCCTTTTTATCTAAATATGTTTTTAAGTTCTGTTTTAATATTTCTAGAAGGAATATATAAATTTGTACATTTGTATGGAAATGTATCATATTTGCATCTTTTAAATTGAATCATCCTTAATTTTAAACATTAAAATTAATATATAAATAATAATAAATTAATCAAACAAATTATTACTAGTTACATGGTTTTTCTGACATTTAAATTATATGTTGCAAAAATATTGAGATTTCTTTATAAATGTTATGACATAAAGCATCTAACGTGTTTGTCTTTGAGGATGGCCATGACACCTAACTGAGTTTGACGCCCTCTCTTTGTAATATCTGTTCTTGCTGGAGTCGTAGCTGGATTTCTACCACAGTCTACTTGTTTACTGACAGTAAAACCTGATGGGTGGCCAGTGTTAACTGTTGTCTTCAGTCCTCATGAGGTTCTTTTTATTTGGGCTACAAAAGCTGTAAATTTAGGTTAAGTCTTTGTTCAGCCGTGTATAAACCCTTGCTTTGTTAAGCTTTGAGACACTGGAGACGCTCTCCTCGGTCTCTCAGCCCAACAGCAAAAGCTGATTAGAGGCTCTGCTGATCTCTCCACTTTGGAATTCTTTTTTGTTTGTTTTCTCAAAAACCCGGCCTCATCTGAGCTGTCAGACATCCACTGACTGACATACAGACACTTCCTGGGGGAGACAGAAAGTATAACTGCACACAATGCGCCTGCTGGGCCTGTGTGTGTGTATAAACATATTTATGTTGCTGTCACAGGGATAGCAGAATATAAAAAAATAAAAAGCATTTCTGGTCCTCAGCTGCTTGTCACATGGTTTACAGAGGATTTATGCCCCCGACTGGTTGGGCCGTTCTGTTTGGAATGCCTCACAACATTTCCTACTGACACTTTTCTGAGTTTTTTATGTCCAAAAGTATGGAAGAAATACAGTGTCACCAGAACATGACTTTTTTTAGACATTGAATTTATGACATCTCTCTCCAAAAGCTATAAAACCTCTAGGGGGAAGCACATACATACATAAAATGAAAATTATTCAAACCAACAGATCAAACAGAGGAACTTCAAATTAAAATGAATATATAAAGCTTGTAAACTACTGGTGTGGAAGATATATGTAGTAAAATTGAAATCTTAGATCTGCTTGTCTATTGTATAAGCCTCCAGGGTTTCCCCCAGAAAACTTGCAAAGCCCGGTGGTAGACAAGCCCACGGGCGACCCACGGTGTTTTTGTAAAAAAAAAAAGTTGTCAGGAAGTTTAAAAGTATGACTAGTATATGGTGTTATAAACCATTTATTAACAATACTCATTTGTCTTACAAAGCCTGGTGGCCCGCCAGGCCAATATAGCACTGGGGGAAACCCTGAGCCTAACTACTGGTGTGGTACCAAAAATGACAAGAATGGCAAAAGTCATACCAATTTTTAAATCTGGTGACAAAAACATCTTACAAAACTATTGACCCACATCTATCCTACCAACTTTCTCTAATGTATTCGAAAGTTGTGTACAATAGACTTGGTGGATATCTGGACAAACTAGACATACTTTTTCCAGCTCAATATGGCTTCAGAAAAAAAGAGCACCACCTGTTTGGCGATTCTGGATCTCATTGTAAAAAAATCCACGATGCTGTCGATAAAGGTGAGACTGGAATTGGAGTATTTTTAGATTTGTCAAAAGCCTATGACACCATTGATTTGGAAATATTAGTTGGAAAATTACAACATTATGATGTCAGAGGAAATGCACTCAACTGGTTTAGAAGTTACTTAACTAACAGGGAGCAGTATGTCCAAATAAATAACAAGTCAAGTCTTTATGCAAGTCAGATCCAAGTCGCCTTCTCTTGTGCTCGACACCATTGCCATCATCATCATTCTTTATTTATATTGCACTTTTCTCCAACGCTCAGGATGGCCCAAAGTGCTGCACGCCACATTAAAACAGTTTAAATCAAGTTAAAGTGACAATGTGTCGTTTTTACAGTTAATCTCTGGAAATATCCATCGAAGTGTTGTTGAAAATTAATTAAATGATTCCCAGTTGTTGAAAAATATTGGCGGCTTCATAACACATATCCATAAAAATCTGTTCTAAAATACATCTGCGCCGGTCTAAGTCGCCATGCTCACCTAAGTAGGTGACGCCATATTAGACGTAATATTTCCTTCTACGGGAGCCCGTGAGGATAAAACACATTTACTGATTTGTAACAGTTACAAAACTTTTGCCATTCATAAACGTTGTTTTAAACATTTACGACTTCGATTGTTGCCAGTGATGAAAGGGAGTCTGATGTCATTTTGCTGGATGTTGAACGATCTGACAAAGTACTCGTTCGAAAATTGCGCTCCCAGGGAGTTTTGACCCTAATGACCATCCGTTGGTACGGTCTTACTCGAACACAAAAATACCACTTGTTTGCAGTGATTTAGGTATATACTGCCTCCTATCGCCAGGGAAAATACACACAGTCACTTCAACAACAGTCAAAACCATTTAAGATTGCCCCAGACTTCCATACTCTGGTAATTCAGATGTTTATTTTTGCACCTCAAAGTCAACAAATGCAAAATTCAGTCAGATGGCTTTGCTGTTGCTGTAGTTAGTGTTACGTTTGATGGAAGGGTGCATTGAACTACAGAAAGGAGAATGTATTAATGGAGTTAAAAAATATTTTTTTGGGCTTTTATAACCTTTTGCTCATGGTCTCTTAGCAAGATTGTGAACATCTAAATTGTAAAAGTGGCAGAAAAAAACAGGCTTTCACTGAACACCACATCAAAAAGCACTTCCAGCTAGACTAACATTGACTTCAAAGACGTCTTGCAGTCTTTTGACAGGCTACATGTCTGTCCACTCTGATCCCACAAATAGGCTTCTCTTTCTTTGCGATAATTCTCCTCTGACTCATGCGGCTCAGGATGCAGTCAGAACCAGAACACATCTCCTCCATCCATTTCATTATGATGATTTCTACTAATATTAGGCCTAAAATGAGTGCAAACGTTATCCACCTACTGCGTTCCCAATTGTCCAACCAGACCCACAGAGGTGGTCAAACTATAAATTAAACTTCTTAGGTCAAGCACTGAGCAGAGGAACCTATAATACAATAAAGGGAAGAATGGAAAGAATAACACATGAACCAAAAAGGTGATACTTCTGTCGAGATGTGTTGTTAAAGCTTCTATTGTTTCTCTTTTATATTAGTATTCGCCCAAAAGCACCAAACCCTTTCTGCCGTGCAGTTATATTTTCAAGACTATTTTTCAAATGTTTCTATGTTCCTGCAAAATTTAGAGTACCCTCGGTACCACCACCTACCAAACGGATAAAGCAGGTATTGAAAATGAATAAATAATGCATTAAAAGTGTCATTAATATTATCTGTCAGCTTCAACCTGGGATCAGGTTGCTGATGCAGCAGCTTAGACAAAGTACTGCAGGTGTCCTCACTTCTTTTGGCTCTTCCACTGGATTCTGCCGCATTCCCAAACTAGGGAGGATATTTAATCCTCCAGTCTTGTCTTGGTGTGCTGAGAACAATGTTCTCAATCCAAGACCTCGGGGCAAACTGCCCTGCGTGTTTCAGGTGTTTTATGCTCCAACACAACAGTTTTAATTTGATAGCTGGTTAGCACGTTTCTGCAGAACTTGTCAAGCAATTGAGGTAAATTGTTTTTTTTAATAAGAAGTGTTGGAGTATAAAATATGCATGTTTTTAGACCCAAGGGATAAGAATGCAGGTGATATTTTATTCAGATACATACCATCTTATTCAACAACAGCTGACTTTTTAGTTTGCTCGCTGCCTTTACAGCCTCTCTGCTGCTGTAAGTTCATACGTTGAAGAAACTGGGGCAGACTGGAAAAAGTCTTGGTGTTATTTTACACAACTTGAGTCTGACTGCATTTACAGTTAAAACATGAGGCGATTTGAAGAATTATCATTTTTATAAGACCTCAAAGAGCAAAGTTGTGTACAAAAAAACTCAGCTGATCATTTTGGTCGTGACCTGTTTGGCACCTGTCAATAAGGTCAAGTCACATTTATTTAGCAATTATTTGACTGCCTAAGGCAGGGAGGATGCCTGTTGGCTTTGAATATCCTCTATTATTTACATTCAACACATCTATAGGTTCTTTTCTAGATATGATAATGAGACTTTTTTTCTCTTTGCTTTGAAGATGCTTGGTAACTCACAGAAAGAGCGGAAATGCAAAGATAAACCAACAAATGTTTAACCCTTGACCCTTGTATTTGGCACTCGCGTGGGATTTGTGTTACTCTGGTGCACGATGAAAGGCTTTTTATTAAAACATGGGGACTCACTGCATTTGTACTGAGTCGACTTACTGTCAGGACAACTGAAAGATATTGGTCCCTTGTGCTTTAATAAAGGACTTTCAGCTTACATCAGAGTGGCTCAGGCCCCTTGAGGATTCTAGTGCCAGCTGAGAGGTCATTGATTTATGTCTTACTTGCTGCATCCTGAAGA
>SSNS01000370.1:450350-512423 GCA_006937985.1 Aphyosemion australe
ACGAGTGTGTGGAGATTATACCGAGGGGTTAACCCATTCAGGGTAAACGTAAAGGTTGGTGCACCAGTGTTTCCTCAAGTCAAACTTTGTGCATCAACAAAATCTATATCAGCAATTTAATCTAAACTTCCCAATAGTGACTGATGTCAAACATTTACAACATTATAATTATTTTTCAATAGGTTTACAAGGATTTTATTGTTGTTGGATTATTTGTGTTACCTCAGGGCAATGACCTGGGTCATTTCGACTCCCGCTTTCTATCAGGTCTGGCGAGAAAATCTGCCCAATCTAAGTAGGCCGGCATTGGCACAAACCATAGACATGAATACGTAGACGCCCCATTGGGCGCTGGAGAGCGTCTATGCAGAGTGAGTAACTATACTCGTTTTTGTGCAGTCCACGATTGCAACAACCGGCGTACTATTGAAAACAGATCACATGGGATTACTATTGACTTTTCTAGCCTACCTAATGGGATTTTATATTTTAATTAATTTTAATTAATTTTGTTTAATTATATTTATATTTAATTATCATGCCATACAATGTGTCTGATTTGTAAAAAAGCTTGATAAAATGTGTTTTTTAGTTGGGTAAGCACCTTTCTCAGTAGAAATAAATGCACTGGGGGCAAATGGAGACCCAACTAAGATGGCGGCCGGCCACTACGGCAGCTCCAATAAGCAGTGCCAGTCCATGGGGTGTCTACGTATATATGTCTGTGTCACAAACACCCAACGATTATTTTCATATCTTCTTATATAGAATGGGGTGTGGCGCAGCCACTTATTTGCTAATAGTTTCCTGGTTTTCATCCAATAGGGCACCAAGACTAAATGAGTGGGGGACCAGGATATAAGATGTCAGCAGAAGCTTAAGTTATATTTTAGGAGGCAATTCAAAGAGTCCAGGCCTGTTTTTGTACTCTGTACCATTTACCTGTTTTTTATGTACCGTAAATCCTCTAATACAGGCCCGGGCCTTTATTTACTCAAGCGCATCCTGGTTCAGGCCTTTATTGGAAGGAGGCCAGAATTAGAGGCAGGCCTATATTTCAATTTGAGCAAAATGAACTACCAGTAGAATGAATAAAAACAAGATTTTGTGTCTATTTGAGCGGTGACTGAAATCTCATGCGCAAATCAAAAGTGATGATTGGTGGGTTTCACTCACGTGACCCTGCCCTGGCGCTGAACTCAAACAGTGGACAGGAAGTGTTGCTCTACTATAAAACAACGTGACGGATGAAACTGAGTGTTCTAAATGGGCTGGCACAGACACAATATCACGAAAAAAATTGCATCTTCCTTTAGGTTATGACTCATTTAATTTTAAAAGTTGGACTTTTAATACATGCTGGAGGATTTACCCAACGCTGAAGCGATCGACACAACAAATTATCTCGTGTGGCAAATCTCATATTGCACTGCAAACCAAAAGCCTTTTATGAGTCTGAAAGCCTACAACTATTTTATTTCAGGTTGGTTAACAATTTAGAGATCCGGAGAAGCTTTAAATGACCGTTGTCTTGTTTATGCTCGTGAGATGTGCTATTTTAGTTACGTAATTAACTCGTAATGATAGCTAATGCTAACGGTGAGTACGTGCTATGATCCACTTATAACTAACGTTTTAAGCCTTTTTCAATCCACATTTCTGGTACATTTGTTTGATTTTATTAAGGTATTAATGCCACGCTACAACACTGAGCTACCTGCTAAAACATTAGGTTCGCAAATAGCTTTTAGAGTGCTAATGTTTTTAACAGTTAGCTCAGTGTTGTAACGTGGCAGGTAAACAGTTTGCAATTTGCGGTGACGACGCGTGAAAACAGTATCAAACTATTTACCTGCCACACTACAACACTGAGCTAACTGCTAAAAACAGCACTCTAAAAGCTATTTGCGGTGAGGACACATGAAAACAGTATCAAACTGTTTACCTGCTGTTTTTGTAGCTGTGTTTCTAAATAACTGTTCAATAAAACGCCATAAAAACCTTTAGTAAGCCCTTACCTTTGATGAAGTGATCACTGCAAACTAGCATTTTCCTTTCTGTTTCTGCTCATCTTGCAGCCGGAGATTATGATCCACTAGTCCGCTGTTACCGTAAAACTTGGTATACGTGCACCTCGAAAAATTGAGTGAGGGCTCACTTTACCGTAGATCTCCGAAAAAAAAAAAAAAACACACCCACTATTAGAGACCGGCCTTTATTTACCCCCGCTGACAGCGAGACCGGCTAATATAGGAGACCCGGCCGGTAATAGAATACAGGCCAATATTAGAGAATTTACGGTATAAGTTAATTTAAATTGAGCTACTGCTAAATAGTTTTTATTGAAGTATTGCTGTGGTAAAGTTAGGGCTGGGCGATATGGCCTAAAATCAATACCACAGTATATTGAGGAGTTCACCTCAATAACGATAAATGGACGATAACTACACGTATGCGCGAAAACACAAGTTGTCCACTAGATGGCGCTGTTACGTGTATTACATTGAGTCACATTGTCATGTGACTCGAGATGGTACAGCTTCTTAAATGGACATTTTTTTATTACAGAATTTATTGACATGGGGAAAATGATATCAGTTAGAGTCAGAAATTTCGATAACGATAAATTTTCGATTTATCGCCCAGCCCTTGGTAGAGTTAAAGTGATTGCTGTAAGTTGAGGTGCGGGTGTCAAGCCCAGGCTGAAGTCAGACCACAGATCCAAAACAACATTGTAACCCAACCATCACACATAGGTGGGCCCCATATGGGATCTATATGGGCAAGCCATATGGGTCCCATCAGGGTTTGTCCGCGGCTTCCACAGATGCCCCATGGGGGTTTGCACCTGGAAAGATTTTTGCCCACATAGATTTTAACAGACCCTACATGGGTTTTCAGATGGTTTGACTCAAACACCGGCAAACCCCTGTGGGGCCACCATGGAAACCGCGGACAAGCCCTGTTGGGACCCATACAGCTTGCCCACGTAGATCCCATATATGTGTGCTGGCTGGAAATAGTTTTTGTTTTGTTGTTATTTTCTTTGAGCCAGAGCAGTTGTCAACTACAAATCTTCAAAAGGTACTGAAGCTAAATACTGCATTCAATCTAGTCTAATTCTCAGCAAATGTACAAACACACATGCACTAGGAGAGAAAACGTCATTCTTCTGAGAGCACATTTGTACTTTATCATGTTCTTGTGTCATCAAATTACATAATAAGACTCATTATGTCTAATATTGAGCAAAAATATCTACATCTGTAGATTGTCTAAGGCCCGGTTCACACGGTAGGATTTGAAAATTGTCAGACAATTTTCAGAGACTCCACACATGGTGATAAAAGAATTTCAGAATATAATATATAAAATAAAAATAAAAAAATAAAAATTTTGGTCCTAAGTGTGTGGTATCTGGCCACATGGCAAAAACAATACACTACACACAAACCAGTTTCATTCACAAACATTCTCTTGTCAGACAGGAAATCCCACAAAATGTCTTGACATCAAACGTGACTTCAGAGTGAACAAACAAAGTAGGAGGAGGGTGCAGCACACTTCCATCACCTCGCTTTCTGATTGGGTACACGTCACGTTCAACAGGCAGCATGCTTGTTTGTCCTCAAAATCAGGGCAAAAATTTGGTGTACAAGTGTATAATTCATCCAATTTGCTACAAATTCCACAGGAGTAAAACTCTTATACTGTGTACTAATGTCTACAAGAAGTCAGACATCTTGGATTAAATGTGCCACTTAATAAACTTTTCATGTTGTTTTTGAACAAACCCCTCCAATCTTCTTTCAATTTCAACAAATTAAGCTGCAAATGTCTCATGATACTCTGAAGAAATCTGTGATTAAAAGTTACCGAAAGCTACGTCTACATTGACCCCATGTGGGAAGCTGTTGTTTAATTAGATAGAGGAGACAAACAGATAACTTCTTTATTGATCTTGAAGGTAATTTGTTGACTGTGCAGCCCTAAAAGCAATAAAAAGATGAGTACTTTAGAATTTAAACATTATTTTTAGTATTTTTTAATTAAGTGTAAATTAAATGTATGAAACACTGAATCTTGAGATTGTTCACAACACATTATTCTATACACAGATTTGTTTGTCTTAAAGTAGACATTTCATGCTTTTAAATTCTTCCTTTTTGCATCTAAATCATTCAGTTGTGGTCCATATACAGTGGAACTGCAGTTCTTAGGTCTGAATTCCTCATTATTGTTTCTGTCAGACCCCTTCTCTACCTCTGTTCTGAGCAGAGTCTCAAAAATGGCCCGTTTTGGTACTGTCACTTTAAATCTGAATGAAGCTCTGCAAACCCCACCCCCTCCACTGAGCAAGACCTACGCTCCACCCCAGTCGGACATTTTTGTAGTTTGATAGAGAAATTACTATTTACAGTAGTAGAAACGTTATATTTGCATTGTTAAAACATGAAGGGAGAGTTTCCCAACACCCTGCCCTCCAACACGCGACCCACACACACACACACACACACACACACACACGCACACATAACGGCTCCAAATGAAAGTAAAGCAATGGTGTTATCACTGTAATTACATGAACCATCAATACCAGCGCATTGGAAAATATCTTTTAACACCTATGAATAAATACCATATCTGCTACATACATATATATATATATATATATATATATATATATTTTTTTTTTTTTTTGTTGGTATTTTATATTGGTGTCTTAATGGCTGAAAATGGATAAAAAGCACTTACATTTTGATTTAATTATAGGTTTGAGATTCCATAAAAAAGCCAAATTCTTTACTTTTTTGAAGATAAATAGAATAAAGTACATTTCTCCCCATGTTTTAATATGTAATCACCAAAGTCCTAATGCTTACATCTTTACAGGTTTTTATTTATTGCTTGCGCTGCATCTTTATTAAATGTATTTAGGTGTAACTGTGATAACTGCTCTAACATTCCCAGAGGTTAAAATCAATGCTGTAGAGAAATCCCCAAGATCGGCCTGCTTTGCTAACAAATATAGTTAAATCTTACCTGCATTCTAAATAAATACCATGAGGTTAAAGCCAGAATGGAGGAAACATGAAGCCAAATGAAATGCATGCTGGATCATCTTGGATTTGAGGCTGTCCTGTGTTCAACTACAGAATAAATGTTTACAAGACCCAGTTTGGACCAGTACAACTAAGAAGAATTGTACAATCAGTGAATGTTTTTATTATTCGTTTATATTAATTTACAAAGCAGTAATGTCACAGCAAACAAATAAATAATATAATAAATAGAAAGAATGAACAAAAATATTTGAATAATAGGCTTTGGACACTTAATGTCTCCCCTTTTGGTTGTAGTTGTTACAGGAGTTGTGTATACAGGTGATTTGTGTCCTGGTGATGGTGGTATGTAGGTCTCAGAGTTCCTGTCATCCTGGGTTGTCCTCAAGGATATGGCAGGAGTTTCCTGATGATGAGGGACAGTATGTGGGCCTCAAACCGGTCCTGGATTAAAGCGGGAGACGTAGGCAGAGACCTCCGCTGTCTGCATTCTGAGACAAGAGGGTTGGTGGGGTGTTTATCGTCTCTACCTCATCTAGAAACGGAGATGGTTCAGGGAAAACTTATTCAAAGACCAGTTCCATGATGTCATCGTCATTGACTTATGCTGAAATGATAAACAATAACTTTTACGACATATTTTGTTTACAAGCAGCTTTTGGAAAGTTGGTTCTGTTCTGCTAATGTTTATAGTGACATTTTTGTTGTTGTTTTGGTTCATTATTTACTTTGCTTATATGTTCACTTTGCTGCAGTGATTTAACAATTTATAAAAATGTTAATAAAATACTGCCACTACAATTATTCAAATGATTGGAATCAAAATAAGCATATTAAAGAACAGCACAGTGATGTTCTAATGATGGTGTCTTTTAGAGGTCTGAGGTGTAGGGCTTACCTAAACATCAGACTTTATGAACAGCTGTGTCCCAACTGAGCACATCTGGGCTTTAGTCTGACATCCTGTCAGTGAAAGATGCTCCAGCCTCCTGGATGTGGACTCTAAAAAAGCAAAGGTGCATTTTTACTTTTGTTATAATTGTTTTACAGGTTATTTTAGCAGCTTTCTGACAGCCACGCTCATACAGAGTGTTAGTTTAGCTGTTTCTGACTTGTTCCGAGTTAGTTTTTATTTCTGCAGTGAGCCATGAAACCTCACCTCACTTCACCCAGAGATTGTTCTTTAAAACTCGTATTAAATCCACTGTGTTGACGCATTTTAACGACCTTATTTCGCGCTGTAATTTTGCATGACATTTGCAGCATGCTAGGTTTACTTCACTCTCAAAAGGTAAGACAGAGAGTCTCTGCTGGGCTACAAAGTATGAGCAGATATCTGGTATGAAAAGGCGTTCATGAGAATTTGCAGATCACGTTTTTTTCCACAAAGATCAGCCAAATCCACATTTATCTAGTTACTAAATAACTAGCACATAGCGCTAGCTTAAACAGGCCCAATGCTAATGCTAGCAAAACAGTAGCCCATGAATACAATTCTAAATTAAAGTTTGCCGACATTTTAGAGTTATATGAAGCTTACCGCTTGCTGCTGTGTCCGTTACTGCTATATTCAGAAGAAATGACCCGTCTAATTCCTTCTCCGGACCGTGCTGGAGGACTTCATATGCTGTCTGTCTCTCTGCTGCCCTGCACTGGGAGTCTGCCGGCTCATTAGCCTGGTCACGGCCAGTCCACGTCTCCTTCTGTGGTTTTTTAGCAGTAGTCACCAGCCTGACATGTGAAAATACTGCCACAGCACTTGTCCTTAAATTGAATAAAACTTTAAAATTTGTGTGGCTCAGAAAAACGAACATTTGGGACTATCCTGACTTATTCCATCTCCACATTGGATTGGAAAAATGGCGGATTTACTTTCTGTGTAGCCGGAGGTCCAAGACCATATTAGGAAGTTATCGTGACGACATAGTAAAAATATGTAATAGTCAAATTTAAAAACTGAACCGGTGGAACCTTATAATTAAATACAGAAATAGCAACTATAGTGAATAATATAATACTTTTTGCACACTTAGACACTTAAAATGTGAAAAAAAAACTGTATTAAGGGATAAAAAAGTGGGTTTTTCATGATAGGTCTCCTTTAATCGGAGGGACCGGTGGCGCCAGTGTACGGCAGGCCTCGTCTCTGTCAGTGCGCCCCAGGGCAGCTGTAGCTACAATGTAGCTCATCCCCACCAGCGTGTGCATGTGTGTGTGAATGGGTGGATGACTGATTGTGTTGTGAAGCGCCTTGGGTGGTTGTAGAACCCTAAGAAGGCGCTATACAAATACAGGCCATTTACCATTACCATTTTAATGAAATCTATTATTTACTACACATATGCTCAATAAACAGCAAGAAATGTTCATGTTTTAAAAACCTGCATGGAGCTAATTTTAAATGCTTGTCTTTGGTAAACCACATGAATATTAAAGGTGTGGTTCACTCATTTATTCAATACATTTGCAGGTCTCTAGCAGGAATGAATGCCTTGTAAGTCATACTCTGGGGAAAAAAAGCTCCAGTGCACCTGTTTGAGGACGTAGAAGTGAGCCACGTCAGAGTTGAGCTTCAGACGACAGGATTTGGAGTCTTATTTCCTGATATTTGGACGTCTGACCTCTGACTGGATAACATCAACATCACTCAACCACTGACTTTGTTTGCTCTGCAACGTTGATGGTTTATCTCCACAAATAACACAAGTCTCCACAAGTTGTGGAGTTGCTAATGCTAACGGTTAGCTTCTACTAGCCAAGATGCGCTCTGCTCTGCTGGATGCTAAATCAACAACAGCCCTACTCATTGGAAGCCAAGTTGAGTGCTGATTTTCAATGTAACGTACAAATGTCAGTAGCTTTTCTAATCCGAGTGTTACCCTGTCTATTATCTAACGGTGACTAAAGCAGGAAATAGGGGTAGAAGACTATTTTCACGTTTAGCCTGCATGTGAAACTCAGAGTAACTGATCATATTTCAAAAATAACAAGTAAAAAATGATTTCTCTTGGCTTTAAATCATCCTAACAGAGTATCAGGATTAGTACCTTCATCAAAAACCTGCCATATCCAGTCCTATACATGTCTACTGCCCCCTGGTTAAGTGCAATGACTTTTTTTATTTTTTGCTTTAATAATGTTATATTATATAATTGCATAATAAAGTGCAGGGCTGCGTGACAGGCACAGTGGGTAGAGCCTTTGCTTCAGAGCTAGAAAGTTGCGGGTTTTGAACCCAGCTGCTTTCCGCATGTTCTCCCTATGCATCCCGGCACTCTAGTCAACCTAAAATGCATGTTTTTGGCCTGTGGAAAATAAAGAATATTAAGGGATTTTTTTTATTAGCCTAGAAATCTAGACAGACAGTAGCCGAAGCAAAATGATTTTGCTGTGCATGTTGGTTTAGCTGCACGTTCCATAGGAGCCTCAGCAGACCAGAGCTTTCTATTGGTCTGGTGGGCCAATCACAGTGCTCTATTGATTTGGTGGGCGGGATGATGCGACGGAGCAGAACAACTAAGATGGCAACAGCTATTTTGATATGGCTTTGGCATCAACTTTGGACCATTTAGACTTTTGCTTTTTTTTAGTTAAGAGCAGATAGAGGTACTTAAGTTCTTTATTTAGAAAAAGGATGTATTTGCATCTTCTTCAACAGAGTATGGTGGACCGCCCCGTTGACTGATATCCATAGTGGTGAGTAAGTTACATTGTTAGTTGTCCAATAGCCAGGGGCGTCGAACTGGGGGGAAAAGTGGACCTGACTACCCAGGGCCCAAGAGGGGAGAGGGGCCNGCCTAATTATTACATGAGCTCTTGTTGCAAGGTATGTATGTGTATGGGGTGCCATTTGTAAAATCAAAGAGTCATAATTTAACTGCAGTATTTTGGGTTATTTAACTTATCATAAGAAATAAAAATTTAATTTCTTTTTTCAAAGTCATATTTTTACCATGTTATTCATACATTTATAAATGATAACGTTCCCAACTAAATATTTAGTTAGCAAGCCAAATATTTAATTTAGAGTTAAATATTTATTTTACAAACTAAATATTTAGCTCAGACCTAAACATTTAGTTTTTAAAATACATATTTAATTTACTAACTAAATATTTAATTTGGAGCTAAACATAAATATTGATTTTACAATTTAAATGTTCATTTTGCAAACTAAATGTTTAGCTCTAAAACAAATATTTAGCTAGGTTCTAAATATTTAGTTTGTAAACTAGACTTAATAACCTAAAATACTGCTGTTAAATTGTGACTCTTTGACTTTACAAATGGCACCCAATAAGGTATGGAGATCCAAAAGTGACACAATTCAATAAATAGCTAAAGCATTAATTAATTTTAGAAATGTATCATTAAATATTTTAAATATTTAATTACATGAACCATAAAATATTTAATTCATTAAAATTAATTTATAGATATTTCATAATTTATTTCATTATTTCATGGTTTGTTCATCATGATTTTGTTTTATCTGTCAACCTTGCCCATCAAAATCAGTGAGCAAGGCTCAGGTTGATAACAAACATGGCAGCTTATATGTTAGAGGGTTTTTATTGACCTGGTCAGAGATATTTTAAGCCTTACAAGTAAAACAGTTGCTGACTCAGAATCAGTGGTAAAACAGTACAAGAGGAATTTCCTCACTGATAGAGAGACTGACTATAGAATATCTGTAGAAGTACTCCTGCATGTGCTTGGTCAATATGGGGTGTTATGTACAGATGTGCTGCCTAGTGGCCATTAAAAAAAACTTTTTTTTCTGTAGTTGAAGGTATAGTGTTTTAAGAAAATTACTAAAATGAAGATCTTGTTTTTAAGTACACTGTAGCAGGTAAATGCATCTGGATGGCTCAATATCACTATTAAAGTTTCTCCTGTGTTCACTGGAAGAGATTTTTATTATTGTACGTTGATATTTTTATGCTTTATTAGGGAGAACACCCTGACGGCTGTAATTGTAGTATGATTTAGAGAAGTGGGGACAGTTTTGACGGTGTTACACATTTCTACATCCCTGTATTGATGAAGCACTACTGTTTTACCACAGATTCTGGGTCAGCAACTTCTGTTTTATCTGTTAGGTTTAAAATATCTCACCAACTTGAAATCTTTCATAAAGGGAGCTGCCATGTTTGTTATCAGAATTAGCTCCACCCACTGACTTTGATGGGTGAGGTTGACAGAAAAAAAATATTGATGAAGACCATGAAACAATAAATTAAATCATGAAATAATTATACATGATTTTTAAAATTAAATATTTTTATTGACACACAATCCATTAATTTTATATTTAAATAATTATTTAAGCACACTATTTTGGGCTTTATCTATTTATTGAATTGTGCCACTTTTGCCTCTCCAGTTGAATCATATTTCATTTGTTTATATTTGATATTGAAAACGGACAATCTTATGATTTTATTGATAATGCAGGGATTATAAAATTTAGAGTACATTACATTCACAGACAGAACCTGGTTTATTTAATTTCATATGTATTTAACCTTTCATTATTGCAACAATATATATCAGTATTAGCATAGCTTAACATCATGAACCCTTTAGATGCAGTAGCAGCAGGGCCCTCATTCTCTCCAGATAGCACTTTTATTATGCTGGCATTTGTATTTGCTCAATATAGAGGTTAAACTAAGATCACGTTTATTAACTTGTCTTATAGCGCATGACAAAAAATGTGCACAAGAGATAGACAAGTGAGCGTGGGGGCCCACCTAGATGGCTTGTACCTAGGGCCCAGAATTTGGTGCTACGCCCCTGCCAATAGCATGCAAGACAGCCATAGATTCTGCCACACAACCGCGCCCTATAGGTCGTGGCCAGACTATATATTCACATATATAGGATGGCTTGCCAGACTTATTTCTACTATTGTGATGCAATTTAAATCTCGATAATTAAATATTTTATTCTCACACAACCTGCAGCTTTCTTGATTTTCATGGTCTTTATTTATGTATTCACAAACAACACCTGTGAGCAGAATTTAACAGTCAGCTCACCTCTACCAGTGAGCCATGTGGTCTAAACGGCTCATTGGCTTTATGAGGATAAGGGCTGGGGTTAGGGTTAAGGTTAACCCTATTTTCTAAGATAAACGTCTCTTATTTTTGACAGACTTTAGTGATTTGTTTGGATGTTTTCTGGTTTTAGAACTCAACCAACTGCCTCTGGATAAACTATAGGAAACTTTTGTTGGTTATCAGAGTAAAGAGAAGAGATTGTAAAGCCAATAGGAGCATGGCCGAGGGCTTAAACGTGTGTTTACTTTGCAGTGCTTACTTAGCAAATACGTACGTTGATTTTGACATGTATAGTTTGTTTCTTTCAAAAACTATTTTTGTGGTACAGCTATCTTTTTTAGCTCTTTTTTGCTCAAGATACCTTCCAGCAAAGCATTTTTATCTCTGATGTCCAGAGGCTCTTTGCTGTTTCCAGCTGCATACTCAATCCTCAAGTTTGGATTCGTTGCTCCTGCTAATGTCATCTCCTTTCCAATTTTGTTTGTTTTCTTTTTTAATTTGCTCCTTTCAATGTTTTATTTATAAAATGTCTTTTTCACACTTTTTTTGGCTGTGCTAAAAATGCTATAAGTTGCTTTAGTGACCTCTCTTATGCATATTTAATGCAATGTTCTCATTCACATTTCAAAAGAGGCTAATTCACAGCATAAATATTTAATTCAGACCTTTTATATCCCCACCTCCAACATTTCAATTAACTTTCAAATGTGGCTTTAGACTCAGAATTCGCAGCATTTGTTTTTATTTACCGGGAACTTTTTTATTATTGATATTTTTCAATAAAGAGAAAAAACACAAATGATTAGCGAGACTGCATTTCCCAATGATTGACCTTTGAAAGCCCCTTCGTGCAATCCCCCTTGGTCACATTAAGCACACTTGTCAGGCCACGAGAGGACTTTGAATTTGTGATGGTGAAGTAAGTGGTCATCGTTTTAAATGTCACGAGGTGCCCTCACATCTCCGTGGAGGAGCAGCTACATCGGTTTCACTGTAAGACCAGAGCAGAAGGCTACAGAAGCTCATCAATCAAATCAGCCGTAATCAGACACAGATTGCTGCAAATCGCCCAGGAGGATGGAAATCAATGTAAGGCAAAATTAACCCGGAGACCAAACTGACAAAGATGAAACAACTGGTGCAAAATTGGATATGAATTCCAATTATGATAAATACTGTGGCTCAAGGCGTAGGAGCTTGTTTGTTGGCGCTGGATTCTTTGAAGGACGCAAAGTAAAACTGTTCTGTAAGACTTAATATGCAAAGTGGACTGGTCTTGTTTTGAGAAAGTGTTCTCTTGTAGGTCCCAGTGCTGTGTTTATCAGCACTCGGTATGCACCTTTTCATCCAATCACCACCTCTAAACTCTTGTTTCCTGTAATTTCCTGACATGAATAAAACGTTTGCTGCGTATCTTTGTACTCCTTCAGTATTAACGTTTATATTGTTGGACTTTTTCCATGAGACGTTCTACAATCTGTTCCGTGTCTGCCGCTAGATATGTTCAGCTCTCGTTTTAATTTTTTAGAGGGAATGGCGGTGTTGTTGTCGAAGGAAGGAAGTGGCATCCTGACCAATCACAGGCTTGCGGTCTCCGTTGCTTTTGACGGATAGTTAGAAATGTGGGCTCTACTCCGTCCATTCTTGGAGAGCCCTTGCGACGACGCAAAATGGCGTTGCGTGTCTCCATACCGACGCAGACGGAAAAGTATAAATTAAGCTTTACTAATACTAGCGGTTAGCTTCTACTAGCCAAAACGCTCGCTGCTGTTTCCTGGAACAACAGCCTTCCCTGTCGCGAGTCAAGATGGGTGAGTCCATGAACGTTAAGTGACAGTGTGACGTAGATCTGTATTTTCTATCAGAAGCTAAGGAAATCGGGTTAGAAGACGATTTTCACGTTAAGCCTGCATGTTAAACTCAGAGTGACTGATCATTTTCAAAATCAATAAGTAAAAATGGTTTTTAAGTGTGGCTGCTCCTTAACAGTGTTAGTTGTCTTGCTTTGTTTTTTGTGTTTTTCTTGTTTGTCTCTTCGATTTGTAAACAGAATTAGTGTCTTTGAGAAACAGATTTTACACCTTATGTATTAAAATAACACAACAAAAATATTAAATGCAGAAATTTCAGTTCACCCTCAGAGTTTCCCCAGAAGAAGCAGAAACCTGCTCTGCTCTGTCCCTTTTCTGTGAGAATCCAGCACACTGATATTTTCCAGAGATGAGTTTTCACATGGAGGAATGTGTTGATGCGAACGTGTCATGATAATCAAGTTAAGGCCACACAAGTCTGTCAGTGACTGAGCGATCGCTGGGGGGGGCTTCTGCCACCACCCTCATTCATCATAGAGATGATGGTTCTCTCTGCCTCTCTTTTTTCTTTCTTCCTCTTTATCACATTTCATCTCTCCATCTGTCCGTCTCACTCGGTCTCACCAGTATTCACATTTGCATTTGTACCTTTCAGCTGCTCATTAAGACTTGATAAATGCTGCTGTGTAAAAAGGGTTCCTTAAAGTCATTTAGCTTGTGAGTCATGAATATTTCGTCCCTCCCTACACAACCCCTACACACCTGTCATACACACTCATTTTCTGACTACATAACTGCAACACGGTTTTAATGTGGGATCCCCACTCCTCATTATCTGCCACATCGATAGATGAGGTACAGCCTCAACACTAGCTTCTAATTTCAGCCCTGAGAAATGTGAAACCTTTAACGATGAGGACATTAAGGGAAATGGTGTGGCTTGACATCATGCATATCTTTTTCCTGTCTCACTTTCAGCCAACATACAGAGGCAGGCCCACAGGGGTGGATGTGGTGGCCGCTGTAATCTGATTGGTGTCTCTCTGTCAGAGACAGGAGTTACTGTGCTGTTGGATTCTTCCATCTTTATTCTTGAATAAACTATCATTCTAGTTGGAAATCAGTTCTCAAAATGTTTGCTACTATGAGGTGCCATTTGTAAAGTCAAACAGTCGTAACTTAACATCAATATTTTGCGTTATTTAGCCTATCATAAGAAAAAAATTGGGGGTTTATTTTTCAAAGTCACATTTTCACCATGTTATTCATACATTTATAAATGTTAAAGTTTTCAACTAAATATTTAATTTAGAGTATAATATTTATTTAACAAACTAAATATTTAGGTCTGACCTAAATATTTAGTTTGTTAAATAAATACTTAATTTACTAACTAAATATTTAATTTGGGGGCTAAATAATGTTTACAAACTAAATATTTAGATCCAAATTAAATATTTATTTTCCAAACTAAATATTTACATAAATCCGAGACCATGGTCTTGAGTTGGAAAAGGGTAGAATGCCTTCTCCAGGTCAGGGACGAGGTCCTGCCCCAAGTGGAGAAGTTCAAGTATCTTTGGGTCTTGTTCACGAGTGAGGGAAGGGTGGAGCGTGAGATCAATAGGCGGATTGGTGCTGCGTCTGCAGTGATGCGGGCGTTGTACCGGTCCGTCGTGGTGAAGAGAGAGCTGAGCTGAAAGGCAAAGCTCTCGATTTACCGGTAGATCTACGTTCCTACCCTCACCTATGGTCACGAGCTTTGGATAGTGACTGAAAGAACAAGATCGCAGATACAAGCGGCCGAAATGAGTTTTCTCCGCAGGGTGTCTGGGCTCTCACTTAGAGATAGGGTGAGAAGCTCGGTCATCCGGGAGGGGCTCGGAGTAGACCCGCTGCTCCTCCACATCGAGAGGAGCCAGTTGAGGTGGCTCTGGTTAGGATGCCTCCTGGATGCCTCCCTAATGAGGTTTTCCGGGCACGTCCAACCGGGAGGAGACCCAAAGGAAAATCCAGGACACGCTGGAGGGACTATACCTCTCGGCTGGCCAGGGAACGCCTTGGGATTCCCCCGGAGGAGCTGGCCCAAGTGGCTGGGGAGAGTGAAGTCTGGGCCTCCCTCCTTAAGCTGCTGCCCCCGCGACCCGACTCCGGATAAGCGGATGAAAATGGATGAATGGAATATTTACATCCCAGCTTAATATTTATTTTGGGGCTAAACCTATATATTGATTTTGTAAACTAAATGTTTAACTACAAAATAAATATTCAGCTGGGATCTAAATATTAATTTTAGAAAACAAATATTTAATTTGGAACTAAATATTTAGATTGTAAACTAAATATTTAGCTCCAAATTAAATATTTAGTTAGTAAATAAAATATGTATTTTACAAACTAAATATTTATCTAAATATTTCGTTTGTAAACTAAATACTTAAATTAAATTAAATATTAAATTAAAATGTAATTTCTAAATTAAATATTTAGCTTGCTAACTGAATTTAGTTGGGAACTTTAACATTTCTAAATGTATGAATAACATGGTGAAAATATGACTTTGAAAAATGAACTCCCATTTTTTTCTCTTATAATAGGCTAAATAACCCAAAATACTGCTGTTAAATTGTGACTCTTTTACTTTACAAATGGCACCCCATATACTAGAAGAAAAAAATCAGCTTGAATATAAAACCTTTATTGTACGTGATAAAATTATTTTATGTACAGCTACACATTAAAACTAACATGGTTCATAATAAAAATAGATGACAAACGTTGAGAGACCAGTTGGTTGGATTTCTTAGTCCCGAGGGGTGGGCGGGGCTTTTACATCCCAGGGTCCGTTGCTTCCTAATTCTATAATTGGAGTCTATTTTGAGTTATAGTTGACCTCTGTTATTTATGTGGTTTGAGAGGAATTTATTTAAAGTGTAATCCAATCCACTGCTTTCAGCCTGACTCCACCAACTGCATAAGTAGGAAAAAATGCTAAAAGGAGGACAGGTGGCTAATAGGGCTACAGGGAGGGGATTTGTGAGGCAGGAGCTGCTCGGTGCAGCAATAAAAAAGGAGAGAAATTGTCGTAAGGAAGCATGGCACAGAATCTTTAGAGGTGGAGGTTTATTTTCTCTCAAGAATCTGCTAAAGTAGACGTCAGTGTGGAGGTCTTCCAGAGTTAAGCTGTTGGCTTAAGCCATGGTGATGCTTAAAGGTGTTCTCTTAATGACAATTGGCAGAGAAGTAAAACAGCTTAGAAATGCTTCTGAAGAATTTGAAAATTAGTACAGTGTTGTGCTCAGGAACTGAAGGCTAGCTCTTTAGACTCAGCATTGCAACACCCAGTCTCTCACTGGGATGCAAACAGTATTCTCAAGGATGTCTTGAAAATGTTTCGAAATATTTGTGTGAATTCTTCACATCCTTTCTTTTCCCTCGTGTGTAACTTCCTCACAGAACTGTGCTGCATCTGGTACTCTGCCGTTTCATTTTCATGGGTCATAAAGTGCAGGAAATATATAACAACAAAAATAAAAGACAACTAGGGCACCATGTAGCTGAAGGGGAGAAAGTACAACAATTATCACAACATTTGTTGTAAAATAATCATATGTTCCAATTGTTTTTAGGGATGTTTGATATCGACTTTTTTTTTACTGATATCTGATAAACCAACATAGTCGAACTCTTAATTTTCAGTTCTGGTATATACCGATATCAATATATCCAGGTCCCTCTCTCATAAATCAAGAAAAACAAAATTTTAGGTAACTAATATCACACATCTCCCATCAGGCATACTTGAACTTTGAACTTTATCTGTGTAAAACATGACTTCAATTCAAGTTAGGCCAGTTGTGCCAAACAAGAATATCTCAAAAACTAAACCTCAGATCTGTCATATTTAGACATTTTGAGGGGGAGGAGAATAGCTGAAAAGTTTGATGAACAGGTGAAACTGGAAATATTGGAATATGGTGCAAAAGTCCATTTATTTCAGTGATTCAGCTTAGACTGAGAGACCATCTAAAGGCTCGGGGACCCTTTGCAGGTGTTCTGGATTCATTAGCTGATTAGAGTGTGACACTTTGTGTCTAGAATAGTGAACCTTCTCATAATATTCTAATGTATTTGGGGTTTTCATCAGCTGTAAGACATAATCATCACAATAATAACAAAGGCTTGAAATATCTGGCTTTGCATGGAATGAGTCTGTCTCATAGATTAGTTTCACCTTCTAGGTGGAATTAGTGACATAAATGAACTTTTGCACCATATTCATATTTTTTGAGTTTCACCTGTATGATATGGTATATAAGAGTTGTGTCATTAAAAGAGTCAGAACCAATACTGATAGTTTTACATATATTACATTTTAAGGCCAATATCGACCGATAAGAATGTTAGGCCAATAATATTGGACATCTCATCATTATTATTATTATTATTATTATTGTTACACCCCCTCCAGTCTAGGTGGTCCAGGAAGGAGTAACACAGGTAAGTCTGAACTAAACTGAAATGGTGAAAGAAACTAAACTAGAGTGAGATCACAAAAATGACGCAGCACCAGAAAGCCAAACAAATATCTCAGAACACAAAGGCTGAACTAAAACAGTCTTTATGCTATAGGTTCTCAATGTTTACCACAAAAGTCCCTTTTATTTCTGAGTCCCCTGATCAGCTGACAAAGACGGGTCTTTAAAGGTTTGATCCTGATTGTCTGATTGCTTCCAGCCTGTGATCCAGCAGGCAGCATCAAGCAGCGTGTCTCTCTCCATGGTGCTGAACCAGCCGTCCAGGAGAAAGGGCGCAGCTGCCAGGAGCTGTCCATGGTGCTGAAGCTGCAACATGAACAGTGGTCCTGTAACGGTCCAGTGGGCCGCAGGAAGTCACATACAGGGACTGTAACTCACGGGGCTCGTAACAATTATTATTATTATTTTTAGTTGAAGTAGTAGTAGTAGTAGTAGTAGTAGTAAAAAATTAAAGATAAGTCTTATTGATTGTGTTGGTTTTATAAATGTACTCCAGTCTGCTCCACTCCAGAACCTTCTAACCCGCTGTGGCCCCACATCACACCTCCTCACCCTTTCCTTCCTCCTGCTGCTCTTTCACCAGCATCTCCTTCCCTCTTCCTCATTTTTTGCCACTTATTGCTCTTTCTCTTCTTCTGGCCTGATTTGCACTTTGGAGCAGCCATTAGTCTAAAGTACTGCCGCTCATGCATTAACCATTGGCCCATATTGCTCCCATTAGATCAACCATCTCTCATAGAGAGAGCTGAGGTGTTGGGAGACAGACAGCCCTGAAGACTGACGCTTATTCAAAATCTCACAAGAAGGAAGAGCTTCTTTTTTTTAAGTATCCCCGTCCTGCTTAGTCAGAACTTCATGTAAAGTTAGCATGTTGCAAAGGCAGATTTGAAATCCTCAGTAATGAGGGACAAGATGAAGCTCACACATTTTTCTGTGCCTAACAACTCATGCACTAATTGTGATTGGCCGATTTGCTGCACGGCTGCCAGATGGAGAACTGATTGAGTGGCTGGAGCTTTTTTTAAGCAGGGCAAATGAATGTTAATACACACACACACACACACACCTCTACAGCCTTTCTGCACATGTGGGCTCTCTCATTAGCAACGTGTTTTGATGTATGGCTCTGTAAATAATTAAGGTCTGCACTGCAGCCACATACCTTCCTGCCAGCTCGGTTTAACAGTCTATGCAGACAGAAGCAACGGATGCCTTCTTGCCGTCTTATCTGCAGGATTGGGGTTTTATCGCTTAGGGTTGCTGTCTCTCAAAAGGATCCAGCTTCTAAAATGTCTGGTGATATCTCTCACAAACTATGTTCAAAGGCTTAGCCTCTATACTGAACTTTCAGAACTCTGAAATAAACAGTCTGCAGTTTGAACCGCAACACGTCAAGGTCACCGAATCCGAACGGTGAGGATGAGGAGAAATATAACACAAGGATTCCAGTCATTGCTCCATTTGTTTTTTGTTTCCACATGCGCGTTTTGGAATCCAACATCTGACAATTAGAGCTCCACTGAGCTCCTGCTGTTCACATTTGCAGCAGGTATCAATTAGCTCAGTTAAGGGATACATTTGGCACAGTTGTTTAATTAAGTGCAAGTGAGTGTCTGTGTTTCACCAAAATCATGGAATGTAATTACTGATTTTAATAATTTGCTGACGCTGTGTTTGTTTGTGCATCCTCCCAGTCAGAGGCTATTTTTGTCACGTTTAACAGAAACTCCTCTTGTGTCGATCAGCTGTTTGTGCTTAAAATAGAAAAAAAACTCAAGATTTGTCTTTAAAACAAGTTTTTCTTTCTGCTCCATTTGGAGAATTTGACTTTTACAGCCAGCTATTTGCATCTCCACATGAATCTGTTTGACTATGTGAGCAAATACTCCAAATATTCAATTGGAGAAGGGTGGAATGCTCCCTTCTGGTGGAGGAATGTTGCATGAGTGATGGGAAGGATCGATGGAACGGGGCAGTAATGAGTCCGATGCTGCAATATATATAAATATATATATCAAACAAAACTGGGAAGCAATTTTCAAAGATTATTCCTCCTTTGGATTGAAATAATCCTAATAATAGTTACATTTAATTGTATTCTTGTTTTATTTCGATAAAAGATTTTTCCGTTTAGGTGAATTTAGGGATTTTCTGAAGCATTAAAAATAACAAAACATTTCAACAGTAGATTTTCTATAAGCTGCATGAAAATATTCTGATCAAACAACAAGAATAGCATGATGTGATTCTCATGAGCAAACTTCAAATTCAAATTTAAACACGGAATTGAATCCTTGAGCAAGTGAATACTTGTGTATGCTCAGAGGATCTTTTGGTTGTTGGCCTTTGTGTTCTTTGTCGGTTTAACAGCCCTAGTGCTCACCTTAAGTTCGTTTTGGCTCTTTTTTATTTCTTTAGTAGTTTTAACCAAAGGGTTAGAACCCTTGAAGTAAGAGTATTTAAAAACCTACTTGAGTATTGGTTAGTGGAGCAGTATTCCTCATGGTGTGGTTACCACAGGGTGTTGCTCCTTTTCCTCCTTTAGTGGTCATTTTAGTTTGAAACTTAATTTGAAACTTGACCCTGACTTAGTTTTGTTTCATTTCTTTTACCTTGGGAACAGCCGTTGAGCTTTGTTTTAGGTTGTTTAAATATAGTGATTTTTAGTTGGTGCTTATTTTGTTAATAAACGTTTGGCTTTTTAACACCTGCCACACGCCTCCTTATGTTATGCCGTCGTTCCCTTTTACACCTGCCAGTCGTAACATAAATGGGGGCTCGTCCGGGATTTATTCCCTCCGAAGGACAAACCTGTAGGCGTGTGGTTTAGAGTAATGTTTTCTTTTCTTCCCTGTAAGGGGGGGGGGGTGTGGCAACCACGAAGGGACAAAATTAAATAACAAATATAAAAGTGTGTCCGCCATATTGTAGTAGAGGATAAAAGTTACATGTATGACTCGTGAATCACAGGAAGATGGTTAAAATACGGAAGAGCCTGATGCACAGAAGATGCATCGATTCACACGTGCAGCCTGCACGGTGCAGGTCAGGACCAACAGAAACAGGCTGCAGATTTGTGCCTTCAGTTTTTACACACTAATGTTTTTACTGCTTACACAAAGCTCACTGCTGCATTTTACATCGATAAGCCCAATAAAACACCCTAAAAGCCTTTATTACACCCACAAACGATATATAATTAGCTATAAAATCACAACAGTAAATATCTATGTCCCGAGGGAAATGCATAAAACAATCCTAGAGAGGAAAGGATTGGACTGATGTAAGAACGCGGTGCTGCAGTTACAGGACTTTCTGGTGTGACTGCTTCATTTTACATGCTGGATTAAACACAATGAGCTTTTGTGAGACCCGAACCCTGCAACCCGTTTTGAGATGCTCTCTGGGATATGATTTTAAACTCAGACAGATGGCTTGCTGCTCTTTAGTCTCATTCAAATTCATAATTCATCAAAACATTTGAAACTGAAAGAAATTTGCAGGAGCACCAACAGAGTCGTGTGTGTGTGTGTGTGTGTGTGTGTGTGTGTGTGTGTGTGTGTGTGTGTGTGTGTGTGTGTGTGTGTCTTGAACAGAGGGAGGATGTCTATTCCGAGCTTCCACACTCTGCTTTACTTGCAAGGAAAATGTTTGTTTTCTCTTTGCAACTAAAACATTCTCTTTGAATCCCCGCAGGACTTGGAGGCCTCCACTCTTCCTCTCTTGATATTGATGCAATTTGATGTTCACATCTGTGTATCTTTAAGGCATTTGCTTTTTTTATTTTATTTTATTTTTTTTCTTTGGCTGGTTCCTTTAAGCGCTATACATGTTTCTGTTTTCCTTCTGGAAAGATGATATAATTGGCCCAAATTCAGCTCAAGCACCATGATATATTTATTGGTTTATTTCTGTAGATGGTCAGGCTTTATCTGATTTAAACCATCAGACAGCTGACGTATGTTTTCTACCTCTGAACTTTGTCTCATAGCAAAGCTGACTGAGACTAGAAATGTGTGACCTAGTCCACTAATAGAGATTTATTTTTAATATTTGTCTTTTACGTTAGTGGTTCCCAACCTGGGGTCCCCAGAATTTTGTGCATGCTGAGGTTGTGAGGTTACCAAGATTATATTTGTCAAAATTACATTAATAAAATCCAGATAACACACCTAATGTCTGTGTAAAGGTTGTAATTCATCACTTTTAATTGTGTGCATGCATGTAGGCGTTAGGGTTGGGGGGCCCTGGCTTGTCTTGGACACAGGAAAGGGGGTCCTCATAAAAAAAAAGGTTGGGAACCACTGTTTTACATCATGGAAGCTCAGGGGTTAAAAGTTTTCCTTGTAATCGGTGGGTTGCCGGTTCGAATCCAACTGCTGGAGGTCGGCAGGGCCGGTGGCACCGATCGTGTGCCCCAGGGCAGCTGTGGCTACAGTGTAGCTCATCACCACCAGCGTGAATGGCTGACTGCATTGTAAAGTGCTTTGGAGTCCTCTGACTCAGAAAAGTGTAGGTCATAGACGTCTTTTCCATTTTCCGTCATTAATTGGTGCCTTTTAGAGTTCCACCATGAGCCACCGTCTCTGTGAGGCTCCACAAACATCGGATTTGTTGATGAACATCAGAGGCCTCTGATGAAAATTAAATAGGCCCTCGAGTATTTGGAATAGAATTAAATCTTATCCAGACAATTCTCCCTTGATTCTCCTCTCGGTTTGGAGAAAGACAAGGAGAAGCTGATTAAAGAGACAAAGACGTTTCTGGCTTGATGACAACGAGCCTTATCTAATCTAAAACTAATCCCTATTATTCTCTTCCTCTGAGACTCAACCCTTCTCCACTGACCCGACGCCCCCTCTTCCTCCCATCCCTCACCCTCCCCTCTCTTTCTCGCTCCATCTTTCACTACTTCAGCTGCGATCCTAATTCTCCAAGGCCCGACTGTGAATATCACCCTTCACGGCTTGATGAGCCTCAGATATGAAGTCTGTCTCTTGTCTCCAAGGACCCGGAGTTTAAGGTTTTCTTTCTGACCTGCCTTTTTGAGGTCCTGCTTCCCTCCCAGTGGAGGAGCTTGGTCCAGAACTTTCATCCCATGACCTGTCCGAGGAAGCTGCTCAGAGAAGAACGGATCAAAAGCTGGAGCGCTGAGCTCAGGGAACAGAAGAGCTCTCGCTGAAGGGGAGAACTGAGACTCACCAGCTTTTTATGTGTTTTCTCTTTCTCACCTTTTTTTTTCTCCACTAGTATTGTGAGTGCTATTGCATATATAAGAGACGTGCTCCGGCATGCGGCTGTGTGTTTAAACTCTCTGCGGGTTTTCTCCTGTTGACGTCTGCTGGCAGATGCGTGATGGGCTGACCACGAGATGTTAGCAGGAGTAAACAGAGGTACTGAAGCAGACAGAAATTTGGATGTGTTTACCCACAAGGCAGCACAAATAATCAAATGATGTTGTAGACGGCTTCACCGGAATCCCACAGCTTCTGCACGAGGATGAACAAATGCTTTGTGGGAACACGTTACAGGTCTGTTTTCATAAAACTCCACCACAAGAGTCTGTTTGTAGATTGTTCAAACAAAAGTTTTTAGCTTCTTGCCACCAAGTTTGAGATTTGAGGAGGAAAAATCAACTTTAACCTGTCCCCCACACTTGTTCAGAAGGCAGATTTGATCTACCGACTTATTTTTATTTTTGACCACGTTCCCAAAATAAGTGTAATACTTAGATCCTTGACCACCGCCACTCCCAATTAACACTGTTGGTTCTTCTTCAAGACCCTAGAACAGGGGTTTTCAATCCTGGTCCTGGAAGGCTACTATCTAGCATGTTTTAGTTGTTTCCCTGCTTCAACACACCTGGTTTTAATCAGCAGGTGGTTAACAGGCTTCTGCAGAGCTTGGTGAGCTGCTGAACAGGTGAATCTCGTTTCCACTTGCTTATTATCTATCAGCTTCTGGTCCAGTTCCTGATTGGTGGCAGCCAAGTCCTCGTTCATCCACCTTCCTCATGACGAGTGATCACAAGTTCTAATGAGATTAAAGGAGACATATAAATGACTCTCACTTGTATAGCACTTTTCAGAGTCAGAGGACTCCAAAGTGCTTTACACTACAGGGTATCATTCATCCATTCACACACTGGTGGTGATGAGCTACATCATAGCCACAGCTGCCCTGGGGTGCACTGACAGAGGCGAGGCTTCTGAGCACCACCAGCAGGCAAGGTGGGTTAAGTGTCTTGCCCAAGGACACAACGGCGGCATTCTCTGCTGGGGGCTGGGATCGAACCTGCAACCTTCTGATTACTGGACAACCCGCTCTACCTACTGAGCTGCTGCTGCCCCCATTATAATAGTTCTATGGACTATATAAACCTGTTCATGAAGTTGTTTGCATAAAATCCCTCTCACATTAATCAGTTTAAGCAGTTTCAGAACCTTCCAGAATGAGCCGTTTCAGGGCTCTGTCACTTTAAGAAAACAAGATGGAGCTGGCCACGCCCACCCATCATCCGATCAGGCTGCCATAAACTGAGAAGGTCCACATCTGGGAGGGGCTGGGAGTAGAGCTGCTGCTCCTCCAGTTCTATGCTGAAGGACTTTTTGAAACGTCTCGTTTTAGGAACATAATTCCTGAAACCAAACACTGACAGAAAATGGATGGATGGGTTTTTTGTCATATTTGGAGTTCGAAGCAGTAGAGCCCCACAAGGCAGCACAAAAGGATGCAGAAGGTGAGTTTTGTGTATTATCCATCCATCCACTGACCCAAAGAACTTTAATGTTTTGTTCCTTGAAGCACCTAGTTTTGACTTTAGCCGTATACTGGCAAAGATTCATCACCAAACTGGTGGTTGATGCTCTGGGAGGATAGGTACCATTCTTTATTCACAGCATACCCCCACACATGGAGGGTCTCAGGAGGCTTTACTGTTGACAGAACTGATGGGAACACTTTCCTTTCCTTCTCCGTTGTTTGCTTCAGACGGTCAGAAATGGGATAAAGGGCTCTTCCCCGTTTTCAGCAGACCTTTAGCAGAAGGTCCATGATGCTTCTTTACTTCCTTTCTGGACACACGGTCATCCTCTACAAGACTTCTTCTCGGGTTGCTGCAGATGTTCTCACACCTGCCTGCTGCTATTTGTGATCAAGCCCTGTTCTGGTGGAACCCCACAGCTGGATCTGCTTCACGAGATGGTTCTGGTGCTACTGGACCTTCTTGGGCATCCTGAAGTCTTCTTTACAAATGCAACAAAATGAGTTTTGGGGGAGTGACTTAATTTTGGTGGCAAAGGGGGACTTTTTGCCATTATTTTCAGTGACTCTGGAGTTTATGCACACTCACCCCACAAAAACCACATGGTGTCATTTATCAGTGCTTGTTATAAATGAGTCAAAAATGTCTAACTTTATACCTCTGCTCATCGCGCCAATTAAAGAGATCAGAGTTTGACTGATAATCCTAACGAGTCACTTTCTCAGGGCCGGATAATGATTGCAAGGGCCCCTGGACACAAAGTGCCCAAAGGCCCCCCCGTTACTCCACAACATCCCCCACCCCACCCCCCACAGGAACATTGGCCGACCAGACACTCACTTCCTCCTCCTTCCTTGACCTTAAAGCATCTGATACTAAATGGGAAGTAATGTCATGTGAAAACGCTTTCCTTCTGCATAATAAATAAATCAGGGCCGGATTATGATTGCAAGGGCCCCTGGGCAAGGCTCCATTCCTATATTCATCTTTAATGTTACCTTGTATTACTTATGATGTGGAGGTTTGGGGTAATGCTATAAAAGCCGTTATATATATTTCAAAAGACAGAAACCACAGTTCACACTTTGGGTTTTTGGAAGCACACAAACTCAACGTTTTGGAGGGGGGCCTCCAAGTCCATTTTGCCTTGGGCCTCCAAATGTCTGCTCTAAAGAAGTCCTGGTGCGCTGAGAGTCTATATACATAATGTTATATCGAAACTGGACCTTTTTTCAGGCTCCTCCGTAATTAGAACCCCAAAGAAAACCCACTTATTGATTGCTGGTTAAAAATGCGTTGTAATGCGCGCGTTACTGACATTTGTACCGAGTAAAATACTCTGAGCTCTGCTGAGAGCGTCAGACACGAATAAAAGATAAAGTAGTCCAAGAGAAAATATAAGCAGACATGAACGATTGTGTGTTAATGATTTTCCTTTGTGACTTTGAGAAAGTTACTGGGGCTGTGCGCAGGTCAGCTACAAGCATCTGGAGCGCATGAACAATCGGTGCTTTCCGTATGGAGACGCTGTAGCGAGCGCGAGAGAGGCGCACAGACTTGGGGAAAAAAGGTGGAGTAACTCCACCTGTAAAATAGTCTTTTAATTGATTATGTTAGCGGTGTGTGTGTCGTGCCCGGTAGCTGAGTCAGTTAATAAATGTCTCCCTGATGTTTTTCTGTTGGACCTCTTTTATTCCTCTTCCTTGGGCTGCTCACATGGGCCCCTAGTGGGCGCGGGCCCCTGGGCCTTGCACTTTCTCCTTATTACTTCAAAAAACTTAACAAACTTCTTTCTCACACTTCACAGCTTCTGACGTGATTTATTTAAAATCCAGCACTGTAAGCTAATTAACCTCTAACCTTTAGTAAAAACTAAGACTGTGATGACGGGCATCAAGGAGAAGTTTGGTTACAACTCTAAACTAATTACTGCACATCTTTTAGTCACTTATAAAATACATTTTTCATGTTAGTTCCAGTCAGTTTTGGATTTTATTTCTGCCTCTTTTATGTTTTTAAAGTGTTTCAACACCTGTCATGGAGATGATGAGTAAGTTCATTCAGATCTTTATTCCTGCTGTCTGAATGGGATCCAGAAACATTTTAAATTATATTCATTTCATGCAAAATGTACTCATCATATATCTATTTTATCTCATCAAAAATATAATTATTTTATATTGGAAAAGGCACATTAGCACAACGATTCCTTTGCATTGTATAAATCTGTAGAGCAGAGCTGGTGTGTTCTCCCAGGATAAGATCGTCCATTCTTTTTCCTAACATTATGCAGCATTCTGCTGGCAGAAGCTCCACTCTGTTGATCGCCAGCAGCAAATAAGCAAAGAGTGACAACAGTGTCCAAAACCACACGAGTTGAATTTTGCTGCAATACAAAGTAGGAATGTTTCACTTTTTTACCTAAAAAAATAAAAATGTTAAAATGCAGCTGTTAGATGAACTTCAGACGCAGACATGATTAATGCAATGCCTCTAACATATAAACTATTAAACTGGTAGCTTATGTTTAAAGTTTGCCAGGTTTGGCGAGACCTACACACACCTAATTCACACAGAATCACAAATCTCACTTCTTGATTTTAAGATATCTGACCTAATTTTAATTATAATAACTGTATTTATAAAGAAAGCAGTTTCAAAGTGCTGAACAGCAAAAAGACAAAACCAGTACTGAATACAACAAAATGCAATTTAAAAACAGATAAAACATAAACCAATAAAACTGCATGGAAACCAGGGAACATAAGTTAGGGTAAAAAAGTGGGTCTTTAGCTTAGCACTAAAGAATTTTAACACTTTAAGCTATTCCAAGTGGCTTTCAATGATTCTTTAAGTAGAAACTTTACTATCAGAGTCCAGTACTGCCTTGGACAGCACTGCAGCCCTCTGCTGGCCAAAAACCACACTGAACAGTTTTGTCAGACGGGTAGGTGCACTAGGGGGAGCTCTCTACCTGTTTTACAGCTGTTTGGTTTACTCTGCCGATAGCTAATAGGCTAGCAGTTAGCATTTTCAGTTCGCTGACCATCAATTAAAAATAACAGGAATAAGAAACAGATGAAGTTTGCTTTTTTTGTTGGCATCATGGTTGAGCCTGGAAGTAAATGTAAGAAAGAAATTTCTTTGGAGGTGAAGCAAAGAGCTAAAACCAGAGTGAACATCAGCACAGGTTAAACTCGTTTGAGGGAGCTAAAGGAGGCTCCAAAATCACGGACTGATGGTGACCTTTAAGTGACCTGACCTTTAAGGCCTTGTAGGCGAACAGGACCTTAAAATCTACCCGAACCTGACAAGGTAACCAGTGGAGAGGCAGTATTGTAGCGATGTGCTCATATCTTCTAGTTTTTGTTCAAATATGAGCAGCTGCATTTTGCACCATCTGCAAACCTCTATGTCATATCTGTGGCAACCCAGAAAGCATTACATGTGGGATGACACAAATGCATGGATAAGAATCTGCATTTATAAACGGTAGAATCTGTCAGATTTTTGCTGTGTTCCTAAGATGATAAAAAGTAATCCTTATTACCTCTTTTAAACCCAGACCACACTGTGCATTTTACGGCTGTCACACAGGACTGCTCACGTCACAACTCCAGAAAGGTGGCACGCTGCATGGCACAAGATTTCAATGAGCCAGACTGCACGACGTCTTGCTCTAGCAGGACATGCTAATGTTAGGTGCGTACTCCCCCAAAATGCATATGTCACTAAAAACCGACAGCTAACCAAAACAACAAAGCTGAAAATAGAAAAAAGCGCTGCCGTTAACACGTCTTTTATTAGATTCTGAACCGAAGTCCAAAAAGGAATGGTCCGCATGTTCCTGCGTGTAGCTGCCATCATTGCTAATGTTGCTAATTCTACTCTCACGTTGTACTCTCGTCACTAGTTGTTCGCGTCAATCCCTGGGTGTATTTTCATTGGTCGATTGCAGACTGGAGTTGTAGGTTTTCAAGCAGTGCTTGAAGACTGTTGGAGGCTGACTTTGGTCGTGAGAGTGTTTATTAAGCTGTCGCAAAGCCGGTCACACTGGACGGCCACACACTTGCAAATGACCCTCAGGTTCAACGTTTTTTTTCACGATTCTGTTCATGACGAGAGATTTGTCTAGGACGGCCGAAAAACGCACAGCGTGGTCTGGGCCTTAGATAAGACTCAGATCACGGCTGATTGAGTAGCTTAGCTGAAACATATTAAAAATAGAATTTATAATAGAAGAGTTGTAACAGGTGCATTTACATCAAAATAAAATTTCAAGATTTTCCACTTTCATTCCACAGCTCCTTTGTTAATTTTGTAGGAGTTATTAACTGCCTCTTTACGCCTAGTAATTAAAATTATTAACTACTAAACCAGCTTTTCAGTTTAAACCACTAGCAAAACAATCACACATCAGCAACGCCTTTTTGTTTTTGCTGAAAGCCTCATGCAAATGCCAAGAATGGGTGTACTTAAATGATTATATAAGGCTGTTAATTCATCATCTTAATATAATTGCACTTGTTTTGTCCTGAAGACTTCATTTTTTTTTTAATACTGAGAAATAAATTGGATATTCGTGACACTAGGAAACCTGCGCCGATGAGCAGAGATGGTATCTTGACAACTGCAGCTACTGATTTGAGCTGAAAATGTCAGATGGCAAACCGGGAACATCTTGATGTTCTCTGCTGTTCTATTTGACGTTAGGCTTGATTTGAGCTCTGCTTGCTAAAGGTTAAAACATATTAGGAATATTTTTATAACAGCAGCAAAGCGTGCACATCCATGCTCTTCATTCTGTGCATTTAACAAATTAAAGCTAATAAGAGATTGAGCTTCATTTGTGTTAAATCTGAAATCAAGATGAGGATATGAAAAGATCGCTAGAAAAGGGGAAGACAGCCCTATCAAATATCAGCAGCTGAAATATTATAACTATGTATGGAGGGATTTAGAATGGTTGCAGAACACAGTTATGGAGACCTGGATCCAGGAAGAAGGTAAAAAGGGTGACTAAGAGTGTTGAAAAGATCAACATTTGATTAAATCAGCAAGTCAATAAAAGTGTAGCTTATATAATAGTAAAGATTCTTTATATCTGAGTGATGATGCATCAAATGCCTGTTTGCCTCACCTCAGGTCTGACCTTAATAACACAAGTAAGGACGCACAAACAGGAACTGGACTGGTTTTGTCACAGCGGAGTAAGATGATCCCATCAATAAGAAATAGTGCAGCAGAGATTTGGCTCAATTTTGCAGCATCCCCGCAGAGTGATGGATTTTCACGGGAGTCTCTAGAGGAGGCACTGACATCAGTGAAAGTCTACAGTATTTGCTGCGCAAGAGGTTTACAGTTGTCTCATGGGTGCAGCGAGATTTGCAGCTTTAGAGGCGTTGCTGTCTAATACCTCCTTTGTAACCCTCTACATGAGCAGTCAGAAATGCGAATGCCACAGGACATAATCAGGTTTGCAGGAAAAAAGGGGAACTGAAAAATACATCTACGCTGTCAAATCCCCCCACTGACCTGCTTTTACTTGGAGGCCTGTCTAAGCTTTTATGTAACAAGCAGACGTGAAAGAAATCATATTTTGCCTCCCTAGAATCCACACTTGCACTGTTTCACCAGATACTGAACATTTAAATGGAGAATCCAAATAGTTCCCCTGCTTTTGGGGGCTACTGGTGGGTTAACTGCCCTGCTGTGGGGAGTTATGAAAGCCGATGGAAGAGAGAGCAATACTTCTCAATCCTGGCTGTGAAAATAAACACATAAAGAAAACACGAGTATCCAGCTAGCGTAGGAGTTATGATACCACTGTTAGGTCCCTATCCGGTCTGGCTGCAGCTGTTGGTGAGTAGTTGGAGACGTGAGAACATCTATAGGTTTTCAGTTAGAATCAGACTGATTTTGTAATTGAGTATCTGTGCATAAATTGGACTATACAATGCACCCAGTTAATAGTGTATGCTGCAGTAGCTAAAAATAGATTGTAATGTTGCAGTGCATTGTGGGACGTAGCCCTAGACAAGCAAGTGTGTATTTTGCATGGGTGCCTATGGGTCTGAGTCGCTCCGCTTGTCTCAAAGTTTTATTTGTGTCTCCTAAAGATGTTCAAACAGGAAGGAAGGGGACATTTTTTATCCATTTTCCAAACCAGGTAAAGTCCATGACCACATGAAACAGCTGGAAAGGGAAACGAGCCAGGCTAAAGTCAGGCTAAAGCCAGGCTAAAGCCAGGCTAAAGTCAGGCAAAGCAAAGTGGTGGCAGTATTGTGGATTTTCTCAGTATGGGGCAGATCAAGGGGTGCTGGTGGGAAAGGTCCTACGTCCGAGAATAATGAGCTGATACTAGCGACGCTCTCAGATGTGGAGTTATCCAGGAGGCAGTGGTGTAAATGAAGACGTCCAGCTGCACGTCTCGGCCAAACAGCATCCAAACATGGACAGAAAAGGCTTTTGACCAGAGGTGGTTGGTATGTAGAAAGTAGTGACATAAATAATAACCTAAGAGTAAAAAAAAGAACTTAGAGAAAATGTTACTGGAGCACTGTGAGTAATGTAACTGTAATGTTGTTTTTATCTAGGTCCAAGCGCTCTGCCCGTGGTTTTTTAGTTGGTAAATACGGTTTGTCTGACATTAGCACCCAGTAGCACTTGCGCGGTGACGTTAACTGTAGAAAACGCTGTTGGAGTTAAAGGTTTCCCTCATGCCCCCTGTTAACGATCCACACCTGTTCATAATCAGTATTCACACACCTGTCCCTTGTTTCCAATCACAGTGTAGCTCCTGGTTTTCAGATGTCTCTTGTCTCCTGCTTGTTCCTGTCCCCTAACCAAGGACTAGGTTTGCAAGTTAGCTTCTGGCTAGAAAACCTCTGTACAAAACAAATGGTTTAAACTGTTATTAACGATTATTAAAAGCGTATTTGAGTTTGCTCACCAGAACATTCATCATGCACATCCTGCACTTAGGTCCAGCACCTCACTTCAGTGCAGTAAAAACTTAAATAAATATAAAGATAGGTTTTTTTAATTACGCATTTAATTGTAAAATTACAAATTTAATCAGTTATTTATGTATTTCAAACTTTAATTAATCAGTGCTTTATTTATTTAATTAATTACTTATTTATTTAGTTGTGTCACTTTTGGCCTTCCATAATGGTAGGGTTCAGAAAAGTACAATACCAAGATCTTAATTTTTGACTAACTTAATGATTTTTTTTAGGTCAAATACTCCTAAATTATTCTAAATGAGAGATTTTTAACATTTTTTTTATTAGCATCTTTTTATTTTTTGTTACACTAGAGGGACACTTTTCATTTCAAACAGCCATTTAAGCAGCAAATTGAGCTTCTAAATTTACCCAATGAATTGCTTTTTGCCTCCACATCACCTCAGTTTCACTGAAGTCTAATTTGCACACATTGCAGGAGAATGGCATTACACGGGCTTCATTAGGTTTTCCTGCTCCTAATTTCCTCAATTAATTTTAAAAACGGTAAAAAAAAAAAGCTGTTTAGCAGAATTCCCAAAATCCATTAAAATCCAGCGGCTAATTGACAGAGTCCAGTGTCCAAACTTAAAAATGAAGCTGCACATCTTCTGTAACTGACATGTGTTTTAAAAGGGTTCAGACATTCATCACACCAATCAGAGATTGGTATTAAGCTCAGCGGGAAAATCGCACAAAGCCATTCTTTCATTTCCTTTCAGCCCCTCGCTGAACTAATGAAGAGTTATTACCGAGCTTCGTCGACCACGGGAAGACCCTGTTGCTGCCGTGCTCACAGAGGAATTCTAACTAATTGACTGTACTGAGGATTAGGTGTGTGCCCAAATCATATCAGTCTTCTGTTTGACTTGTAAAGTCCTCCCACATCATCAAACTGAAGCAGTACTTCCAGAATGTGTTAATTCTGTTTTAAACATCCATTCTTCCAACCCTCTCCTGGGTCACAAGGAGCTGGTGCTCATCTTCAGCAGTCACCTGAGGAGAGGCGGGGTTACACCCTAGACAGGTAGCAAGTCCATCACCACCTGTTTTATTGTCACACATCTTTAACTCTTCAGCATATTTTTCTTTTTCTGTAGTCTTATTAACTTTAAAACTAGCATATTAGTCTAAATATTGATTGTCTTCTCATCATTCATTGTAAAATTCCATTCCAGCATCAAAGCTGATTAAAGACTGCAAATGTAAAAACGATTTATGTGAGTTAACTGTAACTCGCTTGGTGAAACAGATCCACTGTTGGAGCAATCGTTAGAAAATTGAAGCGGCTAAAGACGACTGTCAGGGTGTTCCATGCAAGATCTCACCTGGTGGGGTGTCTCTGATGATAAGAAAGGTGAGGAATCAGCTCAGAACTACACGGGAGGAGCTGGTCAGTGACATGAAGAGAGCTGGGACCACAGGTTCAAAGGTCACTGTCGGTAGAACACCACGCCGTCATGGTTATAAATCATGCATTGCACGGAAGGTTCCCCTGCTCAAGTCATCACGTGTCCAGGCCCGTCTGAAGTTCACCAACGACCATCTGGATGATCCAGAGGAGGCGTGGGAGGAAGTCATGTGGTCAGATGAGACCAAAATAGAACTTTTTGGTCCTAACTCCACTTGCCATGTTTGGAAGAAAAAGGATGAGTTGCATCCCAAGAACACCATCCCTACTGTGAAGCATGAGGGTGGAAACATCATGCTTTGGGGGGGCTTTTCTGCCAAGGGGACAGGATGACTGCTCTGTAAGGAGAGAATGAATGAGGCCAACAACCTCCTTCCCTCAGTCAGAGCATTGAAGATGGGTCGTGGCTGGGTCTTCCAATATGACAGTGACTTGAAGCACACATACAGGATAACCAAGGAGCGGCTCCTCAAGGTTCTGAAGTGGCCTAGCCAGTCTCCAGACCTAAATCCAATAGAACATCTGTGGAGGGAGCTGAGACTCCATGTTGCTCAGTGACAGCCCAGAAACCTGACAGATCTAGAGGAGATCCGTGTGGAGGAGTGGGCCAAAATACCTGCTGCAGTGTGTGCAAACCTGGTCAAGACCTACAGGAAACCTTTGACCTCTGTAATTGCAAACAAAGGCTTCTGTAGCAAATATTAACACTGATTTTCTCTGGTGTTTAAATACTTACGTGCAGCAGTGAAAAACAAATAAATTCTTTAAAAATCATACAATGTGATTTACTGGTTTTTTTTAAATGCTGTCTCTCACAGTGGGAATGCACCTACAATGTTAATGTCCCCTCCATGATTTTTAAGTGGGAGAACTCACTGTGTTGGGATTTCGCCCACAAACCCTCTTGAATGTTGCGTCTTGACACCAGGCCATTTTGTGTGTGTTCTGGCCACCCAACCACTCACGCGTGTACAAAGATCCTCCTATTGTATTTTAGAATGCTGTCACATACTTAAGTAAGGCATTTTGACAAAAGTAACTAAGTATTGTAACTCAGATACATTTTTGAGACGGTGATATATATAAACCAAACATACTATATTTTTGAGCCGTAACTAGTAACTTAAAATAATTACAATTTACTTCCCAACACTGATATTGAGCTATGAAAAATGTGATCTATACCCTGGTTTGATACTTGGAATGGGATTATCC
This sequence comes from Aphyosemion australe, assembly GCA_006937985.1. Classification (NCBI taxonomy): domain Eukaryota; kingdom Metazoa; phylum Chordata; class Actinopteri; order Cyprinodontiformes; family Nothobranchiidae; genus Aphyosemion; species Aphyosemion australe. The sequence goes on from SSNS01000370.1 coordinate 484,224, forward strand.
TATTTCTATTATTAACCTGATAAACATCTGCTAAAGTTTAACCTGATGTCTTCGACATGTCATATAAGGAGGTGTCTTCAGAAAAGAGCCTCCAACTCAGCACATCCCACGCTTATCTACAGATTATAGACATAAGAAAAGTTATAGATTCTTACAGCAATAAAGTAAAATTGGCTCATTATGACATTTGTAAGAACTGCAGCTGCATGTCCAACAAAAAGGCAAATAAGCATGCATGACTGTTCATAATTACATACAAAAAATGTATGATTTGTCAAACAGCTGATCAGCCAATCAGGGCTGTAACCGTAACAGATCTAAAATACACATATAAGCATGTTTATGTGTGGTGGAATTATATATTTTTCTTTGTTAAAGAACAATAAAATAATACAGGTCATCTAGTTACACCAGTGCACCACTGTGAGCTTTTCACTTTTACGTAGGTTCTCCTGCTGCTGACAGAGCTAAAAGAGCCGAGCTGATACAGGCCTGGAAACGGCTGACTTATGTGGGATTTTCAGGATTTCCAGTATTTTTAAACTGAATTCAAGCTCTTAATGTTTTGACCTGTCAAAGTATTATTCTGCTTTTCTTCCAGTTTTATTTTTGGCAAAGCAGGAACCCCACTGAAACACCCTGCAGGCCATGATGGGGATTCTTCTAACATTACGTAAGTCTGGCTTGGAGCAGTTCCAGCCTATTTTAACGAAATATCGGTGGAAAATGGCTTATCCCCAACCACAACAATAGATTTAGAGCCTCTGGCCTTGATTAACTTTAGAGATAAAACTGCAAATTTACACAAATTAGAGTAGAAACGATGTATATTAACAGATTTAAAAGACTTAAAATGCCTAAATTGTTTTAGTTTCTCTGTCAGCAACAAGTAAAAATGCAGAATAAGCTCGTTTAGTTAATGATTTACATATGTGAAAAAAGACTGATGAACAGGCTGTAGTTGGTTTGAAATATATCCCCCTTACCTTGTTGTAAGGCTTTTTTGTTCCGAGGTAGAGTTAGCTAATTAAACCCAGAATCCGGTGGATTTCTAGCCTATAGGAGAACTAGTCACCGGGGAGTACAGATGGAGAAGGCCAGAGTGTATTATCTGAGTATAAGCAGACGAACAATATTGGTGGAAGGCCAAAGATTTCAGGAACAGAAGTGGGATCAATGCTTGCTTGTAGGGCTTAAAAGGCAAGGCAATTATTTGTATAGCACATTTCATACACACGGGCAATTCAATGTGTTTTCCAGGAGCACGAACAGCAAAATCAACTTGACAGCATAATTAAAATACACAAATAGATTTAGAACAATTACACAAATTAAATTCAGATTTAAAGCGGCTGTCCAGAGTATTTCTTTTATGCGATGGCACCATCTAGTGGCTGACAAGCATATTACAACAAGAGTTGTTTGATTCGGTTTTTTATGATGGTGACTGCACGTTTCTTGTTTATGAATGTAGGGATGCACCGATTGATCGGTCACTGATCGTAATCGGCCGATATTCGTGAAAAACACGTGATCGGCAACTCCTTTCAGAGCCGATCATACCAGCCGATCACCTGTCACTCATATTTTGCAGCCGACAGAGAACCTGTGTGTAGCTGCAGCATCCTGCCTCCCTCGCCTGCATGCGCACAGCGGCAAATATGTAAAACTAACTTTTACTCCATCTGTGAGAGTGATGTAAACGAGGGGGAAGCTCTTTAAAATGCGTCAACACAGCGAATTTAATAGGACTTTGAAAGAGCAAACTCTGGGGGAGTGAGGTGAGATTTCCTGTCTCCCTGTAGAAATGAAAAGACACTCAGAGTCGGAGCGGCAGCAGTCAGACACAGCTGCACTAACCACTCGTCTGTGTGAGCGTGACCGTCCGAAAAATGGGCAACTAACCTGAAAAGTAATTAAAGTCATCATGTAGACGAGCAACCTTTCTCTGTGGTGGACGACGCCGAGTTCCGCTCGCTAGCATCCGCTCGCTAGCATCCGCTCGCTAGCATCCGCTCGCTAGCATCTGCTCGCTAGCATCCGCTCGCTAGCATCCGCTACAGGAAATAAATAAATAAAGCTATTAACGTAACGACTCTGACTCTCTCAGGCCACTCGTTTAGGGGTCTTTTATTCAGGCTACTGTCGGCCGTAACCCACGGCTTACAACTTCTCCATTTATCCACGGAACAGTTCAGAACTGGGCGGCTTTTCTTAGCATAGCATAACAGCTGCTGACCTGGAACCGGAAACAGGAACCTTTTCTAGCCGCTGAACTGCCCTTCAAAATAAAACTAACACATAACATTACTCTTGTATCATTACGGCAACTGTTACAATAATGGTGGTGGTGATGATGATGATGATGATGATGATAAGTCTCACAACACATAAATTCAAGGTGTTTTTTTTTTTTGCTTTCTTGCACTATTTAAGCTACACTTAAGCTGAGTCCAAGTTGTCTCTAAGAGAGTCGGTTGAAGTGTTAAATATTGCACATGGCCTCATGTAAAATCAATGTAAAACATTGGTCAATGATACTTTCTCATCTCCTACTTCAATGGCAATGTTGCGTACATGAGAAAACAATATTGAAGAATTCATGGATTTGATGCTGTGATCGGTAATATCGGGATCGGCAGATACTGCTTTTGGTGATCGGTGATCTGCCCTCAAAATCCTGATCGGTGCATCTCTATATGAATGTAGTTCTGTAGCCGACAGAGCTAAAACACGTTGTTTTACAATGAATATTCTCATGTCATGTTGTGTTTTCATATATTTATATTTTAAAGACTTACTTTTCCATGAAAGGTTCATCAACTCTGCTTCAGCCGAGGTGCTTCCTTAAATCCTTCAATACTGTAGCATGCATAATCAGTGGCATTCAGTTCACTTGTCCCTGTTGTTGTGGTTTAGAAATTAACATGCTTTTCAGTGCATTTGTCTTACAATTCACTATTTCTAAAAAACATACATGAACACAAACTGGACTTGTATTTAAACTCTCTCTGTCTAAAGTTGCACTGATGCTAATGCTTGTTGAAACGGGAAGCTGAACTCGGCAGCAACCTCCTGTTTCGTCACTCTTAACCATTCATTATTCTTTGTGAGGTTGGCTGAGTCTTGTTTTAAAAAAGGAAAAGAAAAGTCGGGGTCATGTGTTTTTAGGCTTCTTCTCTTGGCAGTTTTCTTCCAGAAACAAATTGAAAGCAAGAGAAGCACGGGGAACATAAATGAGCACGGACGCTGCAGAAAGGCAGCTGCAGCTAAGATTTATTTTATCTTGACAGTCTGTCATTTTCACACATTTGCTTTTAACGGTGCTGAGGAATAATTCTCTCACTCTGCTGAAGGAAAAAACAACACCCAGTTCATTACCTGTGAAATTATTGTTACAGTTGACTGTATTTCATTAGCATTAAGCTGAAATCCTTGGGGAGGACTTGGCTGTTTATTTGCGATGGACTCAGTCACACACACCCAGGTAAATAAACAGCTGGGGATTATCTTATCCCAACATGCTAACTGGTTTAACAGCATCCTCAATCAGATTCAACAATCCCGATGATTAGAAGCACAACAATATTTGAGGGGAGATTTAAAAAATGCAAAAACATCCAAAGATAATCTTTTCATTTACTTATTTATACATGCTGGAAAAATGACAATGCCACACATTTTTATCAACAATTTATGGAATGGCTTTCAAGTAAGTAATGTCTGATCAATTATTTGTGTCTTTGATTTTAGAAGTATTATTTTATGTACTAAATTGGAGACTGCAGAGCTGTTTTGTCTTTTTGATGAAAATCTTGAAGTTTAAGTTTACTGTAAATAATACATGCCTTTAAAGGTTGAATATGGAACACGGACACTATAGCAACATCTAGTGTTCAGAGGTGGTATTGCAACAACAGAACAAATTTTCCAGCTGTTGAGGTGTTGGTTCACTGCTGATACGTGAAGTGAGCAGCCAGCACCATGTCCAGTGATGAATCGTACAGGGTAAGGACTCATTTCTACTAATAAGTTTATTTTACAACAGTATTTACCGTTAGAACATCTTCTGGGCTCAGAATCAGCTGATTGACTTGTCGAGTCCGCCATTTTACACAGTCCCAGCCTCGCCTTGCTGAGCGGATTTTTTACCACACTGGTGCCCTCTAGTGGCTGGAAGATGTAAACATGAACCCAGTGTCATGCACGTCAAAATAAATATTCAATTTTTAAAAAAATATAGCTTTTAAAGGAAAAACTGTACATTCATACAGCACACCTCTAAACGCACCGTGGAGGTATTATTTTGTAAAAATATAGCTTTTTATAAAATTTTTCCATATTCAACCTTTAAATGTGATTCACGAAAAAAAAAACTAGAACCAATTTTATCTCAGTTTTTTTCATACGTTCATCTATCAATCTGCTACTAGTTATTCAAGATCAGGGCATGATTGTAACAGGTCCAAGAGAGAAGACACCCCTCTCCCCTATGAAACTCCCTCTGGAGAAATCCAAAGGCATTTCCATGCCAGCAAACTGGTTTCACTGGTTCTTCAGTCACAAACTTGAGCAGCTTGACATTGGACAGCACTCTGTAGCTCTCTGCTGACCAGAAACTGCTCTTTACAGTTTTGGGGTTTGGGTAGGAACACTAGTGGGAGGTCTATACCTGCTTTATGGCTGTTAGCTGTTTAGTATGCCAATAGCTAATATAAAGGCTAGCAGTTAGCTTGTTCAGTTTGCTGACCATCAATAAAAAGTACAAGAAGAAGAAAAAGAATTTTGCTCTTTTGGCAATATGGCAGAGCTTGGAAGGAAAAGTAAGAGCGTAATGTCTTTGGAGGCAAAGCAAAGAGCTAAACCCAGAATGAACATCGGCACCTGCACTTGTTTGAGGGAGCTAAAGGAGGCTACAAAATTACAGACTGATGGTGACCTGGCTTTGTTGCTACTGGACTTGTAAGTCATAATTTTTGTATGGATCTTTTTACTTTGTGGCTTGTTTTAGTATCAGTTGGCTTGTGCTAGCAGTAGCTCGCTGTTAGCACTAGCTACAGCAGGCTGTGGCAGGGTTATTTACGAGAGCTGTAATTCCACTTTCAACCAGTAGGAGGAAGAAGTGGATGTTGGGCCCTCATACCACCCTCTTGGAGTCTGTTTCTGACCGTTTGAGCAGACACATGCACATTTCTGGCCCTCTGGAGGTCATGTTGCAGGGCTCTGGCAGTGCTCCTCCTGTTCCCCCTTGCACAAAGGCGGAGGTAGCTGTCCTGCTGCTGGGTTGTTGCCCTCCTACGGCTTCCTCCATGTCTCCTGAGGCAGTGGCCTGTTTCCTGGTAGTGCCTCCATGCTCTGGACACTACGCTGACAGAAACAGCAAACCTTCTTGCCACATCCTGGATGAGCTGCACTACCTGAGCCACTTGTGTGGGTTGTAGACTCCGTCTCATACAACCACTAGAGAGAATGCACGACCAGCATTCAAAAGTGACCAAAACATCAGCCAGAAAGCAGAGGAACTGAGAAGTGGTCTGTGGTCACCACCTGCAGAACCACTCCTTTATTGGGGATGTCTTGCTAATCACCTATAATTTCCACCTGTTGTCTATTCCATTTGCACAACAGCAGGTGAAACTGATTGTCAGTCAATGTTGCTTCCTAAGTGGACAGTTTGATTTCTCACAAGTGTGACTGACTTGGACTTACATTGTGTTGTTTAAGTGTTCCCCTTATTTTTTTGAACAGTGTATAAATTCTGTTATTTAAAATATGAAATTAGGTTTATGTTCTCATATTTAATGCATTGACTTTTTTATATTTTTCTTCAGTTTATCACTTCAGACTTCTCATAGATCTATACTACCCTCTAGTGGAAGAGTAAAGAAAACACACACACACATGAATGCTGCAGTGATGGTCTTAAAGAACATTCAGGATGGATGTGGAGTAGTAATCTTCCTTTTATTCAGTAAATGTGGAAGCTTCTCAAACATGATACAATATCAACCTTCAATAATTGATCCAAAGTCTAAGACTGATATTTGGAACTGGACTCACTAAGTGTCATCATTTTCCCTTTGGGACTGGGGTGGACTGCAGATGGTCCAATGAGAAATTAGTCTCTGTTAAAACTTAAGTCTTTTTATTTCATCATAATTTCATCAATGTTCATTTCATTTTTATATTATAGACTTCAGATTTTAAAAGTAAGTAGAAAATGTCAATGAAAAATTTTATAATTTTTTTTAAACATCGTTGTTATACCTGTGTGGATGATGCCCATCTTCTACTCCATGATAGCTGGGGGTCAGAGGCGTTTTATCTTTTTTTTGTTTGTTTTCTTTTTTTTTTTTTACTATTTTCAGGAAAAAAGCCCACTGTCAGTTGTAATGAAGGCACGAGTGTTGATTCTTGTAACATTGTGAGCTAATTTGCATAAGGCATTTCATCTTTTAAAGAAGGCTCAACATTTGCAATAAAACAACAAAACAAGAAACAGCATATAGAAATGTTTCTGAAACAGTGATGCTGAAAGAAAAACTCCATGTTAAGGAGAATATAAATATTAGAAAAGGTTTATTTTCAGTATGGATTATCATAGGTCAGAAAGTTTGACTCATATACTAAATGTGCTTTTCTGGTTCTTGTGTAACATCTACTGACCACCTCAGGAGGGCACTGCTTCACTGATAAAACAGCAGGGCTTTATGAATACATCTGCTTGACATAGTTGTCTGATTGTTGACAATTTTGAGTAAAGTTTTATTGATTTATGACAAGGTTATAAAAACGAGTGTCAGATGTTACAGCCTGGTCTAGGAGTTAGGGATGCAACAAAAGAGGGAGACCAAACTGAGGAGTGGGGATTTAACAAAAGTGATTTATTTACAAACAAAAGATTTAAAAATGCAATTAAGACATAAATAAGAGAGGATTCTCCACTGCACAGGAGAGACACCCCCCGCCCTCAGCAGGCTTTATAGGGCAGCAAAACACGAGCCCAGGTGCATCCAATACCAGTAACGAGCTTACCTGCAACAAAAGAGAGGGAAACGCAAAAACAGAGACACAAAATCTGAAAAACTATTAAAAAAAAACAACTGACAGCGGGGTCATCACAATATGAACACAACCCAACTCAGACATACTGCATTTCCTCTTGTTGTACAGTTCAACACAACATAAAACCAAAAATGTCATTTGTTCAATTTAGGAGAAAACAAACATTGAAATAAAATGTTTTAATTAACAAATAATTAGGGCAGCATGTTGGCTGAAGCAAAGAGGGTTTCCTGCATGTTGGCATGTTTTCCTCATGGAATTTCTCGGGGTGCTTCGGTTTTTCTCCCACATGAATGTTGGGTTAACTGAAGACTCCAAGTTGTCCCTGGAGGGAGGGAGTGTGTGACTGGTCTTTTTTTTTGTCTCTGTGTCCCTGTGAAGGATTGGCGACCTGTCCAGGGTGTTCCCCACCTCTCACCCGATGACTACTGGAGATGGGCACCACCAGCCCCCCTCAATTCTAGTCTGGAAGTGGTTTGGAAAATTAATGATTTTTTAATTAATCCCCACAATCCACCCAATTCTAAGGCCTGATTAACGCAGCACCATAATTTTTCTGACTTTTCACCCAATTCTCCATTTCCAACAATCTTAAAGACAAAAGTCACTAAGAAACTGTTTTTTACTTGTTATTTTAAAATATGATTGGTCACTCTGACTTTCATGCAGGCTAAATGTAAAAATAGTTATGCCCCTATTTCCTGCATTAGCAGCCAATAAAAAATAGACTGGATAACACTCAAAGCCAGTCAACTGCACGTCTCATTGAAAACTCACCCATCATGGCTCACAACGGGGAAGGCTGTTGTTGGTTTAGCATCCAGGAAACAGCAGAGAACGTCTGGGCTAGTAGAAGCTAACCGTTAGCATCAGCAACTCCACCACACAGCAGAACTCCTCCAGGCTTGTGTTATTTGTGGAGATAAAACATCAACGTTGCAGAGCAAACAGAGTCAGTGGTAGAGTCGTGTTGCTGTTAGCCAATCAGAGGACAGATGTCCACATATCAGGAAATAAGACTCCAGATCCTGATGTGTTCTACTCAACTGTGCTCTGGCTCACTTTGAAACAGGAGCACCAGAGCTTTTTTCCCCACAGAGATTGAATCACAAGGCTATTTATTTATACAAGAGACCACTGCAAATGCGTTGAAAAATTACTGTAATAATGCAGTAATGCATTTTATTTATATGCACTTTCCATGACAGTAAAGGTGAATAAAAATAAAAAATAGGATGAATTAACAGCAACAAAAAGGTAATAACATTAAAAGCACCTAACAAAACAATAAAAATGGTTAACAGAGTCATAAAGAGAAAGCATTTTTAAAGATATGGGTTTTGAGTCTTGACTTACAGAGTGGAAGAGAGTCGATGTCGGGAGGGAGAGAATTCCAGAGGTGAGGGACTGTTTGACTAACTGCTCTGGGCCCCGGTGGACAGATCGACAGGGTTAGGGTTAGGCGAGGTGATGAAGCTCCACCATGTTTGTTTACTTCAAAGTCCCATCTGAGCTCCAGAGATTTTGTAAGTCTCTCATCTTGAAAAACATCCGACACTTTTAAAATGCTGCTGCGTGAACCGGGCCTAACCCGAACATGGTCATGAGTGTTGGAGCTTAGCCCAGCTGTTTGGTAAGAATCAGGGTACATACAGAAAAGATCACTAGTCCACCACAGGGACCAACTAATCAATATTTTTTAAAAAGTTGCACCACACAAACATGTCCAGATATGTACTGATAAGGGGTAAATAATTAATCCCATTGCCAGTAAATGACACAAGGATATATTTAACCAAGGGAAGTCGAAAAAAACAAAATGATAGAAAGAAAAAATCAACGTCCATTTGCTAAATTTCTATCAGATCTGACATAATCTGTGCCTTTTGATTGTGATGTTTCAACTGGGGGAAAGCATTTTTTTTAATTGCAGTAATTAAAACTTGTTTTTTCAGGGGTTTGTACTAATATAAACAATTGCACCACACGTAGGAGACTCATTACATGTTAAGAAAAGTCTGCTTTTAAAGTGGTACTTTAAGCATAATTTTAACACATTTGCAGTGGTCTCTTTTAGGAATTAATGCCTTGTACTCAGGTAAAAATAAGCTCCAGTGCATCTGCATCAAGAACTAGAAGTGAGCCAGATCAGAGCTGAGCTGAACACAGGGGCTGACTGGGATTCAGCCCTGGAATATCTCAACCTATCCAGCCGTGTGCATTAGCGGGGCCAGAGGAAAATTTTACTGCTCAATGTTTTCTTCTCAACATTCCGCAACTTTTACACCTTAAAATTATGCTTTTTTGTAAAGTTTTTGCGTCATAGTATTATCTATTATGTTCTTTTTAATACCTGTGATAGTGTTGGGTGGTCCCACGTCTGTTTACTGCGCTATACAGTTTTTGTGCATCGGGCAGCGACAGAAGTATTGACTGGGTGTTGTTTTACGGCAGAATATGAAAAGCCAAAGGGATAAAAAAGCACGCGTTCTAAACGCGCGTTATGTCCACCAAAATGGGTGTCTTAAACGCACGTTTTGACGCCAAAGGGGGCAACAACTCGCGTGTTCTAAAAGCGAGCATTATGTCCGCCAAAACACACGTCTTGAACGAGCGTTTTGACGGACATAATGCGAGTTTAGAACGCACATTTTTTTTATCCCTTTGGCTTGCCATAATTGTATAATGTAGACTCGCTGTAGCAGCGGCAGATTCACCAAAGAAAGCTAGAAATCCCTTATCAGAGGAATCTAGGAAAATAAAAGAAGATCGTGATAGAGCAAGAGCAAAGACCAGAGTTATTATTGGGCCGTCTTTTCCTCGCTGGAGAGCTCTTTTAAGCCTCTTTTATAAAACAATGCCGCCAATTTGCCGCAACATCGAGGCGGCATCTGGGAGCCTAAGGTCGTTTATAAGAGCTCAGACCGTGGCGGTAATGTTGCGCAATCATGTCAGTTTTATAAAAGATTACGCGATGGCGGCAAAAAGCTTAATGTGCATTTATAAGACCGGCGAAGCCGCAATATTACCGCAATATTACTACCAAGCGTGGCGGCACGAATGCCGCAAATTTCCCGCAACGTGATGCCGCCATGGCGCGTTCATAAGAAACACGTTGCGGTAATATTACGCTGATTTGCCGGCACTGTGTGTCTTATAAAAGAGGCTTTAGAACAGGGGTGCCCAATCCTGGTCCTGGAGGGCCGGTATCCAGCACATTTTAGTGGTTTCTCTGCTCCAACACGCTTGATTCAGTGGTTGAATCACCTGTGCAGCAGCTCATCAGGCTCTGCAGAAGCCTGTTAATCACCTGCTGATTGAAATCAGGTGTGTTGAAACAGGGTTAAAACTAAAACCTGCTGGATACCGGCCCTCCAGGACCAGGATTGGGCACCCCTGCTTTAGAAAGAACGGCATGAACTACGGACTCTGACCTAGCCGTGCTGCTAATGGCTAGGTAAGTAATGAATGATTTCACCAGGGTTATTGTGTTTGGTCGGGCATAAAGTTGTTATACAGTCCTGATAAAACTATTTATTCAATGTGTGGAGGTGGAAAAGTTTGTTTTCGTTGTTTAGCCTGACATTAGGAATGTAAACATGCCTCTTATGCCCCAGAGAGAGATTTAATGTTACGACAGTGACGTTACGCAGCAAGACTCTAGAGGGCGACAGAGACCATATAACTGCAATGTTGCGGAATGTTGCTTTAAGCTCAGGAGACAAAGATGTGACCTCACTCTAGTCTCATTTTAGTTTTGTTAGTTTCTCGTCTATTTCTCTTAAAATTCACTATGAAAAATGGGGTGAGACATAAACTTATCTACAGGAGTCATACTTGAGACTTTATAGAGACACCTTGGAGAACTTCTCTTGAACATTTTGTCTCCTTGGGTAGGAGAATAGAATGAGTACCCGAGTAGACCTCTTTAGATCACAGATGGTTCACATATTATCTCACAGACAGGACTTTTATGGTAAGTTTAGATACCTGTTTCTCTGGGGCTCATAGGATTTCATGTGGTGTGCCCCAGGGTTCTATTTTAGGTCCAGTACTTTTTAACCTTTATATGCTTCCACTTGGTGGTGTCATCAGGAGACATGGAGTGAACTTTCAGTTATGCTGATGATACACAGTTGTACATCTCCGTGTCTCCTGATGACACACAGCCAATGGACGCACTTTTTAACTGCATTTTAGACATCAAATCCTGGATGGCAGAAAACTTTCTCCAGCTCAACCAGGACAAAACTGAAGTTTTAGTAATTGGTTCTGAGGCTCAGAGAGAGAGACTTTTACCAAAATTACAATCACTGTCGTTTAATCCTTCACAACAAGTGAAGAACCTGGGCGTGATTTTTGACTCTGAGCTGACTTTTTTACCTCGAATTAGAAGCATCACTAAAATAGGTTCTTATCATCTAATGAACATTGCCAGAGTCCGCCCCATTCTCTCTCGGGCCAATACGGAGACGCTGATGCATGCTTTTGTCACCAGTAGATTAGATTGCTGTAATGCCCTGCTTTCTGGTCTTCCCAAAAAGAGCATTTCAGGTTTACAACAAATGTTTTTTCAGTGAAGTACCACTTGAAGATATTGTGGACGTTCTTTACTTCCGGGTGGATCATCTAACCATTGGTCTGCATAGCTGTCAATAATTCTGGTAAACTGCGCATGCGCACAATGGCGTGCGCTGAAAGAGAAGGTTGGGCTCCCCACAGATGCCACTGTCGCTGGTTTTCTGCTCAACAGGCAAGCTAAAATTCAGCATGCTATTTGGAGAAAAGCATTTCAGATTACAAACATCGTATGCATTACCTTTAATGTACAGCTGTCATGGTGTTTTTAAATGTGCCTTATAAATAAGTATGGTATGGTATGACTCCAACAAACATGAGAAATTGAGGTCAGGATGCAAAAGTTACTCAAGCGTACAAAAAGCTGAAAAATCAAAGGAAAAACTAACCATATATAACATATACTTTCAAACTGATCCTGTAAAATTGTGTTACTTTCATATCAATTCATAGCAAGCCGCTTAAAAAAGTTTTCAGTCCACAACTTTTGCAACCATCAAAAACCAGGTTTAGATTTCAAGAATGACCTCATTTCCATTTTTCTTTGTCAGCAATCAAGGAGAGAGGCAGTTTGCAAAGCACCCTGTTCTCTCTGTTCCCAGCTCCACAAAATAACAATTTCACTTCATTACACATGAAAAAGAAAACAACATATTTTGTAATTTCCTAAAGGTATCAAACTTTGTGTCAGGGAAACCATGCATAGTGTGTGCTTGCACACTTCTTTTTCAGAAGTTGTTTAATGGTGAACAGAACCCTCTAACTGATATCACTATGAATTATTGTAAATCTGTAATATTCTAAATGAGGTCTTAAGTTGACCAAAACCTCTTTGTGTTCAAGAGTCAAACAAATTACAGCAAGTTCTGAGAAAAAAAACTGCAAATCCTGTGTTGCTCAACATGAACATTCAGTATCAAATGTTTCAGACTGAGTTCTCTTTGTTTGTCAACCTCGAAAGCAGCTTTTTGCTGCATTAAATGACCAACATTACGCTCTCTCTCTTTAACTCGATGCAAAATCTAATTTTAGAGCAGGAAATGCTTTTTGTGTTTTAAATTATATTTAATTTCAATAAGAAAACTTTGAGCTGATTTGGGTAATGCAACCTGTTTTGTTTGCTCCATTGATTCCTGTGAATGATTACCCAGAAAGTAAAACACAACACAAATAAACCTTTACAGGAATACTCGCTGAAAAACAAGAGTCACTAAACTGGAAATACAGTTATTTGTAGATATTCTAAATCCACATTGAAATATGTCAGTTTGCATGTTTTAATTGACTTCAATGGTCTTTGGTACCTGTTTTTGTAATGAAAATGGTATGTTTGTTGGTGCTTACTTCTTTTTGTGTAAACTTCAAGCTTAGGATTGGAGGCTGACTACGGTTGTGTAATCGTTGAGCAATCCTCTGTGACGTCCAAAGATCCTTCTCAGTATAACAGTGTAGGACCCTGTGGTGTGTTGCTCTGTTTGGTGTTCGAGGGTATGAGGATACAATGTTCACAATAGCCAAAAGCTTTGTCGTACTTTTGTGGACGCAAACGTTTGTCTTTGTGAAATGCCAAGGTAAGCCAGGAGAAATCCTCTCAATGTCTGGTTTTCTACTCTGATTTTCCTTTTTAGCTCAACAAAAACCTTTTTACGGGTTGCTGTTCCACAGATTGTACCCTTGACCAATTTTTAAAAAGCAGCAACTATGATGCCAATTTTGAAACATCTGGTTTGGCTGCGACGTACGGACCTGGAAAACAAGTACGAGTTCCCTGTAAGATTGGCTTCGCCGGGTTTTTTAAGCTGATCTGCTCTGAGGGAAAGTGGCTGCCCAGGGGCTCAATATGTGAAAGTAAGTTCTTTTGCAATTACAACTTTCATACACAATAATTTAAAAAAATAACACAAAACTCCTTCCTGTCTACATATTTAAAGTAAAATCGTGTGGACATCCGGGCGATACCCCATTTGGAGACTTCCATCTTGAGAAGAAAGATGATTTTGTCTACGGGTCACAAGTTGCTTATACTTGCCAAAGAGGGTATGATTAACCACACTCCTTGTGAATTTTTTTGTGCAGACAGGTGTGTTTTTTTTGGCTATGCTAATGCTAATTTATCACAGGATGTGTATTTTTGAGGGAATTACCAAAAATAATGATTAAAAAAATCCCTTACTCCATTAATATAATGCTGACATCATTTTATAGCTTTCCTGCTCCTTTGTCATTTTTTTGTGCCATTGACATTCATGTAAATATTTTTTTTCTAATAAGCCTAAATATTAGCATTTATTATTATTTTTATTATTATTATTATTATGGCAACAGTAGCTCAGGAGGTAGAGCGGGTTGTCCAGTAATGGGAAGGTTGTAGGTTTGATCCCGGCAGAGAATGCTGCTGTTGTGTCCTTGGACAAGACACTTAACCCACATTGCCTGCTGGTGGTGGTTGGAGGGACTGATGACACATGTGCTCAGAAAGCCTCGCCTCTATCAGTGTGGCAGCTGTGGTTACATTATAGCTCACCATTGTAGTGTGTGTGCATGCATGAATGATGCACTGTAGTGTAAAGCACTTTGGAGTCCTGTGACTCTGAAAGGCAGGTCATTTATCATCATTTACTATTATTCTGTCTGGGTTCCCAAACAGAAGTTTTTACTGTTTTCCATTAGATTGCGTTTTTTCCACATATATAGCGGGGCAATGACTAACACTGCATTCAAATAAAGAAAAGAAAAAGAAAATAATGTTTATGCCCATTTGTGACACTCCAAGGCTGTGAAAATTCACCCCCAAAACGAGTCTTCTGAACATAACACACAAAGGAAAAACATTTTTTTTCATTCAGGGCGATGGTGGCAGAGGAGTTAAGTTGCCACCTTGCAATCGGAAGGTCGCAGGTTCGCAACCCGCTCAGTCTGTTGCTGTCGTTGTGTCCTTGGGCAAGACACTTAACCCAACTTGCCTGCTGGTGGTGGTCGGAGGGACCGGTGGCGCCAGTGTACGGCAGGCCCCGCCTCTGTCAGTGCGCCCCAGGGCAGCTGTAGCTACTATGTAGCTCATCCCCACCAGCGTGTGTGTGTGAATGGGTGGATGACTGATTGTGTTGTGAAGCGCCTTGGGGGGTTGTAGAACCCTAAGAAGGCGCTATACAAATACAGGCCATTTACTATTTGTGTACATTTCTGGTTTTGATCCTAAACCTGGCAATAAAGGGTGAAATAAAGGGGTTAAATCTCATAAACACAAATATTTTATTATATTTTGTGATGGGTGAAGCTAAGGATGAAATTCATGTAAAAAATTGGGACTTATATATTTGTATAGGAAGTTTTGCTTCAGCATTTTTTTATGCACAAGGAGTAGAAACGGTAGAAAATGAAAGGATTTTATGAGGGTTAAAACATTTTCTATCATTTCTAATCACAAATGAGTAATCTTGGTTTTATTTTTATTCTCTTGTATATGTTTTTTTTTTTTTAATGTGGCTCCTACTTTGATCAACGATTCTTTTATGATAAATTCTTTTCAGTTATCACATGGTGAGTCGATCAAACATCCGTCGTTGCCAGGCAGAAGGCTGGGATGGTGTTGTTCCTGTTTGTGAAGGTATGAGTTGAAATTGAGAAGTTTGCCAGACAAAAGCAGGGATTTGAACCCCTGTATTTGTTCTGTTGTCATGCTATCGCTGGTTGTACCACAATATCTTTGGAGGTAACAGTTTACTTCCACTGTTTGTCTTTACAGCCATTAGATGTCCATCCATCCCTTTGCCCAGTGGTGTGCAGGTGGTGGGGGATTTAGAAGAAGCCACTTTTGGTAATGTAGTTCAGTTTAGCTGCAGGTCCAGCGATCAGGTCTTGGAAGGGTCAACAGAGATGTATTGCAAGGAAAATGGAGAGTGGAGAGGCACAGTTCCAGAATGTAAAGGTAGGATGTCAGAAATAATTCTCAAATAAACACAAGAAGCTTTCTGCAGAACAAAGGTTCACTCAGCAACTGGTGCCATTTGAACATGATAGTTAACAGGAAGTTCTCCTTTAACCTAATCCAGTAATAATGTTTAAACAGAATTCTAAATCTCTCCTAACATTTGAATTGATCATAAAACTTCTTGTGTTTGACAACAGAGGTCAAATGTGATGCTCCTGTGATTGACCACGGTCGTGTAGAAGGGAATAAGCAGCAGTACAAAAAAGATGACTTGTTGACTTTTCGGTGTGACCAAGCATTTAAAAAGGTTGATGACAGATCTCCAAAATGTCTAAAACTAGGACAACAAGCAGAATGGGCACCAAAACCTGCTTGTAAAGGTAAGAATATTCAAGGTAAACATGTTGTATCACAAGCTAGATCAGAACTCTGGGCCCATATTTATTATTGTGGTGTTATCAGACAACAAACTCAGAAAAATATATAATCTTTTTGTTTTCTTCAAATTTCATCTAGAGATAACCTGTGAACTGTCTCTGCCACCACTGATGGGAACAACATACAATACCCGAAGCAAAAGTGTGTTTTTGCCTGGAGACACGGTGCAAGTTACGTGTCGGGAGAGCTACTGGATTTTAGACACTAAAACAACTGAGACAGTCGTCACGTGCAAAAATGATGGAGAATGGACCACCAGGCCTGTGTGTAAAGGTATGAAAAATATGAGCTTCTGAGCCAGATTGTTGAATAAATGCTCCACTGCATGTGGTGAATCATGATTGTTTCAGCCTATACTGTGTATATATATGTACTAACTTTATGACCAGCACCTGTATATTCTTCCTGTCTGGAATGGACATTGTTGAGAACAGAAGTGAAATTCTTACTAGCAGAAACTCTCATTTAGATACCTGTAGTTCAGGTGTAACGTTAGAATAGCACTAGTTTACATGGATGTTCAGATATCCACAATAAAATTACAGATAATTGGAATATTGTTTTCGTTCTACCTTTTTTCTGAGATTTTACTTGTAACAGTGTGTGTGTGTGTGTGTGTGTGTGTGTGTGTGTGTGTGTGTGTGTGTGTGTGTGTTTACATTTTCTTTTTATTTCTCTTGTTCTAGAGGTTACTTGCTCAGCTTATCTACCAGAAGATAATTTGTCGTGGGGTACCACCCGTAACACCAGGGGCAGAAACAGATTAGGTGACACTGTGAGCTATGGTTGTGCCCGGAGCTATGAGAGAACAGGTGGAGCTGAACATGCCACATGCACCAGAGATGGCTGGACACCAAAACCACTTTGCCGAGGTACTGTAGAGTTTACACTTGAGTTGTTTTTCTGAATTTAAAGTAAATATTTATTTTCATGATAATTTTCCTGAAACTAATGAAATCTTTGTACATTGTAGAAAAATATAACTGTACATATTATTTTAGTTTGGGTTTATTGAACAAGAACAGCACAAATAGACAAAGTTGCACATCTGAACAATGCAACCGTTGTTTAGTACAGAGATGTTTATTATATATATATATAGCCAGAAACCTAGTCCTTGGTTGGACTTTTATGCTCCATCTCTGGGAAAAGTCATTCTAGAGTTAAATTTCTACAAATGGTCAGCCACACAATAACAGACAGGTGTAGAATGTAATAATACCTCCAATTTCTATCTGAACTGTTTTTGTTATGATACATAATACAGCCTGGTACTTACACGGGTATGTACAGGGTACTTATAGGAGTATATACAGTGGTATTATCATTTTTTCTTGTGTATTATGTTTCTTGTCCAATATATTCTAGAAACTGGATTTCTGCTTTTATCAGTCTTTCATTTCATATATTTATGATGTTCTCATTCATTCCTGTGTTTTCTCTGGGTCTCCAGTTTCCTCCAAAAGCCCCAAAAGCATGACTGTCAGGTTCTAAATTGTCCATAGGATGTTTTTGACAGATCAGCTCTCTGAGATCTTACTGAGTAAAAGGTGGTGGATTAGTTACTCAAGGACAAAAATCATTTCTTTGATTTTAGCTTGAGATCAATAATAAAAACAATAATGTTTACTTTAGTGATCCCCTTGGGGAAATTTTTTTCTCTACATTGACCCTGAGGACCAGTAGGCTGCCATTTTTGTGGTACCTGGGGAGCAACTTTCAGGGTTCAGCATCGTACCCAAGAATTCTTAGACATGTGACCTGCTGAACCATGATCTAACTGCTTCCTTTCTGATCCGTGGACAGTTGCTTTTTCCATTCAGCCACGTTGATAATAAATAGAACAAATTATATATTGTTGTTCTTGATTGATTGTTCAATTTTCCTTCCAGGTGAATGTCGTCCCTGGTTTTCAGTTTAGTTTGTTGGATCCTTCATCTGATCCTGTTTTCTCACTAGTTTTAGTTAAATCTTGTTTATGTACATCCAGCTTTGTTTTCTAGTTTGTATTATTTGTTCCTTCTTATGCAGGAATATTTCATAAGGTCTTGAGTTTTTTCCACCCTTCATCATTGGACAGATTAAACATAATGGTTGTTGCACCTTCTGTTCATTGATGGGTTTCATCCATATGAGATGTCACGACAGTTCTGAGGGAAAAACTCATTTGTTGATAAAAGCAGAGCAGAAATCCAGAGAATTAAGTTCTAAAAAAACTGCAGCTAGATTTGTCTCAGTGCTTAAACTAAGGTTGAATTTTGAGCTAAATTATTTTTTTATGTAACTGACAGAATTCAGTACAAATCATGTTTTTCCTTTTTGCTTTTAGCACCAGCACCATGTCCAGGTCCAGAGTTTGAAAATGCAGACATTACTCATGGTGTGAAATACACATACTATAGTAATGACCGAGTCCATTACAGATGCAAGACTGGGAATCAAAACTATTTCACTGCTACTTGTAGAGACGGAACCTGGACTGAATCAACAAGCTGTGCTAGTAAGAAACTTTCCATTAAAATGTTAAATCTCATCATATTGTGATTATTGTGTAGCTTCAGTAATGAAACTGTTTCTCCTAACTATAAATGTCATTTCTAGAGCTAGTTAAAAGCCAGTCAGTGATTTGTAAATGTCATTTAGCTTTTATTATTGTTGTCGATACCTGTCTCACTTTTTATGGTCTGTAGTTTGAAATCTTGTTCATGTCTGAGTTCTGATTTCATCAGTTTTCAGATCCTTCAGTTGTTTCTGTTGTTTCACCATAGTCCAGACTCACTTATGTGCAGCTTTGTTTTCTAGTTAGCGTTAGCCTTTCCTGCTGATGCAGCGTTTTTAAAGTCCTGAGTTCATCTAACATCAATCTTGTGCTTCTCCAACCGTTCATCACTGTTTTGCAGAACAGAAAGGTAGTTTTAGACCTTTCCCCAGTGTTATGATGGCTGTTGCACCTTCTGTTCATCGATGGGTTTGGTGAACAGCTACTGTCTGATGTTGAACGATGATGCTCATCCCTATGAGATGTGACCCTAAAAAATACTCATTTGTTGAAAAAACCACAGAGCAGAAATCCATACAAACAGAGAATTAAATAAATAATTCTATTAGATTTGACTCAGAGGATAAACTGAGGTTTAATTTATGTTTGTTTTGTTAGTTTATAAAAACATTGTTGACAGAATTCAGTACAAATCATTTTTACCAGTTTTTCTGTTTTCTTTTAGCAACATCAGCACCATGTCCAGGTCCTGATTTTAAAAATGCAGAAATTACTGCTGGGGCAAAAAACAGATACTATAGTAATGACCAGGTCCGATACAGATGCAGGACTGGGGATCAAGAATCTTTCACTGCTACTTGTAATGGAGGAACCTGGACTGAATCAATGAGCTGTGCTGGTAAGAAACTTTATTAAAATCTCATCATGTTGAGATTATTGTGTAGTTTCAGTAATAAAATTATTTATTTCTCCTAACTACTGATGTAGTTTCTAGAGCAAGTTAAAAGCCAAGGCTATCAGTGATTTATAATCATTTACCTGTTAATGTTGAAACATTAATGTTTCTCTTGTGTTTGTAGCGTGTACAAAACCTCCTATTGAACATGGATTTGCGGTTGGCCCGTTCAACAAAGTGATTTATTACTCATGTAATGAAAACTATACACTTGCTGCCAAAAGCTGGTGGGACGCAGCTACATGTGTCGATGGTGAATGGTCTGTTCTCCATCCATGTATAGGTATATCATCTCTATTGTCTACTTATTGGTAATTATCAGCATGGATAGGGAGCTGTTTAATGTTGCTGTTCTCTAACAATATTCCATGTAATTGTTTGGAATCACATCCTTTAGTAAAAACCCAGTGTGGAGAAGCTCCTGTCATTCCTAATGGACGTGGAACACGTGGAAACCCTCCTGGAGGTTCTGCAAGATTAGAGATCGTTTGCAACGAAGGATACAGAACTGAGACTAATCGTCTGACCTGTTTCAATGGAGAATGGAATTTAGAAGGAATAGAACTAGAAACTATCTGTAAACGTGAGTTGTGCTGATCTTAATTTAAATGAATTGAAGTTGTTTTATGAACACTGCTATAACTGCATGTTTTCATGTCTTTCAGCTGCTAGTAAGCTCTGCGAGCCACCACCTAAAGTTCAGAATGCTGTTATTAACGGACCTTATAAGAAGGAATATTTATCCGACTCTTCTGTCACTTATCAATGCCGCGAAAATTACACGACAACTGGAGAAGAAACAATTAGATGCAATGATGGAGCATGGGAAAAGAAGACCATTTCCTGTGTTCGTATGTACAAAAACAAATATCTCACATGACTACAGTCATGAAGCTCTGGAGGGTTTTTTGTTTTCACTTTTAATGTTTTCACAAAAAAGGCCTCATGAAATGTCAACTATAGGCGTGTTTCCACTGTGGGAACTTCCCGGCATGCGTGTCTCCACTTCACCGGGCTGGCCGAACAGCCATTTTCAGGAACTTTCTGAGTACCTGAGCAGGGATAGGTACTTGGAATTGCCCGGTGGAGTTGCTGAGCGGAACGTTTGGTTAACTCATGATTGGTTTCAACTCAGTAGGAAATGACGTCAGCAAAGGTTGTTCAAAACAACCGGCATTAGTAAAATTAGAAGAGTTGCTTGTGAAGCAGAATAGAAGCAATAAATAATAACCACCGATCACGCTGCTTTAAAATCGTCGTTACTAAACCCCCAATAACATAAACATGGTGGCATTCCCTTTGTTGTCTCACAGAGCGCCGTAAAAAACAGAGCTTCTGGTCATTTAAAGCCACATGTGCTGTCCTCATCATATGTGCTCTATATGACTTGACAGTAAGTTAAACACCTCCTTAACATCAAGACTCTGAAGACAGATGACTCCTTGTCCACAGATTTATTGACAATGAAAAAGAAGCTGAAACTGAAACATACTAAGTACAATCAACTCTGTTAGTCTCTTTAACTTATAAATAAACCAATAATAATAATAATAATAATACATTTTATTTATGAGCGCCTTTCAAGACTCTCAAGGTCACTGAACATAAAACATAAACACAAGTACCAAAGTTTAAAATCAATATAAACAAATCAAATTAAAGATAAGATCAATTACAGTTTTTTTCGATTGCTAAAACGCGTTTGTCAAAACTGTACGTTTCTTTCAAAGCTGCAAACACAAAACCCCAAACATCACACACAAATTGCTAAACCCTGGCATCCCTTTGCAAAACAACTCTGCCATCAAATCTCGTAACATGTTAACATAATGGAACACGTGTTTTCATTTGGTAAACACAGCCATATTTTCACATGACACACACATACCATTCATTGAATAAACACAAGTAGCATTTGGCAGAACACTACCAAGCATGGAAAGAACACTGAAGAGCAAAACTGAAAACACAATTAGAGAAATGGAACACACTGAATCTATTACACACTGAATCTATTACATTGCCCACTTCTCTCATAGACAAACATTAGACACACAAATGTAGAGACAAAACACTTTATTTTTAAACCCCCCACCCCCTCTCCCGTTCAAGCATATTCATGGGGCATCATGCCTCCGGTCTCTGTCTGGCCAGAGGGCCTTGTCAACATCACAGGCGATGTCCTCCTCCTCTTTCACCTCCTCCCCGTCCTCCTCCTCCTCCCCTTCCCCGTCCTCCTCTTTCTCCTCCTCCCCGTCCTCCTCCTCTTCCTCCTCCTCCTCCCCTTCCTCGTCCTCCTCTTCCTCTTCCCAGTCCTCCTCCTCCTCTTCCTCTTCCCCATCCTCCTCCTCCTTCTCTTTCTCCTCCTCCCCTACCCCGTCCTCCTCTTCCTCCTCCTACTCCCATACGTACCACTCTCCTTCTCTGTTCTCTGTTGTCTCTGTTCTCCATTGCTCATCAAACACAACAGAGCGTCAAGCCTCCTTTTATGCTGCAGTCCCTGATCGCAAATTGCTCGCCAGACCCGAAAGTTTAGAGATTTGAATATTTGTGTGTTGTTGATTGAAGCTTTGAGGATTCATGTGAGAAGTGTGTGTAAACCTGATAATTGTGTGCTGTGTTTTGACAGCAAGGTAATATGAAATTGACATCAGAGTGTATAGGAGGAAAATCAGAGTTCTAATATGATAAGGATATCTTGAGTAGTGAAAAATTGAGTCAAGCGATTGGGAACAGAAGTAGAGGTTGTGAAAATTGTGCCTCAATTTTGCTTTTTGAGTTTTAGCAATCGAAAAAAACTGTAACATCAACAGCAGAACAATGAATAAAAACAAATTTAGAGCAGGTTAAAAAAGATGAATTCGTTGAGAGCTACCAAAACAGCAGTTTTCGAGGGCGCCGCCTTATTGGAATTCCGACTTCTCCGACTACGGTAACCAGAACGCTGTTAACTCGGGTGTGACGTCATTCCTAGTTCCAACTTCCAAGATAACTCGAATGCAGCATTAGACAACAGTCTTCACCTTGTACTATGGGTGTTTCTCAATTCAAGGAACCTCGCCTTGATGCCTTGGTCCCAGCCCGGTTGCCTAGGAGATACATCATCAGGAACCGCCTAGGCGTGTTCCAATCAGTTCCAATGTTCATGTGCTTCCAAGGCATCTGTCCTCCGTTTGTTAGCCGTTTAGCTAACTGAGCAAGGATACACGAGAGGTGCCTTGGTGCCTTCTCTTGGTCAAAAATGTCCCAGAATGCAGCGCGGTATTTTCAAATAGATGTGATCAGGAGCCGGCAGCAGCTACTTCAAGGGCAATTTTCCACTTTAAATGTAAGTCAACCAATTGTAGCTATTGGGCTGATATGTAAAATGTTTATTTACATCCAAACCAGTTATCTATGGTTAGTTAGTTGCTTAGTAGTAGCAGCTTTGGTGGCTAACAGGTACTAACTCACTTACACATTTGATTTAACCAATATATACACAATTTAAAAAGTAAAAGGCTCGATATTAAAACTTAACATTACTATGATGGGAGGGACATCAACAGGGTGCGTAAGCAGGGGGCGGGCTCTGGCCGGCCGCGGTCACGTGGGGCTAGTCTGTTTCATTTAACCATTTTCTTTGACCAAGGAAGGACAGTGTCCTCGGAAGCAAGGCGTCTGGCCTTGGCAGGTAAGGCAAGACGAGGTTCCTTGAGATTGAGAAACACCCTATGTGCATTTACTTCCTGATTACCTCATTCTACATCCTATGTGACCACTTCCTCTTACTGAGTGTCAGGGTTTCTTAAAGTGACAGCGCTGTTTTAATGAAACTTAAAGATTAACTTTTAGCAGCATTAACAAATTAATGTAAAACTCTCTTGTACCAACACACCTCATTTTACATCATGCAGCTGCTCTTGTCCTCCGACTGGATTAAACTGCTGTACTTCGACAGAATAAAACTTTAACTGTTACTCTGGACTAGGGATGAGCGAGTACACAACTATCTGTATCTGTATCTATTTAACCATCTAAATTATCTGTAGCTGTACTCGGAGTGGGTGGGGCCTAAACCGGAAACGGACATGGTTCAACCAGAAGTGGGTGTGGCTTAACTCTGTACATTATTTTAAGTCTGAAATTGATATGGATTGATCACAAGTTGCTATATGTAATGTTTATTTGAAAACTATTTACAGATCAGCCTCAGAATTTAGATTCAGTGTTTTTGATCACAATAGTAAAGGAACTATTACAGAACAAATTATTCAATAACTCAGAACATGAATAGTAAAGTGCATGAATGAATATAACTGAACTCATGCAGTAGGAAATATCAAATACTAGAATAAGACACAACTTTTTAATTTTAATTTTTTTTAATTTTATGATCAAACTATTTTTTTCTAAAGTTCTTGGCATTTTTTCCACACACAAAGTTAAACAAAACAATAAAAAGTAGCGCCCTCTGCGCGTCATCCACTCACATAGGTGCTGCTCAGTCGGTGGACATGAAAAGTCAAAAGCAGGAATGCTGGAGCACACTGGTGAGCAATTAAAAAATGTTTTGCTCACCAGTGTGCTCCAGCATTCCTGCTTTTGACTTAAACAAAACAATGTTGATTAAGGTGTGTGTGTGTGTGTTTCTGTGTGAGAGAGGGAGAGAGAGGTTTTTCTACTGACCAAATAGTCCTGTGCTGTATTTCAAAAGAGAGAGAGCGAGAGAGAGACCAACGCGATACGAGCCATTTTCAGCTCTCTTGTCAAATGCACCGCTACGAAACAAGTAACTTTAAATGTTACACAAACTGAAAAAGAGGTGAGCTGAAGAAGGGAGTACAGATTACTGAAGCAACGTGACATGAGAGCTACACAGAGGCCTCAGTCACTGTCGTGTGTGAGCGGAGCAGCACAGCTGCCTCCCGGCGCTGCAGAGATGGTTTTGTGTTTCGGGAGGGGCGGGCGCTCTGTGTGACTGGCCAATCACAGAGCGTAAAGACAGCCAGTTACCCAATGAGGATTCTCCTTCCCCCCGAACACAGATAATCATGAATTTTACTCGTTTAATATTCGTACTCGTCAAAAATGCATTATCCGCTCATCCCTACTCTGGACACTTTTTAACTAGCTCCAGCGACCTAGTGGTATGAGTGTCCGCCCCGGGACTGGGAGATCGGGGTTCGAATCCCGGTCGGGTCATACCAAAGACTTTGAAAAAATGGGACCCAATTCCTCCTTGCTTGACACTCAGCATTAAGAGGTTGGATTGGGGGGTTAAACCACCAAATAGTTCCCAAGCGCAGCCACAGCTGCAGTTTACCGCTCCCCACCACGGGGATGGGTCAAATGCGGAGATGTAATTTTACCATTGTGTGATGATGACTTGGGACTTAAACGTTTTGGCGCTGATCAGTGACAGTGTCGCAATACGCTGACGTCTGTGCAAAGGGCTGAATTTGTATGGAGACACAACAGCTGAGATGACCGGGCCGTCGTATCTCCCGCTCAATTTCTCCCTCCCAGAATTTACCCTGAAGTTCCGACAATGGAAACATGCCTTACATATCATTTATGTCTCCCCTTAACCTTTATTCTAAGCACTAATGCACTGCTTTACTCATGCCAAAAGTAATAACAGTTACTAAATACAAGACAATTGTAAAGATGAACATGATTAAATTAAGTTTGCATTGTCCTGCTGGGATTAACACCTACCTGTTTCTTTACTTTTAGGATATTGTGAGAATTTAGAAGATGCGAAATTGATGATTGTGTCTGATGTAAAAGAAAAATACCTGGAAGGTGAGAGCATCACCTATGAGTGTATTGCACCTGGAGCAGTTATCAGGGGAATTGCAGCAGTTATCAAGGGAAATGCATCGTGTGTCAGTGGCACGTGGTCCAAATCAACAGAATGTCCAGGTAGGATGAAAAATAATAACAATAAAAAAAATACACACACACACATACATAATAATAATTTTATTTCTATAGCGCCTTTAAACAAAGCGCTGCTCAGCATAAAAAAAATAAAAACAGTACACCAGTATAAGAACAACAGCATCAGCTGTAAATGGTAAATGTCCTGTATTTGTATAGCACCTTCTTAGGGTTCTACAACCCCCCAAGGTGCTTCACAACACAATCAGTCATCCACCCATTCACACGCTGGTAGGGATGAGCTACAATGTAGCTACAGCTGCCCTGGGGCGCACTGATGGAGGCGAGGCTGCCAAACACTGGCGCTACCAGTCCCTCCAACCACCACCAGCAGGCAACATGGGTTAAGTGTCTTGCCCAAGGACACAACGACAGTGACAGACTGAGTGGGACATGAACCTGCGACCTTCCGATTGCAAGGCAGCCACTTAACTCCTCTGCCACCATCGCCCCAAGCAGCTGTAAACAAATGAAGTACACATAAGCAATAAATCAAGGTTAAGAACAAGCTAAAACAGGACATTAAGTAAAAGTACCTAAAAAAAGAAAGAGAGAATCAAGTAATCAATCAGTAAAAGCTTTAGTAAAAAGGTAAGTTTTCAGTTTAGCTTTAAAAACTTCCAGCGAGCATGCTTGTCTGACGTCCTGTGGCAGAGCATTCCAGAGTGACGAAGCACGAAAAGCAAATGCACGCCCACCCAGAGTCATTCGCTTTATTTTCGGGATGCGTAAGAGCCCCGTTCCATGACATAAAATATACTGTGACAATAATAGACCCAGGCATCAAAGCCTGGTGGATTTTAACTTATTTGTCTCTGTATTTTTTTCCTCAGCTGTGCCTTGTAACGTTGATAACCTGCCCACGGTTCTGCGCATTTCTGGAGGTCGACCAGCTAATAACCAAGTGACTGCAGGACAAACTTTACGTTTTTTCTGCCCAGATGAATATCATCTAGAGGGAGCTGCAGAAAACGAGTGTTTAGAAATAGGAGAGTGGAAAGAATCGTTCCCAACATGCTCAAGTAGGTTTACTGTTGCTTTGGTTTATAAAGCTGATTTAATTCAGCTCTTTTTAGCATTTCTGTATTTAACCAACTAAGTCATCCAAATGCAAATAAAGAACAAAAACTTAGTCATTTTCTTAAGAATGAAGCTTGTGAATTTTCTGACTTGGCTTCATTAAAAATAATCTCAAACAATTCCTTCTGTTATGGAGAAATGAGCACACAGGGATAGTTTTCCCTTAGTATGATTTTACTCCTTAAAGGCAAAAGTTAAACTACGTGACGACTGCTTCTTAGATGAACCTTTATTATGTTTCTTTCAAAGCAGGCTTGTCTTTAAATGTGAGGGAGTAGATCTAACCTTTAAAGTCTGTGTTTTCTTTGTTCTGTAAACTTTACAAATTTAAAGTAAAATTATAGCTCACATTAAAACTATTGTTTATATTATAAAGTCAACATCACAGCATGTTCTGTTCTTTCCAACAGAGAAATGTGAAATCCTGACATTACCAGACAATGTGGTCATCAGCGAACCTGCAGGAGGAAGATATTCACGAAGTAAAGGAGAAATATTAACATTTGGTTGTGAACGAGGGCTCTCCATCACTGGGCACAAGACAATTGAATGCTTGAATAATGGAGAATGGAGCGGCCAACCTCCTACATGTGAAAGTAAATCACTTTTTAAATTTTATCCTTCATGTTCCAACTTTAACATGTTACCCGTTGTTCTGGAATCTCACAAGGCTCCTTTTACTTTTTACGCTTTGATTTTTAATCATTATTTCTGATTATAATGGGTCACTCTGTTTCATGCAGGCTGAACATGAAAATAGTCTCCTACACCTATCTCCTGCATCAGGTTCTGATAGAAAATAGACGGTAGGGCTGCACAATATATCGAAAATATATCGTTATCGCAATATCAGCATACGCAATAGGCATATCGCAAAGAACAGAAAAATATCGCAGTTAATGGTCATCTCAGATTTTTGCTACACAAAATGCATTTTGTCAATCAAATGGAAGCATGAAGTTTTTGACAAATCAAACAGAGCCTTCACCCATTTGGCCAATCGGTTGGGTTCTTACAGGTTAGATGCCTTGGTGCCTAGGTGGATGGCACTTCATTTGGATGGCTAGCAAACACCTGAGTTAGCTTAGAGCGCGTCACAATGACTGAGGGAGACATTATGACAGTATGACTATTATTTCAAAGTACTTGTGTTCAACAAACACAAGTACTTTGCAAGACATGCCAAACACTTGTGGCAACCACGAGGGGAAACATGACAAATCTCCGTTGTCACCTCCAACGCAACCATAAAGATCTATATACTGGGCTCTAGAAAGCTAGCGTTAGCAAACCCAAAGTCTCTGACGGTAAAACAAGTAAGAGCACAACAGCCCAGCAGATGCCCATGGGTGGAACTCCTTATGAGAAACTATGAAATAACAAGGAAATAATGGAAGTAGTCGTTAAGTGCTACGGGAGTAAACATATTCGTTTAGCTCTGTAAATGTTCTACAGCGTTGTCCTTTTGTTTTAAATCACTCCAACATATTTTAATGATTATTGTTTACAAAAATATTTAAACAGATCGTGCTAATTTTGTAATGTAAACCTGCATGATTTCATTTTGTTACTGTATTAATACTAATGATAGAGGATGAAGTGATGTGTCTAAAGTATATATACAAAAATTGCAGATTTAAGTATTTGTTCATTTATCGCAAGAAATATCGATATCGCAATATTAAGCACTGTCATCGCATATCGCAGGTTTTCCTAATATCGTGCGGC
>SSNS01000370.1:512524-558342 GCA_006937985.1 Aphyosemion australe
CCTAATAGACGGTGAAACACTTTTTTTCCGTGTCCTGTCCACCTGTATAGCAATCAGTATAAATGTCTGAGTGCCAAAAACAAGCCTTACAGTTTTACCCTCACAGATGGAGCGTTATAGATTCAGCTATGATGCCCCACCTGATATCAAACCTTTATTAGAAATGCTTTCGGTTGTTTTAAATCCCAACGGACACGGAGACGGAAATGAAAGAGAAAGGGGGGAAAGAGAAGGAAGAGGTGGGGGGGGGGTTCACAAAACTAAACAATAAAGGATGCAAAATAATCCACTTCTAGACCTGCAGATAGAGAGAAAAGGGGACGCAAAAATACAACAGAACCAAAACATCACTGCACCAACTACATGAGGATATAAAACAGTAGCAATTTTTGCTGAAAAGCACACGGTAATAAATTCTAGTGCATATAGTGCCAACCACAGCCTTAGGTTATGTGTCAAAAACACCCAAGCCCATACTTGTGAGAGCACCATGTGAGCACCTGTGTGTGTACACGTTTGTGTATGTAAGGTTTCTCTAGAGCAGCGGTTCCCAAACGTATTTATCCGCACACCCCCTTCTATGTCCCGACCGTGTTGACGCACCCCCATCCCCCAAAAACATGTTTTCAAGAAAGAAAGAAAAAAAAAGACTTGCAGCACAATCAGTGTGTTTGTTTCTGACCACAACTCACAGCCTCCTACAAAGTCTGGGAACTGAAGGAGCCTCTAGGATGAGAGGCTAAATGTCTTCAATAACCAGAAAAGTCCAGCAGCCATGTTCAGCTAAAACTCTCAGGATGATCATGGATGCCTGATTATAAGTGAAACTTAAATGTAGCTGCTGTCAGTGACCATCTACCACAGGGGTCCCCAATCCTGGTCCTGGAGGGCCGCTATCCAGCAGGTTTTGTGGTTTCTCTGCTCAAACACACTTGATTCAGGGGTTGAATCACCTGTGCAGCAGCTCATCAAGCTCTGCTGAAGCCTGCTAATCACTTGCTAATTGAAATCAGGTGTGTTGAAGCAGAGTTACAACTAAAACCTGCTGGATACCGGCCCTTCAGGACCAGGATTGGGGACCCCTGATCTACCAGATTTTAATAATTAAAACTCTCAACAGACTAAATAGTGCAGAAAAGAAGAAAAATAATCTCACAACTTTGCGTGTTGAGATTTATTATTATTATTATTATATTTATTTATTTATTAGCCGCATCGGCTCCTAGTGGGTGGAAGTGGAGATTAGCTGCATTTGATGTTGATTCTCTGTGTGTTTTTATTTCTGCAGTGAGCCATAAAACTCACCTCACTTCGCATGGAGTTTATTCTTCAAAACTCGTATTAAATCCACTGTGATGACGCGTTTTAACGAGCTTCCTCCGCGCAGTATTTTTCATTGCAGGATGCAGTTTCAATTAACTTTTAAACAAGTTAATTTAGTTCAGCACACGGGTTTGATTTTTGCCGCTGCACGTCTGCACAGGGGAAGCGGCCGCGGGAGACACGCTGTTGCACTCAGGGTCTCTGCGGGCTGCAGTAGCTACGACAGGTGATCAGCAGGTATAACACCGGTAAAGTCATACTTTAGAATGCATCCGCAGCTGCATATTTTCCATGATTGCATGGTATGCCCAACCCTAATATACACATCTGTTTTGTGTGGGGAAAAAACACTGTGCACTTTTTATAAGACACACGTGCCGGTGTCATGATCGTGATGCTCCGGACAGGAACTATATTGAAAATGAAAGTAAACACGGGCATAAGTTTGAAATGATAAACTGGAGCGATGCAGAGCTCCAAGAGCTTCTCTCCGTTATATCTGCAGCTCAGATCATCTGACAGCTGGGATGGTGGACACACACCTGCTCCTGAAAATAAAAACTTAACGAGCGCGGTTTCGATCGCAATAAAAAGCAAGTTATGTCCAAGATACATGGAAGTCCGCGACAGTGCAGAGAACGCCCCCATACAACGGACATGATTGCGCAACATTACCGCCACAGTCTGAGGTCTTATAAATGACCTTAGGCTCCCAGATCCCGCCTCGGCGTTGTGGCAAATTGGTGGCATTGTTTTATGTTTTATATATATATTTTTTGTGTGTGTGTGTGTGTGTGTGTAATCACCGCCATTATGTTTTTTACCTCGCGCACCCCCTAGCGGCAGCTCCACACTTTGGGAATCCCTGCTCTAGAGGAATGTCCAGTAGTGAGTGTGAGAGGCCACAGACCTGCCCCCAAAGACCCATGGAGGATGGAGGAGATCCAAGCCCCGAGATCCCGAGGTCTCTCCCAGAGACGGTGAAACTCTAGGATTTGGAAAACGTGACAGATCTATGTCACACTGTCTCGTGACGGGGAAGGCTGTTGTTGGTTTAGCATCCAGGAACAGAGAATGTCTCGGCTAGTAGAAGCTAACATTTAGCATTAGCAACTTCACCACATGGCAGAACTCCTTGTGTTATTTGTGGAGATAAAACATCAACGTTGCAGAACAAATGGAGTCAGTGGTAGAGCCACGTTGTTGTTAGCCAATCAGAGGAGAGGTGTCAATATCAGAAAATAAGACTCCAAATCCTGTCGTCTGAAGCTCAGCTCTCATGTGGCTGACTTCTAGTTCCTGAAAATGGTGCACTGGAGCTTTGTTTCCCCAATGTATAACTTATAATCATAGACATATATACCTGGACAAAGCCCACCCATGCCTTTCTAAAAGCTATTATGAAGCCAAATGGGCAGTATCCAAATGGCTTGTATCCATGAGCTCATTCTTTTGGTCACTACCCAAAGCTCGTGACCATACGTGAGGGTAGGAATGTTGCAGGTTTGCGCCCCACCCAGTCTGTCGCTGTCATTGTGTCTTTGGGCAAGACACTCAACCCACATTGCCTGCTGGTGGTGTTCGGAGGGACCGGTGGTGCCAGTGT
Source organism: Aphyosemion australe (assembly GCA_006937985.1). Taxonomy (NCBI): domain Eukaryota; kingdom Metazoa; phylum Chordata; class Actinopteri; order Cyprinodontiformes; family Nothobranchiidae; genus Aphyosemion; species Aphyosemion australe. The sequence continues at coordinate 515,454 of SSNS01000370.1, forward strand.
ACGGCAGCCTCGCCTCCGTCAGTGCTCCCCAGAGCAGCTGTAGCTACAATGTAGCTCATCACCACCAGGGTGTGAATGTGTTAATGACTGATTGTGTTATAAAGCGCCTTGGGGGGTTCTAGGACTCTGGAAGGCGCTATATCAAATACAGGCCATTTACCATTCTACCCTTTTCTGACTCAAGACCATGGTCTCGGATTTGAAGAGCTGATTCTCATCCCAGCTGCTTCACACGCTCTAGCTAAAACTGGAGATCACGTTCTGATGAAGCCAAGAGGAGCACATCATCTGCAAAAAGCAGAGACCTGATCCTTAAGTGTGATCTGTTATGTGCCATCTAAAAATCTCCACTGAAGAGGAGCACTGTAACGTAGTGGGCTACAGAAAATCGTTAGCGTTTGTAATGTTAGAGCAAATACGTGACATGCGTGTGCTAATTTGCTAAAGGTAATAAAATCACCATAACTACTGTTGTTGCTACAGCTATAAATGCAAGTATAACTCCCTGTTGATGATAGCAGCTCACAAGAGCTAATTAGCTTACAGAGGCGACTGTCCCTCTTCGTTCTCCACCACGACGTGCTTCCTTGTAAAATGTTCATGCATCACTGTTGTGCTCCCGTGAAAGGAGAGTTCTACTTTGCAGACTTTGCACTGTCTGTGCTTCTCTTTTATCTTTGTAAAATGCTCCCAAACCTTCGAGCTACGTTGCCGGCTCGCCATGATGGCTTGTTTTTCTGGTGACGCGACGGCTGACCCGAATGGCCACTACTGCGCATGTGCCTTGAGCAGAACGGCAGAAAGCAAGTAAAAAAAAACAATGCTTCATAGAATAAACAACGTGAATTATTACATTTTTTGCCAACAATTTTGTTTATCGAATCGACTAATCGTGGCAGCACTACATAGAATAGAATAGACTTTATTGATCTCACAGTGGGGAAATTCACTTGTCACAGCAGCACCAGCATTCAAATGGTAATTAGAAGGCATTCATTCCTACTAGAGGCAAATGAACTGATTAAATGAGTGTTCCACACCTTTAAGCAAACCCTTTAAGCAAACCCAGACCCTGGAGTAAGCACATTTTGGAGACAGAGAAACTGGCAACACAACTGGTGAGATGGTAAAAAGGTGAATTTAAGCCAGACCTATAGACCCTCATGCACATGTAACCGGTTTTTGGGTAAACTAGAAATTAAATCAATAAATAAAGCTGGACAGTCAGTCACCAGGTGAGTCTTCTCAGCTGATTTAAAAATTGGTGCTAATTTATAAAAAGGTAAGAAAGTTATTTTCAACATTGAATGTAAATGAGACACAAAAACATTTAGGTTATAATGTGATGACTGTGACTAAATACCACCCAAAACTGTCATTGTCCTCATTCTTTTAGGACGTGGTGGTTGTGGACGTCCACCACCTCTAACAGATGGAGACACTGAGGATTTTCCTTCACCACAATATGAAGATGGTGCTACCGTTGCATACATCTGTTTCGACAAGTACACTCTGAAGGGTGTAAAACTTAAAACTTGTGACAATGGTGTGTGGACTGGAGAGATGAGATGCATGAGTAAGTCACACTTAAATTTGTACGTTTTAAAATGATGTTGAGTACGATTTGATCAACTCTGTGGGTGAATTTTATCAGAGTTTCACTAGAAAAACAAAAACATCTCAGAAACTAATATGTTTTATTAATTTGAGGTAATAATGAGTTATAATATAAGGTTATAATTATGTAAAGATGAATCCAATTTATTTCTAAATTAAAACTTTTGTTGTCATAAAATATTAGAAAAATATTGCTGTGTTTTTTTGTATTTTTGTGCTCTAACAGATGTTTTTCTTTTATTACTTTTTTGCAGAACCATGCACTGTGAACACTGAAATGATGAACACACACAATATTGTTTTTGCACTTGGATATCAAAATAAACTATATGCACCTCATGAAGATCACATAACATTTGCATGTAAACGTGGAACAAGCCCTGTTCGCCAGGAGCCATTGCGTAAACAGTGCATCGATGGACAGATGGACCTGCCCACCTGTGGTTAAAGCTTTAGTGTGATAAATATGAACACAGACATGTTGATGATTACAGTAACAAGTTTTATAATTCAGAACAATTTCACATCATTTATATCAATGAACACATTTACTCCTCTGTTCCTGCATTTTTATTACTAAAGTTTTTTTTTCAAACTTGTTTTAAATGTTTATACGGTTTGTTCCTTAAATACATAAAAATATGTACATAAATGACCAACTTGCTTCCTTTTCTTTTTCAGTTTATATATTAATGAAAGTCAAACTCATGCCAAACATTTTTCTAAATCATTTATTTTCTGAAGGCCTGATGCTGACGATTGTTTTCATGTGACTTCATATCAAATCGTTGCACTCTTCTCAAACCTAAAACTTCTTCAATTGCAGCCAAACTGCAGATAAATCACATTTAGAGCCTAATTTTATTTTACCTCACAGCATCATGTTGTTTTAAACAAGTTTAACCAAATCAAATTGTCCTGAGTTTCTTATTTTGTCCTATGACTAAAATATAAATGAAAAATAAAACATTTTTCTCACTTTAGCTAATTTTTCTGATTAATTTAAAAAATCTCTGAATCCAGATGTTCCAAAGACTGGACACGATCCCAGGATACTAATGTCTTACTTAACTTATTTCCAAAGACGGTAACTCCTTGTTGGGGCCTGCAGCTGATAGTTACTCACTGTTTAGAAGATGAAAGGATTTTTGACATTTTTTTTATTTATTTATTCTTTATTTAACCACGAAGGTCCCATTGAGATTAAAAACCTCATTTTCAAGGGAGTCCTGGCCAAGAGGCAGCAAAAGTTACAGTTACAACATATATATATTTTTTTCCAGTTACACAGACATGTTATGTACAGAATTACAGAAGGCAATTACAACACATATAACGACATAACGCCTCTCAAGATAAAAATCACAAGGCGTTTCACAAGAAACAATAAAACGTTTAAAAAATGATTTTAAAAGATTTTAATAAAAATGGGGGAGAAAAATAAAAATGTAAATACAGGAGCCCAAATGATACTGAATTGACAGAAACACCAACTTGAAAAGCAGCAAGTGAGGAAGAAGAGGATGAACAGGAGGTCACACCAAAGTCAGACTGAACAGATGAGGATCTCAGTCTTGTCATCATTCAGCTGTAGAAAGTTCCCAGCCATCCAGGTTTTAATAGAGTCTAAGCAGCTGTGCAACAGCTGCAGCTTAGACATCCCATAGGGCTTGAAGGAGATGTACGGTTGGATGTCATCTGCATAAAGATTTTAGGAGATTCCTTTAAAAGAGCTCAGGATGTACTGAAGATGAAGCAGAAGAGGAGGAAAAGTAGAGGGCCCAGCACAGAGCCTTGTGGGACACCATGGGTGAGGGAGGTGGTGGAGGACCAAAACTTGGATACGGCCACAGAGAAGGAACGCTCAGACAGATGAGAGGAGAACCACTCCAGTGCAGTTCCTGAAATCCCTACCCAGTCTCTCAGCCTATCCGGTAACAGATGATGGTCAACAGTGTCAAAGGCTGCAGTCAGGTCCAGCAGAACCAAAACAGAACAAGTCCCCTGCATCACTGTGAATTAGAAGGTCATTAGAGACCCTGAGAAGAGCTGTTTCAGTAGAATGAGCTCTACAGAAAATCTGACTGGAAACTATCATAGATGTTATGTTCATCAAGAGCAGCTGTGTGTTGTTTAGCCACAACCTTTTCCAAAATCTTGGAGATGAACAGGAATTTCAAGATGGGATCAAGATTTTGTTTTTTAAGAAGCGGGTGGATTACAGCATTCTTAAAGTAAGCAGGGACCTGACCAGAAACCCGGGAAGCATTCATTATAGACAGCACACTGGGACCAATGGACTGAAAAGCATTTTTAAACAAAAAAGAGGGTAAGATGTTAAGGGGCATGCAGAGGTTTTCATAGAGTTAACTACATTATTCATGCTGTCCCACCTGTGAGGTGGGATGGATTATCTTGGTAAAGGAAAAGTGCTCACTAACACACATGTAGACAGATTTCACAACAATATGTGAGAGTTATGGGTGTTTTGTGTATGTGGACAAAGTTTCAGATGTTTGAGTTCAGCCCATGAAAAATGGGAGCAAAAACAAAATTGTGGCGTTTATATTAGGGGTGGGACTCTAATTAATTAATCTAATTAATTAGAGGCTTTGTAATTAATTAATCTTGATTAATCGCATTTTAATCATTCAAGAAAATTTGCCCCAAAAGCAATTTTTTTAAATGAAAAATAACGAGACAGAGAATCAAACAATAGTCACTGACATTATTATTGTAAACACAAACTCTTTTAATTTCTAAAAAAAATGGTTTTAAATTGTATTGCAATTCAAAACAGAATATATATATATATATATATATATATATACACACTGCTCACAAAAATTAAAGGAACACTTTTTTTATTGGGCCTGGCATGAAATCAATGAAACCTGTCTGATCATTTTCTGGTTGATTAAGCAACTGAGGGCATTGTTAATCACTTCCAGCTGTATTGGTGTTCATGGACTTAACGACAGGTGCACTAAAGTGGCAACAATTACAAAACCCTCAAAACAGGACTGGTTTAACATGTGGAGGTCATTTCAAGTTTCTCCCTCTTGATCTTTTTTGGCTGGTTTTCCACTCGTGCTAGTTTTGGCTTGAGTAATTATCTCTACTGGCAGCATGAGGCGATTCCTTAACCCTACAGAAGTTGCACAGGTTGTCCAACTTCTCCAGGATGGCACATCCACACGTGCTGCAGCAAGAAGGTTTAATGTGTCTCCCAGCACAATCTCCAGAACATGGAGGAGATTTCAGGAGACTGGCGGTTATTCTCGGAGAGCTGGACAGGGCCGTAGAAGGTCCACAACCCATCAGCAGGACCGATACCTGCTCCTTTGTGCAAGGCGGAACAGGCTGAGCACTGCTCGTGCCCTACAGAATGACCTCCAGAGGGCCACTGGTGTGAATGTCTCTACCCAAACAATCAGGAACAGACTTCATGAAGATGGCCTGAGGGCCCGACGTCCTGTAGTGGGCCCTGTGCTCACTGCCCAGCACCGTAGAGCTCCACTGGCATTTGCTCAAGAACACCAGAATTGGCAAGTCCGCCACTGGCGCCCTGTACTTTTTACAGACGAGAGCAGGTTCACCCTGAGCACCTGTGATAGACGTGAAAGAGTCTGGAGAAGACAAGGAGAACGTTATGCTGCCTGCAACGTCGTTCAACATGACAGGTTTGGTGGTGGGTCAGTGATGGTCTGGGGAGGCATATCCATGGAGGGACGCACAGACCTCTACTGCCTAGGAAATGGTGCTCTGACTGCCATAAGGTATCCAGATGAAATCCTTGAACCCTTTGTCAGACCCTACGCTGATGCAGTAGGTCCTGGTTTTCTCCTAATGCACGACAATGCCCGGCCTCATGTGGCAAGAGTATGCAGGCAGTACCTGGAGGATGAAGGAATTGAAACAATTGAATGGCCTTCACGATCCCCTGACTTAAACCCAATAGAACATCTGTGGGACATTATGTTTGGGTCCATTAGGCGGCGCCAGGTTGCTCCTCAGACTGTACAAGAGCTCAGGGATGCCCTCACACAGATCTGGGAGGAAATGCCACAAGACACCATCCGTTGTCTCATTAGGAGCATGCCCCGACGTTGTCAAGCATGCACACAAGCTCGTGGGGGCCACACAAGATACTGAAAAGCATTTTGAGTTGCAGAAATTAAGTTTTGAAATAATGGACTAGCCTGCCACATCTTCATTTCACTCTGATTTTAGGGTGTCTACACAATTGAGCCCTCTGTAGGCTGAAAACTTTTATTTCCATTAAAAGACTTGGCATCCTTTTGTTCCTAAGACATTGCCCTGTCGTTATTTGTATAGATATCCAACTTCATATTGAGATCTGATGTATCTAATGTGTTTCTGTAAAGTGTTCCTTTAATTTTTGTGAGCAGTGTATATATATATATATATATGTGTGTGTGTATATCACTGGCTAGAATAGGACAGACCTAAAAGTACAATACTATTTTAAGTGCATTTTGATAATGGTATTGTCTTATTAATAATAATAATAATAATAATAATAATAATAATAATAATAATAATAATAATAATAATGGGTTGATAGAATGTGTGTGCAATTTGACTTGATTTAGCATCACATTACATGGTCTTGTAGCCAAGGTTCTGAGCTTTCTTTAGAGGTGCAGCTTGACTAGATTGATATTTAGGGCATGTATTTTGCCTGCTAAATTTCAACATCCCCTAATTGGGGGACCCTCGGGCTTAAAGGGTTAAATGCGTTCATTTTTTTAACGCGTTATTTTTTTCTAATTAATTAATCATAATTAACGCGTTAAATTCCCACCCCTAGTTTATATTTTTCTTTAGTGTAGTTTGGTTAGCTCAGGTAAAGAAACAGGAGCAAAGGCAGAGATGAGGCTGAAGGAGAGATGCTAGATCTAACCTTATTAACTTTGTCTACAAAGTAAGACTGGAAATTTTCACAGTCTCCATCAAAGTCTAGGGATGGACATTGTAAATTAGCTTTGGCTATAAATGTGATAGTGTGTTACAGGTCAAATGTGCATGCTTGTCCCTTTCAAATAAAGAAAGAAAGAAAAAGAAAAGAGTGAATGGAGGCTGTAGGTGAGGCAGGAGAGACCATGCTTCTGATGGTGTTAAACAACACCTTGGGATTCCCTTTGCTCTGGGACACCAGGCTGGAGAAATAATCAACCCTGACATCTCTGACTGCAGAGTTAAAGGAGGTCAGAAGATCCTTTAGATGCAGCAGATGGACATGGAGACAAGTTTTCTTCCACAAGCGCTCAGTTTTTCTGGATTGGTGCTTCAGGCTGCGAATGCTGTCACTAAACCAGGGAGTAGAGTTGACTGCAGGAACTGATCTGGTTCTGACAGGACAGATGTTGTTCAGAATGCAGAGGCAGTGCTCGTTAAAGTGAGTAGTCAAAGAACCAGGCTCAGTATCAGAGGGTAAAGGTGGGTTGAAAGCAGCAGAAAATGTGCTAGCTGTGCTCTCATTAAAAAAACGAGAACTAACCAAACGGCGAGCAGGAAGTGGGGATGCAGAAACTGACAATTTGAAGAACATACAATGGTGATATAAACTCAGGTCCTCGGGACAAACACTGTCAACATTTAAACCCAGGGTAAAAACAAGGTCCAGAGGATGTCCCCTGGTGTGTGTGGGGCCAGAAACATGCTGAGTGAAAGTGAAAGAGTCCATGAGGCTGGAAAAGCTCCTAGCAAAGTGGTCGGAGTCATCATCAATGTGAATGTTAAAATCACCAACAATCACCAGTCTGGACAGCTTCACAGTGGAGGATCAAAAGTCAATAAACCCCTGAAGGAAGGAACTGTTTTGACCAGGTGGACGATAAACCACAGCGCAGTGAAACGGGTCCTTACAACTGACTTTAATCAGCTAAAGGTCAAAGGAAGCAAAGCAACCTGTGGTTGTAGAGCTACAAGAAAGATGGTCTCTAAAGACAATAGCTAGCCCTCCACCTCAACCAGAACCCCGGGGCTGGCTAAGGAAGGCATAACCACTCAGACAGAGTTCACTCAGACCAGATTAGTCAGATGTTTGCTGCCAAACTTCAGTCAAAAACATATGGTGAAGAATTTTGGAACAACTATCAAACATTTTGACTTGAGGGGTAAGAAGAATTAGATTGAAAGCAGTTAAAAACCAATGTGACAGAGTAGAATATTTGTTTTTAATGGTCAAAGTCCATCTGGGAGGTTCCTGGTTGACCCTTTAAAAGCTTCATCAGAACTCCAACTGGGACAAACGGTGAAATTCTCCCCAGAAAACAACAGTTCTCCAGAGGGCATGAAGCTGTGGGTGATCCTCCTGTTCCTCCAGCTTTGGGGAAACGTGAAGGTTTCATTTTCACAGAATGGTAAGAGATTTTAGAGAATTGACTTTGGTTTTTATGATTTGTGAGTAAATGTAAAGCAAACAAAACCCATATGTTTGGTTTTTCCATTTGACAGGTGATATGATGGATTTAATGATCTAATAATTAAACAATTTGTCATTTTCTTTATCGCATATTTAAAAACAAACACTAAATAAGATTTGAATATAATTTTTTAAACTGCTTATTTGCATGTTTTACCAGATCATTTTCAACTCTAATTTCATGTTAAAATCATATTAACACTTTTTACTCTTCCTGTAACTAGATGATAGTTAGTTACATTAGGAAGCCCTCAGTGTTGAGAACATGCCTGATCTGATGTGTGAGCTGGTGTTTTAAATATCTTTGTCTTTTTATAATATTTATTTGTGTTATTTTCCTCTTCAGCGAACACTTGTGACATTGGGGTGTTGCACCCTCATCTGTTCGTAGCTGGGATGCCCTCAACGAATGAAAATATCCAAGTTGGACACAAGCTGCGTTTTGTCTGTAGTGGTGGCTCTGAACTGGTTGGTTCAGGGGAAACTGAATGCTCACAAACTGGACAGTGGACTCCTCCCTTCCCAACCTGCTCTGGTAGGTTCACCTATGTTGGACTTTTTACACCTAATAAATGTCCATCCATCAAAATGACAGATGCTGTGCAGTGATAGGAGATTTAGAGGAAGCCACTTTTGGTGATATACTTTGGTTTAGCAGCAAGTCCGGCAACGTAGTCTTTAGTGGGTCATCGCGGATCACATCAAATAAATAAATAATATTTTTGTGGCCCACAAGGACTAATATCAACAATTTTGGCCCTTGTTTTAGAGCAGGGGTAGACAATTTCCTTCCCAGAGGGCCAGTATCCAGCATGTTTTAGTTGTTTCCCTGCTTCAACATGCCTGATTTTAATCAGCAGGTGATTAACAGGCTTGATGAGCTGCTGAACTGGTGAATCAAGTGTGTTGGTGCAGGGAAACAACTAGAACATGCTAGAAAATTGTCTATCTCTGGTTTAGAAGGTGCTTAAATAGGAGAAAATTAAGCATTTAATCGCTCACCCAAAAAAATTTCTTTTTGTAACTAATGATAGCTATTAGCCTGGCAAGCCATCCTATACATGTGTCTATATAGTCTGGCCATGGCCCATGGACAGATCTCAGTCATGGGGCGGGATCTACGGTTGTCTTTTAAACTGAATCATGCTATTGGACGATGAACAATGTGACATACTCACCGCTGTGGATGTCAGTCAAAGGGGCATTAAAACAGTTTGTTTGTTCAGACTTAATTTTTTGGCTCAGATCAAAGATAACTGAAAAACTGGGCCACAAGACCCAAACTAATTCTAATATTGTCCGACCGTCACGTCAGTCCTCACATGGTTTGGATTTGACTTTCAAGGAAAAGACAGAGATCCAGTTCCTTTTCGCATTGTGCCAGAAAAATTAAAAGCAAGATTAAAACATCAGCAGATTAACAGTAGGTTTTGATTCACAAAGGCTTGTATTTCTAAAGTAAAATATGATTTTATCACCATTTACTTTCTGAACATTTTTGTAGCAATGCATAATACAGCCTGGTTACATGGGTATGTACAGTTATTTTTTGTTTAACATGAACAAAAACAGGAACTTTGGTTTTACTTTGAAAGTCACATCTTCTGAGAGAGCAGTTATTAAAGCCACATTCCGCAAATTTTACACCTTAAAATAATGTTTTTTGTAAAGCTTTGGTGACATACTATCATCTATTATGTTCATTTTCGGAGCTGTGATAGTGTTAGGGGGTCCCACATCTGTTTACCGCACTATACAGTTTTTGACCCGCGTTCTGCCGCCGGAAGTACTGACTGCGTGTTACTTTACGCATCTTTAATGCACGTATTGATGCCAAAGGGGGCAAAAAACGCACATTCTAAAATTGCGCAAAATGTACGTTTTGGCGTGAGTTTAGAATGTTAGTTTTCTTTGATCCCTTTGGCTCACCATAGTCATATAATGTAGACCCGCAGTTTAGAGACTTGAACAACGGCAGATCCACCAAAGAAAGCTAGAAATCCCTTATCAGAGGAATCTAGGAAAAGAAAAGGAGAACATGATAGAGCAAGAGCAAAGACCAGAGTTATTATTGGGCCGTCTTTTCCTCGCTGGAGAGCTCTTTTAGAAAGAACAGCATGAACTACAGACTCTGACCTAGCCATGCTGCTAATGGCTAGGTAAGTAATAAATGATTTCACCAGGGTTATTGTGTTTGGTCGGGCATAAAGTTGTTATACAGTCCTGATAAAACTATTTATTCAATGTGTGGAGGTGGAAAAGTTTGTTTTCGTTGTTTTGCCTGACATTAGGAATGTAAACATGCCTCTTATGCCCCAGAGAGATATGATTTTATGACAGTAACGTTATGCAGCAAGCCTTGAGAGGGCGACAGAGAGCATAGATCTGCAAAGTTCAGGAGTGTGGCTTTAAGGAACAATATCAGAAGAAACCCACTAATTCAAACTCCAAGAAGTGATTATGAAAGAATGGGTTGCTATCAGTCAGGATTTGGCCCAGAAGTTGATTGAGAGCACGCCCAGTCCAATTGCAGAGGTCCTGAAAAAGAAGGCCAACACTGACTCTTTGCATAAATGTCATGTAATTGTTGATAAAAAGCCTTTGAAACATATGAAGTGCTTATAATTATATTTCAGTTAATCACAGCAACAAAACAAACTTCTAAAAGCAGTTTAGCAGCAAACTTTGTGAAAACTAATATTTTTGTCATTCTCAAAACCTTTGGCCACGACTGTAGAGAGCATACTGGGACCAATGGACTGAAAAGCATTTTTAAAGGGGTCAGCACCTATAATACCGTGGATATCTACATCCTATTATAGTCTTTTAGATAGATAGATAGATAGATAGATAGATAGATAGATAGATAGATAGATAGATAGATAGATAGATAGATAGATAGATAGATAGATAGATAGATAGATAGATAGATAGATAGATAGATAGATAGATAGATAGATAGATAGATACCTTTATTGTCACTGTATACCAGACACAATGAAATTGCAGTTGCCCATCCAGTGGAATTTAAAATCATACAACCACACATCATCATAAAAACATTAAAACATTAAAAACATTTCATCATCATATCAAAATAGAAACTCAAAACATTACCAGAGAACAAGATAAAGTGCAGGGTGACAGATATTGCACTGAATATAAATACTAGAAAATTTAAGTGTTTCACTACGATTTTGGGCCAGTACAGGTAGAACCAACACCAGCAGGGGGAATCACTGTGTATGCTTATTAAGAGACTGGATAGCTTTGGAGAAAAAACTGTGTAATAGTCTGTTTGTGCGTGTTTTGATAGACCTATAACGCCTTCCTGAAGGCATCAGTTCAATGTGATGCTGGCCAGGGTGTGAGGAGTCTTTTATGATAATTTTTGCTCTGGAGAGGTATCGGGCGTCTGCAATGTCCTCTAACGAAGGAAGAGAGCAGCCTATGATTTTTTCCGCTGACCTAATGACCCTGTGCAGGGCCTTTTTGTCAGCTGCTGAGCAGCCTGCGTACCACACGGTGAGGCCGTATGTGATAATGCTCTCTATGGCAGCGCTGTAGAAAGTCAACATCAGCTTACGGTTTAGGTTATACTTTTTGAGGACACGGAGGAAGTGCAGGCGCTGCTGTGCCTTCTTTACAATAGCCATTGTGTTTGTAGACCAGGAGAGATTGTCAGAGATGTGAATTCCAAGAAATTTAAAGCTATGAATGATTTCCACACAGACTCCATTTATAGTGAGAGGTTGGTGGTCAGCTCTGCTCTTTCTAAAATCCAGGATCAGTTCTTTAGTTTTGTCTGTGTTGAGTGACAAGTTGTTTGATGAGCACCACAGTGTCAGCTTGCTGATCTCATCTCTGTAGGCCGTCTCATCCCCTCCCGAGATGAGACCAACCACTGTGGTGTCGTCTGCAAATTTGATTATGGAATTAGAGGGGTAGGAGGGTGTGCAATCATGTGTGTAGAGTGAGTATAATAAGGGACTTAGCATGCAGCCCTGTGGAGAGCCGGTGCTAAGTGCGATGGTGGGGGAAAGGTGGGGGTCCAGCCTGACAGACTGGGGACGGTTTGTGAGAAAATCCATGATCCAGGAACAGAGGTGGGAGGAGAGACCAAGATGAAGCAGCTTCCTGATGAGTATGTCCGGGATGATCGTGTTGAAGGCAGAGCTGTAATCAATGAACAACATCCGGACATAAGTCCCTCTGAGCTCGAGGTGTTGTAGAGCTGAGTGTAGAGCGAAGGTGATGGCATCCTCTGTGGATCTGTTTTCCCTATATGCAAATTGGTGGGGGTCAATGGTAGGAGAGAGGCTGGTCTTTATGTGCTTCAGTATCAGTCTCTCAAAGCACTTTGTTACAATGGGGGTGAGGGCGATGGGTCTGTAGTCATTTAAGCTGGCTATGGTGGGCTGCTTGGGGACTGGGACGATAATGGCTGATTTGAGGCAGGGTGGAACCACAGCATCTGCAAGTGACCGGTTAAAAATGTCTGTGAATACTCCAGCAAGGTCATAGGCACAGGCTCTGAGTACCTTACCAGGGATGCTGTCTGGGCCAGCAGCCTTCCTTGGGTTCACTGCTTTAAACAACTGTCTTACTTCATGTTCCATCACAAGCAATGTCTGGGTGCCTGTGACAGGGTTACGTGTGTGAGAAGATGGAATGTTCATTTCGAACTGGCAAAGAAGCAGTTTAGCTCCTCAGCCAGTGCAGCAGTACCTTTTGAGTCAGTAGTGTTACCTCTGAAGTTGGTGATCTGCCGTAGACCCTGCCACACCTGCCTGGTGTTGTTCTCCGTGAAGTGCTCTTCTATTTTGTTTTTGTGGTCTTTTTTGGCCTCTCTAATGCCTCTTTTCAGGTTGGCTCTTGCAGAACTGTAGAGGGCCCTGTCCCCTGACTTGAAAGCAGCATCACGGGCTTTAAGGAGAGCATAAACCTCCTTTGACATCCAGGGCTTCTGGTTGTGGTAGACCCGGATGCGTTTCCTTACAGTGACAGTGTCAATGCAGCTGGAAATGTAGAACAGAACAGATTGTGTGTACCGGTATACTGCTAGATCATGATTTCCAAAAACACTCCAGTTTGTCCGTTCAAAGCAGTCACATAGCTGGGAGAGGGCTCCGTCGGGCCAAATCTGGACAGTCTTTGTGGTGGGCTTTGATCTTGTCCTGATGGGGATGTAAGCAGGTACCAAAAGCAGGCAGATGTGGTCAGATAGACCTAGGTGTGGAAGGGGCATAGCTCTGTATGCTTGCCTGATGTTTGAATACACATGATCAAGTGTATTTCCTTTCCTGGTGGGACATTTCACGTGTTGTGTGAGTCTTGGGAGAACAGTCCTTAGGCATGCTTGGTTGAAATCCCCAGCTATGATGTGTACACCATCTGGAAATGATTTCAGTTGCCTGTTGATAGTGTCATGCAGATAGCTAAGAGCTGTGCTAATGTTGGCGTCCGGGGGGATGTAAACAGCCGTGGTGATCACCACCGTCAGCTCTCTCGGCAGGTAGAAAGGCCTGTGCAGGACTGATAAAAACTCTAAGTCCAGTGAGCAGTGCTTATCTATGATGCGACTCTGTGAACACCAGTCATTGTGGACATATATGCAAAGACCGCCGCCCCTGCTCTTACCGGAGTCCGAGTTGCGGTCCTGGCGATGTAGCGTGCGGCATGCTAGCTGCACCGCAGCGTCAGGAATTCCTGGATGTAACCATGACTCCGTCACAATAATCACACAGCAGTCCCGTATTGACTTGTTGGCAGCAATGAGAAGTTCCATGTCGTCTACCTTGTGAGTGATGGACCTGGCGTTTGAGAGGAATATGCTTGGGAGCGGCGGTTTTAGGGGTTGTTTTCTTAGCCTGGTGAGTACTCCGCCTCTGCAGCCCCGTTTTTGTTTCCTCTCCCTCCGCCGTCTGCGCCGCTTGATAGGCCCGACAACAATCCACGGTGAACCGGCAGGTCTCGCAATGTCCACGAGAATGTTGTGAGCCTGCTGGAAATCCACTGTTACAGGCGTTGTAGATTGTAGTCCGTAATTAATAAGTTCGTGTCGACTGTAAACATACTTTGTGAGACATAGCTCAAACACCACGAAAAACACGAAAACAAACAAACAAACTGGAGAGCGAAAAGCCGCTGCACACACGCGCGCCGCCATCTTAGCTCACACTGCCAACTAAAATTGACTAAAACCTTTTTGAGTTTTAGCCGACTAAAACTGACTAAACACTTTTGAGATTTAGACGACTAAAACTGACTAAGACTAAAATGCATTTTCNTAATTAATTCAATAGGTGAACTAATAGTAGCACATTCTATGTTTTTTTAGATTAGATAGATTAGATACCTTTATTGTCACTGTATACCAGACACAATAAAATTGCAGTTGCCCATCCAGTGGAATTTAAAATCATACAACCACACATCATCATAAAAACATTAAAACATTAAAAACATAAAAACATTAAAAACATTTCATCATCATATAAAATAGAAACTCAAAACAACATTACCAGAGAACAAGATAAAGTGCAGGGTGACAGATATTGCACTGAATATAAATACTAGAAAATTTAAGTGTTTCACTACGATTTTGGGCCAGTACAGGTAGAACCAACACCAGCAGGGGGAATCACTGTGTATGCTTATTAAGAGACTGGATAGCTTTGGGGAAAAAACTGTGTAATAGTCTGTTTGTGCGTGTTTTGATAGACCTATAACGCCTTCCTGAAGGCATCAGTTCAATGTGATGATGGCCAGGGTGTGAGGAGTCTTTTATGATATTTTTTGCTCTGGAGAGGTATCGGGCGTCTGCAATGTCCTCTAACGAAGGAAGAGAGCAGCCTATGATTTTTTCCGCTGACCTAATGACCCTGTGCAGGGCCTTTTTGTCAGCTGCTGAGCAGCCTGCGTACCACACGGTGAGGCCGTATGTGATAATGCTCTCTATGGCAGCGCTGTAGAAAGTCAACATCAGCTTACGGTTTAGGTTATACTTTTTGAGGACACGGAGGAAGTGCAGGCGCTGCTGTGCCTTCTTTACAATAGCCATTGTGTTTGTAGACCAGGAGAGATTGTCAGAGATGTGAATTCCAAGAAATTTAAAGCTATGAATGATTTCCACACAGACTCCATTTATAGTGAGAGGTTGGTGGTCAGCTCTGCTCTTTCTAAAATCCAGGATCAGTTCTTTAGTTTTGTCTGTGTTGAGTGACAAGTTGTTTGATGAGATCCACAGTGTCAGCTTGCTGATCTCATCTCTGTAGGCCGTCTCATCCCCTCCCGAGATGAGACCAACCACTGTGGTGTCGTCTGCAAATTTGATTATGGAATTAGAGGGGTAGGAGGGTGTGCAATCATGTGTGTAGAGTGAGTATAATAAGGGACTTAGCATGCAGCCCTGTGGAGAGCCGGTGCTAAGTGCGATGGTGGGGGAAAGGTGGGGGTCCAGCCTGACAGACTGGGGACGGTTTGTGAGAAAATCCATGATCCAGGAACAGAGGTGGGAGGAGAGACCAAGATGAAGCAGCTTCCTGATGAGTATGTCCGGGATGATCGTGTTGAAGGCAGAGCTGTAATCAATGAACAACATCCGGACATAAGTCCCTCTGAGCTCGAGGTGTTGTAGAGCTGAGTGTAGAGCGAAGGTGATGGCATCCTCTGTGGATCTGTTTTCCCTATATGCAAATTGGTGGGGGTCAATGGTAGGAGAGAGGCTGGTCTTTATGTGCTTCAGTATCAGTCTCTCAAAGCACTTTGTTACAATGGGGGTGAGGGCGATGGGTCTGTAGTCATTTAAGCTGGCTATGGTGGGCTGCTTGGGGACTGGGACGATAATGGCTGATTTGAGGCAGGGTGGAACCACAGCATCTGCAAGTGACCGGTTAAAAATGTCTGTGAATACTCCAGCAAGGTCATAGGCACAGGCTCTGAGTACCTTACCAGGGATGCTGTCTGGGCCAGCAGCCTTCCTTGGGTTCACTGCTTTAAACAACTGTCTTACTTCATGTTCCATCACAAGCAATGTCTGGGTGCCTGTGACAGGGTTACGTGTGTGAGAAGATGGAATGTTCATTTCGAACTGGCAAAGAAGCAGTTTAGCTCCTCAGCCAGTGCAGCAGTACCTTTTGAGTCAGTAGTGTTACCTCTGAAGTTGGTGATCTGCCGTAGACCCTGCCACACCTGCCTGGTGTTGTTCTCCGTGAAGTGCTCTTCTATTTTGTTTTTGTGGTCTTTTTTGGCCTCTCTAATGCCTCTTTTCAGGTTGGCTCTTGCAGAACTGTAGAGGGCCCTGTCCCCTGACTTGAAAGCAGCATCACGGGCTTTAAGGAGAGCATAAACCTCCTTTGACATCCAGGGCTTCTGGTTGTGGTAGACCCGGATGCGTTTCCTTACAGTGACAGTGTCAATGCAGCTGGAAATGTAGAACAGAACAGATTGTGTGTACCGGTATACTGCTAGATCATGATTTCCAAAAACACTCCAGTTTGTCCGTTCAAAGCAGTCACATAGCTGGGAGAGGGCTCCGTCGGGCCAAATCTGGACAGTCTTTGTGGTGGGCTTTGATCTTGTCCTGATGGGGATGTAAGCAGGTACCAAAAGCAGGCAGATGTGGTCAGATAGACCTAGGTGTGGAAGGGGCATAGCTCTGTATGCTTGCCTGATGTTTGAATACACATGATCAAGTGTATTTCCTTTCCTGGTGGGACATTTCACGTGTTGTGTGAGTCTTGGGAGAACAGTCCTTAGGCATGCTTGGTTGAAATCCCCAGCTATGATGTGTACACCATCTGGAAATGATTTCAGTTGCCTGTTGATAGTGTCATGCAGATAGCTAAGAGCTGTGCTAATGTTGGCGTCCGGGGGGATGTAAACAGCCGTGGTGATCACCACCGTCAGCTCTCTCGGCAGGTAGAAAGGCCTGTGCAGGACTGATAAAAACTCTAAGTCCGGTGAGCAGTGCTTATCTATAATGCGACTCTGTGAACACCAGTCATTGTGGACATATATGCAAAGACCGCCGCCCCTGCTCTTACCGGAGTCCGAGTTGCGGTCCTGGCGATGTAGCGTGCGGCATGCTAGCTGCACCGCAGCGTCAGGAATTCCTGGATGTAACCATGACTCCGTCACAATAATCACACAGCAGTCCCGTATTGACTTGTTGGCAGCAATGAGAAGTTCCATGTCGTCTACCTTGTGAGTGATGGACCTGGCGTTTGAGAGGAATATGCTTGGGAGCGGCGGTTTTAGGGGTTGTTTTCTTAGCCTGGTGAGTAGGCTGCCTCTGCAGCCCCGTTTTTGTTTCCTCTCCCTCCGCTGTCTGCGCCGCTTGATAGGCCCGACAACAATCCACGGTGAACCGGCAGGTCTCGCAATGTCCACGAGAATGTTGTGAGCCTGCTGGAAATCCACTGTTACAGGCGTTGTAGATTGTAGTCCGTAATTAATAAGTTCGTGTCGACTGTAAACATACTTTGTGAGACATAGCTCAAACACCACGAAAAACACGAAAACAAACAAACAAACTGGAGAGCGAAAAGCCGCTGCACACACGCGCGCCGCCATCTTAGATCACCTTTTAGACCATTAAACTAAATTGTATTGGAAAAATAAATTAAAAATGTGATTTTTTAATTCTTTATTGTGAAGGGCATATTTTCTCGCGAGATCACACGCAATATTTCGGCTGTCTCGGACGCGCGCGGGACTGAGGAGCACGTTCATTGGTGGAAGGAAGCAGGAAGCAGCTTCAGCGTCTTGCTCCAAAACAACTAAATTTATAACTGAACCCGACCTGGCAGTGACCTACGGGATCTAACGGTGTATTTACGAGCCCGGGCCTCGCCTCGTGCGTAATGGCGTTCTCCTTTGTTGTTGAGTTGGGACAAAGCAAGCTAACAGCCAGGCATCGGCTCTTATGCTGTTGTGAAGATGGAATACACAAACCGATCGGAGTTTTGTCTCCCGTAACACGGATTATAACACGAGTCGTCAACGGTAAGACATAATTTATGCGTTTCACGTTATGAAATGAGCTTTGTTGTGCTGGTTGTGGTTCATATTTGTTTATATTAGGCCGTTGTGCCGACATAAAGGGCCAGAACTCAAGTTCTCGTGTTGGAGTGCGCGTGCTCGTGGGGTGCGTTTGAGCTGGTTGAAGAAGGCAAGATTAAACAAACGCTTCAGTGTTAAATATCGGCTTCTCAGCCAGTGAAAAACCATTAGGAAGCCATTATAGACATGTTTTTAAGTGGAAAAGTGAAGATTTCAGGTGCTGACCCCTTTAAACAAAGAAGAGGGTAAGATGTCGAGGGGGCATGCAGATGTTTTCATAGAGTTAACTAGTCTGGTTAGCTCAGGCAAAGAAACAGGAGCAAAGCTATCTAGGACGGGTCGGGTTGGAGTCGGAAGAGGCAGAGATAAAGCTGAAGGAGAGATGCTAGATCTAACCTTATTGACTTTTATTGAATTTTCACTTTAATCAGCTGACGTTCAAAGGAAGCAAAGGGACCTGTGGTTGTAGAGCTACAAGAAAGATGGTCTCTAAAGACAGTAGCTAGCCCTCCACCTCAACCAGAACCAGAGTTCAATCAGACCAGATTAGTCAGATGTTTGCTGCCAAACATCAGTCAAAAACACGTGGTGAAGAATGTTTTTGGAACAACTATCAAACATTTTGACTTGAGGGGTAAGAATCTGGAATCAGATAAATAACATTATGACAGAGTAGAATATTTGTTTTTAATGGTCAAAGTCCATCTGGGAGGTTCCTGGTTGACCCTTTAAAATTCATCAGAACTCCAACTGGGACAAACGGTGAAATTCTCCCCAGAAAACAACACTTCTCCAGAGGGCATGAAGCTGTGGGTGATCCTTCTGTTCCTCCAGCTTTGGGGAAACGTGAAGGTTTCATTTTCACAGAATGGTAAGAGTTTTTAGAGAAGTGACTTTGGTTTTTATGATTTGTGAGTCAATTTAAAGCAAACAAAACCCATATCTTTGGTTTTTCCATTTGACAGGTGATATGATGGATTTAATGAATGATCTAATAATTAAACAATTTGTAATTTTCTTTCATTGTTGCATATTTAAAACCAAACACCACATTAGATCTGAATATAATTTTTTTAAACTGCCTTTTTGCAGGTTTTACCAGATCATTTACAACTCTAATTCCATGTTAAAATCATATTAACACAGGCGTCAGTGGCCTACTTCCAGGGGAGGTGAGTTTCAGATCCGAGACTAGCTTCATGGAGAGGAGCAATGCCTGATGATGAAGTTTCCATCCACACTTCTGCAGGCCCTTCCAAAAAATCTGAAAATTTGCAGCTGAGACAGGAAAATGCATGGATGCAGCCAAAAACGGGTTTGGGGGTATTTTTCATGAGGAAATAATATTACATGGTAAAAAGCTCCAAAAGTGGATTTTCCATGATATGGCCTCTTTAAACATGGGAATCACACATACATAAATATTAACAGCCTTTGCTGTGGAGGCCAAGATCAAGCTGTGGGGATCTTCAGCAGCAGGAACTGGGAGACAAGTCAGGATAGACGGGAAGATGAATGTAGAAATGCAGAGACATCCTGGATAAAAACCTGATCCAGTACGCTCTTGACCTCGGACTGGGACAACGATTCATATAACGATAACTTGTGTAGCGCCTTTCAGAGTCAGAGGACTCTGAACAACATTCTTATCCACAATGAACACTTCAGAGAGCTTAAATGTAATTCTGCCTAGAACAAATGATCTTTGCAGCGCCACCTATCCACACATATATTCTTCCTGTCTGGAATGGACATTGTTGAGAACAGAAGTGAAATTCTTACTAGCAGAAACTCTCATTTAGATATCTGTAGTTCAGGTGTAACGTTAGAATAGCACTAGTTTACATGGATGTTCAGATATCCAAAATAAAATGACAGATTGTTGGAATATTGGTTTTGTTCTACCTTTTTTTTTTCACTTGTTTCACTTGTTTTCACTTGTAACAGCGTGTGTGTGTGTGTGTGTGTGTTGTGTGTGTGTTTACATTTTCTTTTTATTTCTCTTGTTCTAGAGGTTACTTGCTCAGCTTATCTACCAGATGATCATTTGTCGTGGGGTACCACCCGTAACACCAGGGGCAGAAACAGATTAGGTGACACTGTGAGCTATGGTTGTGACTGGAGCTATGAGAGAACAGGTGGAGCTGAACATGCCACATGCACCAGAGATGGCTGGACACCAAAACCACTTTGCCGAGGTACTGTAGAGTTTACACTTGAGTTGTTTTTCTGAATTTAAAGTAAATATTTATTTTCATGATAATTTTCCTGAAACAAATAAAATTTTTGTACATTGTGGGAAAAATATAATTGTACATATTATTTTAGTTTGGGTTTATTGAACAAGAACAGCACAAATAGACAAAGTTGCACATCTGAACAATGAAACCTTTGCTTAGTACAGAGATGTTGTAGCCAGAAACCTGTCCTTGGTTGGACTTTTATAGATCAGCTCTGGGAAAAGTCACTTTGTTATTCTAGAGTCAAATTTCTACTTTTATGAGATTTTTAATCAGAAGCAATAATGGGAAGTAATAATAAATGTATAATAATAATAATAATAATGTGTTGACTGGAGTAGTAACTGGAGTTTCAGCGTGCAAGGTCATGTTAGATTATAGAGGGGGCTTAAATAGAAACAATCACACACAAAAACCTCTTCAGGAAACTACTGACAATAACAGAAGCTTCTCTACATGAAGGTCAGGTTAAAAACAATAATTTGGCTGAATTTGTTTTTTCCTGTTTTCTATTGATAATCAAAAGAAAAGGTAACTGGTTATTCTTTGCTGCCTGGGTAGTGCTTGGCTCTTCTGAACTCAGCCAAATATCATTTTTACTGATGTTCTTAAGTGTGTGTGTACGGGAGTTGGGGGGGGGGGGTAATGACTGTGCCAATGTTTTTAAACTGGTGTGGGAGGGATGGGAATGAGGGTTATATAGGGTCATTTTAACCTGTAAAGCACTTTGAGTTGCATTATTTGTTGGAAAAGCGCTTTATAAATAAAGTTTGATTTGATTTTTAATACATCAAAAAAGATCAAAACTATGAAATGAAAAAATGGATCACTGCATTAAATTTGATTTTGAATTTTGAATGGATGACCAAGTCAGTCCTCAGATGGTTTTAATGTTATTTCTAAGTAAAGGTAAGGTTCTGGTTTTTGTTCACATGAGAATAGAAAAAATTAAAAATGTGTCCTTTCTGATCCGTGGACAGTTGCTTTTTCCATTCAGCCACGTTGATAATAAATAGAACAAACTATATATTGGTTGTTTTTCATTGTTAATTTTCCTTCCAGGTGAATGTCGTCCCTGGTTTTCAGTTTAGTTTGTTGGATCCTTCATCTGATCCTGTTATCTCACTAGTTATAGTTAAATCTTGTTTATGTACATCCAGCTTTGTTTTCTACTTTGTATTATTTGTTCCTTCTTATGCAGGAATATTTCATAAGGTCTTGAGTTTTTTCCACCCTTCATCATTGGACAGATTAAACATAATGGTTGTTGCACCTTCTGTTCATTGATGGGTTTCATCCATGTGAGATGTGACGACAGTTCTGAGTGAAAAACTCATTTGTTGATAAAAGCAGAGCAGAAATTCAGAGAATTAAGTTCTAAAAAAAACTGCAGCTAGATTTGTCTCAGTGCTTAAACTAAGGTTGAATTTTGAGCTAAGTTCTTTTTTTATGTAACTGACAGAATTCAGTACAAATAATTTTTTTTTTCCTTTTTGCTTTTAGCACCAGCACCATGTCCACGTCCTGAGTTTGAAAATGCAGACATTACTCATGGTGTAAAATACACATACAATAGGAATGACCGAGTCCATTACAGATGCAAGACTGGGAATCAAAACTATTTCACTGCTACTTGTAGAGACGGAACCTGGACTGAATCAACAAGCTGTGCTAGTAAGAAACTTTCCATTAAAATGTTAAATCTCATCATATTGTGATTATTGTGTAGCTTCAGTAATGAAACTGTTTCTCCTAACTAAAAATGTAATTTCTAGAGCTAGTTAAAAGCCAAGGCTATCAGTGATTTGTAAATGTCATTTAGCTTTTATTATTGTTGTCGATACCTGTCTCACTTTTTATGGTCTGTAATTTGAAATCTTCATCAGAATAGAAGAAAAAAAAATAAACACAGATCGTGCTGCTTTAAAATCGCTGTTACTAAACCCCCAATAACATAAAACACGGCGGAATTCCCCTCATAACAACAGAATTCACGGGTATTTGTTGTCTCACAGAGCGCCGTAAAAAACAGAGCTTCTGGTCATTGAACGCCACATTTTACATCACGCAGCTGCTTTCCTCCTCCGAATAGATTAAATTGCCATACTTCAATAGAATAAAACTTTAACTGTTACCCCGACTGCACACTGGAAGCAAAAGCGGCGTGGAACGGCAGCAGAACGTCACTGCTTCAAATAGAATCCATTATAGCCTATGAGGGTGCCTCAAACCAACCACAACGCAGCAATTTTCAGACGCGTCCCAAAGGTGGAACGCCATGCTGCTAAAGATAGGATTGAGTTCTATTTTTGTTGTGTGCCACTTCTGGGATGCGTCAATTTCCACAGTTAACATAGGGCTAGACAGGAAATCACACTCGGCTTCACTGTAAAATGCCCGGTAATTTTCAAAATAAAAGTCTATTGCAGAGATGCAATTTCATATCTATGTAGATTACGTCTATATGTGTGACCTCACGGCTTATTTACTTACCGCATCGTTCGAGAAGTGCAGCGGTGTGTTTTTCATCGCTTTAATCCTGGCAGTGGAGAGGAACAACAATATGACATCAGACAGTGATGTCAAATGTGATTTCCTTCTTTTTGGTTTAATGGCATAAACAAACATGTTATGTTATGTACATCAGATTCGCTTTTGCTTGCCGTAGTTATAAGCACAATGCATGTTGGGACAATGACGTCATAGGCAGGAAGTAAGTTGCCACGAGGTCGTATGGTGGTTGTGTGCTCAGGGGCAATAAATGGTCAAACCAGAAACATGAGTCTGATTCAACTGAAAACAAAACATTACATGGTGTCAGAGTTCAGCAAACCGAGCGCTTCTAGTCAGAGCAAAGATGAATTCGTCAGGAGTTCCCATGCCACGGATGGACTGGGATGCAGCGAACCTTCCCAACGGATGGCGGAAATTCATACAGCACATGAAGCTGATGTTTTCAGGCACGCTAGCTGGCAACGAGGAAGTGACCATGTGCAGCTATCTTCTCTTGTGGGTAGGAGAAAGAGGCAGGGACATATATAATACATGGGTGCTAACTGCTGACGAAGCTAAGAAGCTACAGTACAGTGCTACTATGATAAATTCGAAGCAAGCCTCATGCCAAAGACTAACATGATTTTCGCTCGATACAAGTTCAACGAGAGGCTACAAGGCGAGCATGAGCCTTTTGAGCACTTTGTAACAAACTTAAAACTGCTGGTCAAGAAATGTGGCTATGCTAACGGCGACGAGATGGTGCGGGACAGGATTGTTTTTGCTACAAACTCGCCTCAAGTGAGGGAAAAGCTGTTTAGCCAAGGCTCAGATTTGACGCTCGACAAGGCTGTCGACATTGCCCGTTCATATGAAATCGCCCAGGATCAGCTAAAGACCATGATCGTTCCACGAGCAAACATGCAACCACAAATGGCGGCACATGCAGTTTTCTCCAAACGGCGGCAGATACAGCAGAAACGTACGTGGTCGGACAACGGAGGCACGTCACAGAGAGCACACAGCAGCAAAGAGGATTGTCCTGCTAAAGGGCGTAAGTGCAGAAAATGGTTCAAAGGAGACACAGTCATTGTGCCACAAGCCATGAGAAAAGAAATGTTGGACATAATTCACACTGGACATATGGGTATTGAGAGGAGCAAACAAAAAGCTAGGGACGCACTTTTCTGGCCAAAGACTGGAAATGACATCACTTCAGTCATGAAGTTTGTAAACTGTATGTCTTTAAAGTTGGAGTCTTTGATCTCAGAGCCATGTAATACAGAAGAGTTTCTACAACGCTTTGATTTACTCTGCAATCAGGTCCTGGACGAGGTTGCTCCTCTTAAGCCTGGGAAGCCTGGGCCTCGGAGGGAGCCTTGGCTGTCTGATGCCACTCGGGCCTGCAGACGGGTGTGTAGAGCTTGTGAGAGAAAGTGGAAGAAGGACGGCCTACAGGTCTCCCACGAGATGTTCAGAGCATCGCTGGCTGCGTACCAGGATGCTGTGAGAGTCGCTAGGACCGCCTATTTTGGTAACATTATTGACACAAACTCTCACAAACCAAAGATTCTGTATAAAACGCTGTTCTGATGTTTCAGGAGCTTGGTTTTACTTCTACTATTGCTGGAGACTGTGTTGACTTTCATATCTTTTTCGTCAGTAAAGTCTCTGATATTAGAGCAGCTACTTCTGGTTCCTATACAGAGCCTGATCCTGTCATCCCACCTCGGCCCACCTTGAGCTCTTTTAATTCTGTTTCGTACTCTGAGCTGTGCAAGTTAGTCTCGGGGCAGAAGCCGTCTGGCTCTCCACTTGACGTTCTGCCACCTCGTCTCTGGAAGGAGGCCTTTCCGTGTCTCGTCCCGTCGCTAGGTCTGATCATCAATGAGAGCCTGAGCACAGGCGTGGTCCCAGCTGCATTGAAAGCTGCAGTTATTCGGCCGATCCTGAAGAAACCTGGAGCTGATGTCTCTGTGCTTGACAATTACAGGCCGATCTCCAACCTCCCTTTTACCTCGAAACTGCTGAAGAAAGTTGTTTATCAGCAACTTGTGTCTCACATATCTGACTCCGATCTGTTTGAGGTTTTCCAGTCAGGGTTTAGGTCTGGTCATAGCACTGAGTCAGCTCTGCTGAGGGTCTTAAATGATATTTATATTTCACTGGATCAGGGTTCGTCTGTTGTGCTCCTTTTGTTAGATCTAACTGCAGCTTTTGATACGGTCAACCACGCCATTCTCCTTGATCGTCTGGAGCGGTGGGTCGGGATCAGTGGGTCTCTACTAGAATGGTTCCGGTCATATCTCCATGGAAGACGGTTTTGTGTTAAATTGGGGGATGCATTTTCCTCCTGGGAAGTTCTTCGCTGGGGGGTCCCACAGGGCTCAATTCTTTGCCCACTTCTTTTTGCCATTTATTTGCTGCCCCTTGGCTCAATTATTGGCAAACACGGCCTTGCGTTCCACCTATATGCAGATGATTGCCAGATCTACACCTCGTTTCATCAGGGGAATGGTCTTGCTATCATGTCCCTTGTGTCCTGTCTCAACGAGGTGAAGTCTTGGCTTGCGGCTAACTATTTGCATGTAAATGAGGGTAAAACAGAGCTCATTATTTTTAATCCAAACAGCAGGCTTGCTGCGGGTTCAGTAGTTGATTCGGGCCCACTCTCTCCCTTTTTGAAGCAAGTTGTCACTAGCTTGGGGGTGAGAATTGACTCTGGACTTAAGTTTGATGCTCACGTCAATTCCGTTATCCGATCGTGTTTTTTCAATCTGAGACGCCTTGCCAAAATCAAGCCTATGCTGTCGAGAGTCCACCTGGAGCAGGTACTCCGTGCATTTGTAATCTCTAGGTTAGATTACTGTAACTCTCTCTATGCTGGGCTTGGTCAGTCAACACTTCATTACCTCCAGCTTGCGCAGAACAGCGCCGCCAGGTTTCTGACTGGCACCAGGAAACGGGACCACATCAGTCCAGTGTTGCCCTCCCTACACTGGCTTAAAACAAGTTAAACATCGACAGTATGAAATAATTTAAAAGGCCTGTTTGAATAAAAATGTTTTTAGCTGTTTTTTAAAACACTCCACACTCTGTGGAGCTCTCAGAGGTTCTGGGAGCACGTTCCACAAACGTGGAGCTGCAGCTTGAAAGGCCTGATCTCCCATGGTGTGAAGTTTGGTCCTGGGCTGTTGAAGGTATTGAGAGTTGCTGGAGCAGAGATTTCTTGAAATGATGCGTGGAGTAAGGAGCTCTTTAAGATAGACCGGAGCATTTCCATGGATACACTGATGAGTAAGGAGGCAGAGTTTATACTGAATTCTGTAAGGGATTGGTAACCAGTGGAGAGACTTAAGAACTGGTGTGATATGGTCATACTTGTGACCCCTTGTCAGTATCCTGGCAGCACAGTTCTGGATATGCTGAAGCACTAGGTGTCAGACTCGTGGGGACCGGGCTTTCTCAGTCTTAGCGCCGTTGCTTTGGAACCAGCTGCCACCGTCAATTAGGCTTTCTACATCTCTGCCAGTTTTTAAGAGTAGGCTGAAAACCCATTTTTTTCGTCTAGCGTTTCCAGAAAACACATGTCTGCCTGTTTTTATGCTTTTATGTTTTTATGCTTTTATGTTTTTATGCTTTTATGCATTTTTTTCTATTGTTCAATGTTTTAATATTTCATTTTATCATGATTTTATGTTGTTCTCAGTGCCTTGGCCTCCTGTAACGGGTGTGGAAGGCGCTATACAAATAAAGGTTGATTGATTGATTGATTGATTGATTGATTGATTGATTGACTTCCACAGTTGAGAGTTGTTCAATATGCCAAGAAAGACACGCAGCTAACTCAAGGGAACCCCTCATACCACACCTGATTCCAGACCAACCGTGACAGGTCGTAGCATCAGACCTTTTCACTTGGAATGGTGAGGAGTATCTCCTAGTTGTAGACTACTATAGTTGCTACTTTGAAATGGGAAAGCTCCACTCTACTACCACAGGTGCAGTCATCAGGAAGATCAAAGCCATATTTGCCAGACACGGAGTGCCAGAGAAACTCTTCTCTGACAACGGCCCGCAATACAGCTCACAAGAGTTCAAAGCTTTTGCAGTTTCATGGAACTTTGAGCATTTTACATCAAGCCCTCTGTATCCCCAGAGCAATGGACTGGCAGAGCGAACTGTCCGAACTGCTAAATCGATACACGGCAAAGCACGAGCTCAAGCAGTTGACCCCTATTTGGCCATATTGGAGCACCGATGTACACCAGTGAACGGATTCAAGTCACCAGCACAGCTTCTCATGAGCAGGCGTCTGAGATCCATACTACCAGTAACAAGCCAACAGTTACAACCCAAGATCGCCAGCTGGAAAAAAGTGCAAGTGACCAGAAGGAAAAGATAGTGCACACAAAAGCATTATTACGACCGCAATGCTAAGACACTTCCCGCATTGCAGATTGGGAGTCACATTCGTTACCAACGTGGACCCAGGATGAAACCCGCTGTCACCATCAGACCTGCAGATGCTGAACGCTCATACATCATCCGGGGCATGTCTCCGTCACCTTCCGCGAGCCCGTCCGAGAGCCCTTGCGTCGACGCAAAATGGCGCTGCGTGTCTCCGTACTGACGCAGACGGACAAGTATAAATTAGCCTTAAGGAACAGCCAGATGTAGATGATGCAGGATCTACTGATGTGGACACAGACACTGTACAGGCACCAGTTCCGGAAATGCCTGAGACCTGTTCGAGTTCCCCAGTTGTTAGACAGAACACTGTGCAGACCACCAGGTCCGGTCATGTCATTCGACCAAGAAATATTCTTGACTTCTGATGTAAAAGGGTGTAGGTGGATCGCTGCCCTTGGTTCTGTTGAGACAGGTTACATGTCAATGTATATGTTCAATATGTGTATTCCATGCTAAGGTGCAGTAATATAACTGGGGCACAGAAAGCTTGTCTGTAAAAAGGGATGTTATGTTATGTACATCAGATTTGCTTTTGCTTGCCGTAGTTATAAGCGCAATGCATGTTGGGACAATGACGTCATAAGCAGGAAGTAAGTTGCCACGAGGTTGTATGGTGGTGGTGTGCTCAGCGGCAATAAATGGTCAAACCAAAAACGTGAGTCTGATCCAACTGAAAACAAAACATTACAAAATTGTGACCTATGAAGTCTCGAGGGATTTTGTGATCTCGCGAGTTCAACGAGAAGCGCTGCAGTGAAGCCGCTTCGCGGCTGAGAATGTCCCGGTGTGCACTGGCAAGCGGCGAAAATCGCGAGTAAAACATTCCGCGAAGCTGATGCTTCCAGTGTGCAGCAGGCTTTACTCTGGACGCTTTTTGGTGCTGATCAGTGACATCACTCACTGCTGAAGCAGTCGCGATATGCTGACGTCTGTGCAAAGTCCTGAAAGGGCTGAATTTGTACGGAGACACAACAGCTGAGATGACCAGGCCGTCGTATCTCCCGCTCAATTTCTCCCTCCCAGAATTTACCCTGAAGTTCTGACAATGGAAACATGCCTTACATCTCATTTATGTCTCCCCTTAACCTTTATTCTAAGCACTAATGCACTGCTTTACTCATGCCAAAAGTAATAACAGTTACTAAATACAAGACAATTTTAATGGTGAACGTGATTAAATTAAGATTGCATTGTCCTGCTGGGATTAACACCTACCCGTCTCTTTACTTTTAGGATATTGTGAGAATTTAGAAGATGGGAAACTGATGATTGTGTCTGATGTAAAAGAAAAATACATGGAAGGTGAGAGCATCACCTATGAGTGTATTGCACCTGGAGCAGTTATCAGGGGAGTTGCAGCAGTTATCACGGGAATTGCATCGTGTGTCAGTGGCACGTGGTCCAAATCAACAGAATGTCCAGGTAAGAGGAAAAAATAATAATAATAAATATACACACAGACACACAATATACTGTGACAATAAGAGACCCAGGCATCAAACCCTGGTGGATTTTAACTTATTTGTCTCTGTATTTTTTCCCTCAGCTGTGCCTTGTAACGTTGATAACCTGCCCACGGTTCTGCGCATTTCTGGAGGTCGACCAGCTAATAACCAAGTGACTGCAGGACAAACTTTACGATTTTTCTGCCCAGATGAATATCATCTAGAGGGAGCTGCAGAAATCGAGTGTTTAGAAATAGGAGAGTGGAAAGAATCGTTCCCAACATGCTCAAGTAGGTTTACTGTTGCTTTGGTTTATAAAGCTGATTTAATTCAGCTCTTTTTAGCATTTCTGTATTTAACCAACTAAGTCATCCAAATGCAAATAAAGAACAAAAACTTGGTCATTTTCTTAAGAATGAAGCTTGTGAATTTTCTGACTTGGCTTCAGAAAAATTAATAAAAAAACAAATTCTGTTACGGAGAAATGAGCACACAGGGATAGTTGTTCAATTTTCCTTTAGTGGTGTGATTTTGCTCCTTTAAAGTCTGTGTTTCCTTTGTTCTGTAAACTTTACAAATTTAAAGTAAAATTAGAGCTCACATTAAAATTATTGTTTATATTATAAAGTCAACATCACAGCATGTTCTGTTCTTTCCAACAGAGAAATGTGAAATCCTGACATTACCAGACAATGTGGTCATCAGCGAACCTGCAGGAGGAAGATATTCACGAAGTAAAGGAGAAATATTAACATTTGGTTGTCTACGAGGGCTCTCCATCCCTGGGCACAAGACCATTGAATGTTTGAGTAATGGAGAATGGAGCGGCCAAGCTCCTACATGTGAAAGTAAATCACTTTTTAAATTGTATCCTTCATGTTCCAACTTTAACATGTTACCCGTTGTTCTGGAGTCTCACAAGGCTCATTTTACTCTTTACGCTTTGATTTTAAATGAAACTGAAGCTTGAAAATAAAAACTCCGTATTTTAATTAGGGCAGCAGTAGCTCAGGAGGTAGAGCGGGTTGTCCAGTAATCGGAAGGTTGCAGGTTCGATCCCGGCTCCGGCCAGAGAATGCTGCTGTGTGTCCTTGGGCAAGACACTTAACCCACCTTGCCTGCTGGTGGGAGTCGAAGGGACTGGTGGCGCCAGTGCTCGGCAGCCTCGCCTCTGTCAGTGCGCCCCAGGGCAGCTGTAGCTACATTGTAGCTCATCCCCACCAGCGTGTGAATGGGTGGATGACTGATTGTGTTGTGAAGTGCCTTGGGGGGTTGTAGAACCCTAAGAAGGCGCTATACAAATACAGGCCATTTACCATTTCATTTACCATTTTAAATGAAGAAAAGTTCACCTGAGGTTGGAACTCAGATTGTTTGAATTATTGAGCTGAAAGTCGAGTCTGCATGTGTTCAGACGTTTTGTTTTGTTTGTGAAATTCAAACTTAATTTTTGAGACTCATTTAAAAAGTAAGCTTACGCACAAAATGAGGTCTGAAAATTGCATAAATCATTTTTTACGCAAACTTTGTGATTTATAAAGAAAAACCTTTTGGGAAAATTTGCACAACTTTAAAGGTGTAGAACACTGAAAAACATTTTTTTAATTATTATTTCTGATTCTAAAGTTAAAGTCCCAAGTCATCATCACACACTGGTGAAATTACATCTCCGCATTTGACCCATCCCCATGGTGGGGAGCGGGGAGCTGCAGCTGTGGCCGCGCTCGGGAACTATTTGGTGGTTTAACCCCCCGATCCATCCCCTTAGTGCTGAGTGTCAAGCGAGGAGGCATTGGGTCCCATTTTTTCAAAGTCTTTGGTATGACCCGACCGGGATTGAGTCACTCTGAGTTTTTCATGCAGGCTGAACATGAAAATAGTCTCCTCCACCTATCTCCTGCATTAGCTTCTGATAGAAAATAGACTCTAGGTGAAACTCTAGGATTAGAAAATCCTGACAGATCTACGTCACACTGTCACTTAACATTCATGGACTCACCCATCTTGACTCACGACGGGGAAGGCTGTTGTTGGTTTAGCGTCCAGGAAACAGCAGAGAACGTCTGGGCTAGTAGAAGCTAACCGTTAGCATTAGCAACTCCACCACACAGCAGAACTCCTCCAGGCTTGTGTTATTTGTGGAGATAAAACATCAACGTTGCAGAGCAAACAGAGTCAGTGGTAGAGTTGTGTTGCTGTTAGCCAATCAGAGGAGAGATGTCCACGTATCAGGAAGTAAGACTCCAGATCCTGTCTTCTGAAGCTCAGCTCTGATGAGGCTGATTAAACGAGTTTTTCATACCTTTAAGCAAACTCAGACCCTGGCGTAAGCACATTTCGGAGACAGAGAAACTGGCAGCGCAGTCAGTGAGTTGATAAAATGGTGAATTTAAGCCAGACCTATAGACCCTCACACACATGTAACCGGTTTTTGGGTACACTTTAAAACAAAACTGGACAGTCAGTCACCAAGTGAGTCTTCTCAGTTGGTTTAAATATTGGTGCTAATTTAAAATAAGGTAATAAAGCTTTTCAACATTAGATATAAATGATACACAAAAACATTTAGGAAATAATGTCATAACTGTGACTAAATACCACCTAAAACTGTCATTGTCCTCATTCTTTTAGGACGTGGTTGTGGGAGTCCACCACCTCTAACAGATGGAGACACTGAGGGTTTTACTTCACTACAATATGAAGATGGTGCTACCGTTGCATACATCTGTTTCGACAAGTACACTCTGAAGGGTGTAAAACTTAAAACTTGTGACAATGGTGTGTGGACTGGAGAGATGAGATGCATGAGTAAGTCACACTTAAATTTGTACGTTTTAAAATGATGTTGAGTACGATTTGATCAACTCTGTGGGTGAATTTTATCAGAGTTTAACTAGAAAAACAAAAACATCTCAGAAACTAATGTTTTATTAATTTGAGGTAATAATGAGTTATAATATAAGGTTATAATTATGTAAAGATGAATCCAATTTATTTCTAAATTAAAACTTTTGTTGTCATAAAATATTAGAAAAATATTGCTGTGTTTTTTTGTATTTTTGTGCTCTAACAGATGTTTTCTTTTATTACTTTTTTGCAGAACCATGCACTGTGAACACTGAAATGATGAACACACACAATATTGTTTTTGCACTTGGATATCAAAATAAACTATATGTACCTCATGAAGATCACATATCATTTGCATGTAAACGTGGAACAAGACTTGTTTTCCAGGAACCATTTCGTAAACAGTGCATCGATGGACAGATGGACCTGCCCACCTGTGGTTAAAGCTTTAGTGTGATAAATATGAACACAGACATGTTGATGATTACAGTAACAAGTTTTATAATTCAGAATAATTTCAGGTCATTTATATCAATGAATACATTTACTCCTCTGTTCCTGCATTTTCATTATTAAAGTTTTTTCTAACTTGTTTTTAATGTCTATACGGTTTATATAAAGATATGTATGTAAATGACCAACTTGCTTCCTTTTCTTTTCCAGCTTATATATTAATAAAAGTCAAACTCATGCCAAACATTTTTCTAAATCATTTCTTTTCTGAAGGCCTGATGCTGACGATTGTTTTCATGTGACTTCAAATCAAATCGTTGAACCTAAAACTTCTTCAATTGCAGCCAAACTGCAGATAAATCACATTTAAAGCCTAATTTTATTTTACCTCACATCATCATGTTGTTTTAAACAAGTTTAACTAAATCAAATTGTCCTGAGTTTCTTATTTTGTCCTATGACTAAAATATAAATGAAAAATAAAAATTTCATCAAAACATTTGTTTGAGTTCTTTTCTCACTTTAGCTAATTTTTCTGATTGATTTTAAAAATCTCTGAATCCAGATGTTCCAAAGACTGGACACGATCCCAGGACACTAATGTCTTACTTAACTCATTTCCAAAGAAGGTAACTCCTTGTTGGGGCCTGCAGCTGATGGTTACTCACTGTTTAGAAGATGAAAGGATTTTTGACATAGCGCCTCTCAAGATAAAAATCACGAGACGTTTCACAAGAAACAATAAAATGTTTTTTAAAATTATTTAAAAATATAATAAAAATGGGGGGGAAATAAAAATGTAAATACAGGAGCCCAAAAAATACTGAATTGGCACAAACACCAACTTGAAAAGAAGCAAGTGAGGAAGAAGAGGATGAACAGGAGGTCCCACCAAAGCCACCTGAACAGGTGAGTCTTCATCTGCTTTTTAAAGGAGACCACTGAGTCCACTGATCTCAGGCTCAGGGGGAGAGTTCCAGAGTCTGGGGGCCACAGCAGCAAATGATCTGTCACCTTTGGTCTTTAGCCTGGTGCTGCACAACCAGTAGGCAGGTATCAGATAAACAACATTATGACAGAGTAGAATATTTGTTTTTAATGGTCAAAGTCCATCTGGGAGGTTCCTGGTTGACCCTTTAAAATTCATCAGAACTCCAACTGGGACAAACGGTGAAATTCTCCCCAGAAAACAACACTTCTCCAGAGAGCATGAAGCTGTGGGTGATCCTTCTGTTCCTCCAGCTTTGGGGAAACGTGAAGGTTTCATTTTCACAGAATGGTAAGAGTTTTTAGAGAATTGACTTTGGTTTTTAATTTGTGTCTGAGTAAATGTAATGATTAAAAAACAACTTTCTTTCCTTTTTACTTATAACAGGTGATATGATTCATTAATTAAATGGTTAAACATTAAACAGTTTGTAATGATTTTATTTCGTTTTAACATATTTAAAAGCAAACACCAAATAAGATTGAAAGATAATGTTTAAAAGTACTTATTTGCACATTTTACCAGATCATTTTCAACTCTAATTTCATGTTAAAATCATATTAACACTTTTTACTTTTGGGTTTGAACAAAACTAGATGAGAGTTAGTTGCATTAGGAAGCCCTCAGTGTTGAGAACATGCCTGATCTGATGTGTGAGCTGGTGTTTTAAATATCTTTGTCTTTTTAAAATATATTTATTTGTGTTATTTTCCTCTTCAGCGAACACTTGTGACATTGGGGTGTTGCACCCTCATCTGTTCGTAGCTGGAGTGCCATCAACGAATGAAAACATTCAAGTTGGACACAAGCTGCGTTCTCTCTGTGGCGGTGGCTCTGAACTGGTTGGTTCAGGGGAAATTGAATGCTCACAAACTGGACAGTGGACTCCTCCCTTCCCAACCTGCTCTGGTAGGTTCACCTATGTTGTTGGAGCTGCACAAGTTCCCTCAAAATGCCACAGTCACATGTGTATAATTATAATAAGCACAGATGTGAAAACTGAGTTATTGATTGAAATCATTTCTTGCATGTTTAACATTTTTGGAAGTAAAGTTTAAATAATGTTTGTCTTCACAACTAATAAATGTCCATCCAACACTAATGACAAACGGTGCTAATGTGGGATGTTTTGAAGTTAGAGAGACCAGATTGAAATGGTTCGGACGTGTCCAGAGGAGAGACTGATTACATCGGTAGAAGGATGCTGGGGTTGGAGCCACCAGGCAGGAGGCTGAGAGGAAGACCAGAAAGGAGATTTATGATGCTGTGAAAGAGGACATGAAAGTAGTTGAGGGTCGAGGATGTAGAAGACAGGACAAAATGGAGCTCTGGTGACCCCTGAAGGGACAAGCCAAAAGAAAAGGAACAAGTTCTGTTTAGCTGCAAGTCTTCAGTGGGTCATTAGAGATGTAATACAGTATCAATGGAGGGTGAAGAAGCAGAGTAGGATGTCAGAAATAGTCGTAAAGCTTCCTGTGGATCAAAGGTTCACTCAGCAATAACACCAAAGTAACATCCACATGAGAATTAGACAGGAAACGTTTCTTAAACCAAACCTAATCCTAAAATAAATAATAAACACAGAACCCTCCTAACATTTTCATTGATGGGAAAAATGGTTCCGCTTGTATTTTGACAAAAAACGTTAGATGTGATGCTCCTGTGATTGAACATGGTCATGTAGTACGTGATCGTCAATGAAGTGAGTTTTTGGCTTTTCGGTGTGATTGCGGACATAAAAATGTAGACGGCAGATAAAATGTCTAGAGCTAGGACAACAAGCAGAATGCACATCAAAACCTGCTTGTAAAGGTAAGTATATTCAAGGTAAACATGTTGTATCACAAGCTAGATCAGAACTTTGGGCCCACATTTATTATTGTGGTGTTATCAGACAACAAACTTATATAAACATATCATTTTTTTTCTAACTGAATTTAGAGAAAACCTGTGATCTGTCCCTGCCACCACGGATGGGAACAACATTCAATACTGAAAACAAAAGTGTGTTTTTACCTGGAGAAACGGTCACATGTGGGGAGAGGTACTGGATTTTAGACACTAATTATGGCGCTTACGCACTAGACCCAGCTCCGCACGGCCGGGTCTGCAGATATTGTGTTCACATCCGGGTAGCCCGTGGATTTCTGGCGCCAAACCAGACGTCTTTTCAGTCCTCTTCCCAAGGCGTTCTACCTCGGGCCGAAATCAGGCCAACACACCCACTGCCGACTGATTGGCCGGCTCAAATTCAAGCCTACCGTTAGGGAGAGTCTCCGATTAGCCGATAGAATCAGCCAGCGGGGGATTCCTGCATGCGCGCTTCATTATCACTCTGGATGCTGAGGAATTAACGAGCCACTGACTGAAGCCGTTTTTCTCTGTTTCTGCTGTGAGGAGCGCGTGCACACACACACACACACACACACACACACACACAGTGCTGCCAGGCTGCCAGCAAAGCAGGATGAAATATCAGAGGGCAGAGAGTCTCCAAAGCACAAGGCTGCTCAGAATGCCATTGTTTAATGAGGAAAACACAGCGGACTGCTCCGCGCTCCTTTGACCCGCCCACATGCTCGGAGATGTGCTCATGACATCACTGATATCTTTTTTTTTTCACGCCAATTTTGGAGACCGCAGTGTGAAACCAACACGGCTGAGCTGGAGCCGGCTGGGGCCGGCAGAGCCGCGTAGAGCCGACGCTAGTGTGTAAGTGCCATAAAGCAACTGAGGCAGTCATCACATGCAAAGATGATGGAGAATGGACCACCAGGCCTGTGTGTCAAGGTGTGAAAAATATGAGCTTCTGAGCCAGATTGTTGAATAAATGCTCCACTTATTATGGTGAATCTTAATGATTGTTTTAGTGTAGCCCATACCTTTATATAAATGTATAAATGAAAACAAATTCCCATCTCCCCCTCCGCGGGTGGTCTCATCCTTCCAAGCTCGGGTCCAGAGGCCTGGGAGCTTGAGGGTTCTTCAGTACCTTAGCTGTTCCTAGAACTGCCCTTTTCTGGACTGAGATGTCTGATGTGTTTCTGGGATCTGCTTTAGCCACTCTTCCAGTCTGGGGGTCACTGCCCCGAGTGCCCCGATGACCACGGGCACCACCGATGTCTTCACTCTCCAGGCTTTCTCAAGTTCTTCTTTGAGACCCTGGTACTTCTCTAGTGTCTCATGTTCCTTTTTCCTGATGTTGCATCACTTGGTGTTGCCACGTCCACCACAATGTCTGGTTGGCTCGCCATCACCATTTTGTAGGTCTGGATCTGAAAGTCCCACAGGATCTTGGCTCGCTCCTTCTCTACCACCTTAGGGGGGGTTTCCCACTTTGACCTTGGGGCTTCCAGTCCATACTCTGCACAGATGTTCCTGTACACTATGCCAGCCACTTGGTTGTGGCGTTCCATGTTTGCTTTCCCTGCCAGCATCTGACACCCTGCAGTTATGGTGGATTGTCTCAGGGGCCTCTCTGCATAGCCTACACCTTGGGTCTGGTCTGGTGTGGTAGATCTTGTCCTCTGTTGCTCTGGTGTTCAGGGCCTGTTCCTGTGCAGCCATGATGATGCCTCTGTGCTGTCCTTCAGACCAGCTCTTTCTAGCCATTGGTAGGATTTCTGGATATCAGCCACTTCAGTTATCTTAGCACTTTGAGATTCCTTTTTGAAATGTAAAGTGCACTACAAATAAAATGTATTATTATTATTATTATCTGTTGGTGGTTCATCCCATGTAGGGGTTTGTCCTCCCATGATGGTGTTTCCAGCACCTCCTCCTCTGTTCACCATTGTCTGAGACATTCACTGAGCACGTCAACTGTTGGGTGTGTGTGTGTGTGTGTGTGTGTGTGTGTGTGTGTGTGTGTGTGTGTGTGTGTGTGTGTGTGTGTGTGTGTAAAACCCAGACGGCGTCTCTGTGTTTGCAGCAAGCAGAAGACACCCCAAAGACTCTGCGTTGTGTTTGTTTCTTGGGTGAGGGTGGAGTGTGTTCCATGCAGAAGTTCAGACACAGGATTCAATGTTGTGGGGAGGTCATGGAGCATTTATTCCTTCCAGTCACATTTCTTCTCCAACCTTACAGGCAATGAACACAAAACTTCGAGTTTAGAACATCCACTTTACAAGATACAACACACACAAAAGGAAAAGAAAAGACAGCAACAGTATGAAGAAGAAATAACAAAAAAAACGTCTTCTTCTGTTAGTTCGGCACAAACATTACAATAAACCTCACTATACTTATGAACCTCTAGCTGCACTTTTTAACTCATAGCGCCATTTTCAACTAATCACTAAAACCTCGGTTCAGTGATTCAACATTCAATTCCCAGCTATTTAGGCAAACTTAACCAACATATTAAACACAACCAATAACGGAAATGACCATTTCTAACTCTATTTTAATGTGTTTATGCAGCGGGCTGCTGCTTGCCTTACAGGCAATGAACACAAAACTGAGGAATATGGCAGCTTGCGCGCCAGAAAAACCTCAGCTACGGTGGCTTGCTAGGACAAACACCTTAGCTCTGCTGCAATCCTAATGGGTGTGTGAGGGAATAGCGCCCTCTTTTGGCACGTGTAAGTTAGCCTCTTACATAAAAAAAAATATATATATATATATATATATATATATATATATATATATATGTAGCTGCAGAAATTGAGTGTTTAGAAATAGGAGAGTGGAAAGAATCGTTCCCAACATGCTCAAGTAGGTTTACTGTTGCTTTGGTTTATAAAGCTGATTTAATTCAGCTCTTTTTAGCATTTCTGTATTTAACCAACTAAGTCATCCAAATGCAAATAAAGAACAAAAACTTGGTCATTTTCTTAAGAATGAAGCTTGTGAATTTTTTGACTTGGCTTCAGAAAAAATAATCTCAAACAATTCCTTCTGTTATGGAGAAATGAGCACACAGGGATAGTTTTCCCTTAGTATGATTTTACTCCTTAAAGGCAAAAGTTAAACTACGTGACGACTGCTTCTTAGATGAACCTTTATTATGTTTCTTTCAAAGCAGGCTTGTCTTTAAATGTGAGGGAGTATATCTAACCTTTAAAGTCTGTGTTTTCTTTGTTCTGTAAACTTTACAAATTTAAAGTAAAATTATAGCTCACATTAAAACTATTGTTTATATTATAAAGTCAACATCACAGGATGTTCTGTTCTTTCCAACAGAGAAATGTGAAATCCTGACATTACCAGACAATGTGGTCATCAGCGAACCTGCAGGAGGAAGATATTCACGAAGTAAAGGAGAAATATTAACATTTGGTTGTCTACGAGGGCTCTCCATCCCTGGGCACAAGACCATTGAATGCTTGAATAATGGAGAATGGAGCGGCCAACCTCCTACATGTGAAAGTAAATCACTTTTTAAATTTTGTCCTTCGAGTTCCAACTTTAACATGTTACCCGTTGTTCTGGAATCTCACAAGGCTCCTTTTACTTTTTACGCTTTGATTTCAAATTAAACTGAAACTTGAAAAGCAAAACTCCATATTTTAATTAAATGACGAAAAGTTGGAACTCATAATGTTTAGAATATTTTTGAAAATGGTGAATGGCCTGTATTTGATATAGCACCTTCCAGAGTCCTAGAACCCCCCAAGGCACTTTACAACACAGTCATTCACCCATTCACACACTGATGGTGATGACCAGCTGCCCTGGGGCACACTGACTGAGGCGAGGCTGCCGTACACAGGCGCCACCGGTCCCTCCGACCACCACCAGCAGGCAATGTGGGTCAAGTGTCTTGCCCAAGGACACAACAACAGCAACAGACTGAGTGGGGTGCGAACCTGCAACCTTCTGATTGCGGGGTGGGCAATGGACCCAGTGCACGACAAAGTGCTAATTTCCGGGTTCCGACCGGAGGTATAGGTTAGTTATTTCCAGCTAGTAACGTGCTAATGAAAATACGTGGTAAATGAGAGGATAAATTCATATTTAAATGTAAAATTTTGCTTTGATTGGCATGTATGTGTTGGTATGTGTTCGTGCATCAACCTACTCCCCACCCCCTCGAACGAAATGGATGAAAGTAAAGCGATAAAGCTGCTAGAAAACAGGTGAATAGCAGCGCATCTGATCTGAGCAGAACTTTCACTCTGTGCTCTACGACGGTCGGCAACGGAATTATTGGAAACTTTGGAAATTGAAATACACGCAAATGCGAACCACGTTGATATTTTCTGTAGCAAGTTCTGTCTAACCGACTGCTGTCATAGAGCATAGAGAGTGAAAGTTCTGCTCAGACAACAACGAAGATGGCGAACGCCCGTAGGCTAGTTTCACTAAACGTGTGTAAAGGACCCCGGAAAATAACAACAAAGCACGTCCGAGACGCTCCAAACTAACAAGGAATAGTGCTAGTGATTCATACCAAATCACTGGTGAAATGAAGGACTTTAGTGGCAGCTACTGCCTTATTTAGAGGCTGCACTGCTGCTACAACAACTCCCATTATGGATACGCCGATCGTAGACGGATATTTCTCGGACTCCAAATAACACCAAAGTTCTCTGGGTGAGTAATACAACGTCTTGTTTGCTTTGTGGAGCAGATGAAAAAGTGTCGACAATACGATGAACGTCATCGACTGAAATTTTCGGCAAATTCTCAAGGGATCTGGAAAAGTACAGTTCACTGCATGCACCGTCCATGTTGACATTACTGTGAAGGGAACAGGAAGTAGCACGGCTCTCTGGAGTTCATCAACCGGATCTAGCGTTTGCTATCGTGCACAGGGTCCATTAACTCCTCTGCCACACTTTTGTTTTGTTTGTGAAATTCAAACTAACTATTTGAGACTCATTTAAAAAGCAAGCTTATGCACAAAATGGGGTCTGGAAATTGCATAAATAATTTTTTATGCAAACTTTGTGATTTATAAAGAAAGACTTTTTGGGAAAATGTGCGCAACATTAAAGGTGTAGAACACTGAAAACTATTTTTTTAATTATTATTTCTGATTCTAATGGGTCACTCTGAGTTTTTCATGCAGGCTGAACATGAAAATAGTCTCCTCCACCTATCTCCTGCATTAGCTTCTGATAGAAAATAGACTCTAGATGAAACTCTAGGATTAGAAAATCCTGACAGATCTACGTCACACTGTCACTTAACATTCATGGACTCACCCATCTTGACTCACGATGGGGAAGGCTGTTGTTGGTTTAGCGTCCAGGAAACAGCAGAGAACGTCTGGGCTAGTAGAAGCTAACCGTTAGCATTAGCAACTCCACCACACAGCAGAACTCCTCCAGGCTTGTGTTATTTGTGGAGATAAAACATCAACGTTGCAGAGCAAACAGAGTCAGTGGTAGAGTCGTGTTGCTGTTAGCCAATCAGAGGAGAGATGTCCACATATCAGGAAGTAAGACTCCAGATCCTGTCTTCTGAAGCTCAGCTCTGATGATGCTGATTAAACGAGTTTTTCATACCTTTAAGTAAACTCAGACCCTGGCGTAAGCACATTTCGGAGACAGAGAAACTGGCAGCGCAGTCAGTGAGATGGTAAAATGGTGAATTTAAGCCAGACCTATAGACCCTCACACACATGTAACCGGTTTTTGGGTACACTTTAAAACAAAACTGGACAGTCAGTCACCAAGTGAGTCTTCTCAGTTAGTTTAAATATTGGTGCTAATTTAAAATAAGGTAATACAGCTTTTCAACATTAGATATAAATGATACACAAAAACATTTAGCAAATGATGTGATAACTGACTAAATACCACCTAA
The DNA here is from genome assembly GCA_006937985.1 of Aphyosemion australe. Lineage (NCBI taxonomy): Eukaryota > Metazoa > Chordata > Actinopteri > Cyprinodontiformes > Nothobranchiidae > Aphyosemion > Aphyosemion australe. The sequence goes on from SSNS01000370.1 coordinate 556,284, forward strand.
AACTGTCATTGTCCTCATTCTTTTAGGACATGGTGGTTGTGGGAGTCCACCACATCTAACAGATGGAGACACTGAGGGTTTTCCTTCATCACAATATGAAGATGGTGCTACCGTTGCATACATCTGTTTCGACAAGTACACTCTGAAGGGTGTAAAACATAAAACTTGTGACAATGGTGTGTGGACTGGAGAGATGAGATGCATGAGTAAGTCACACTTAAATTTGTACGTTTTAAAATGACGTTGAGTACGATTTGATCAACTCTGTGGGTGAATTTTATCAGAGTTTCACTAGAAAAACAAAAACATCTCAGAAACTAATATGTTTTATTAATTTGAGGTAATAATGAGTTATAATATAAGGTTATAATTATGTAAAGATGAATCCAATTTATTTCTAAATTAAAACTTTTGTTGTCATAAAATATTAGAAAAATATTGCTATATTTTTTTGTATTTTTGTGCTCTAACAGATGTTTTTCTTTTATTACTTTTTTGCAGAACCATGCACTGTGAACACTGAAATGCTGAACAGACACAATATTGTTTTTGCACTTGGATATCAAAATAAACTATATGCACCTCATGAAGATCACATAACATTTGTATGTAAATATGGAACAAGCCCTGTTCGCCAGGAGCCATTTCGTAAACAGTGCATCGATGGACAGATGGACCTGCCCACCTGTGGTTAAAGCTTTAGTGTGATAAATATGAACACAGACATGTTGATGATTACAGTAACAAGTTTTATAATTCAGAACAATTTCACATCATTTATATCAATGAACACATTTACTCCTCTGTTCCTGCATGTTTATTATTAAAGTTTTTTCTAACTTGTTTTTAATGTCTATACGGTTTATATAAAGATATGTATGTAAATGACCAACTTGCTTCCTTTTCTTTTCCATCTTATATATTAATGAAAGTCAAACTCATGCCAAACATTTTTCTAAATCATTTCTTTTGATCGAACCAGTGACGACATGTTTAGCCGCATGCTGTCCTTCAACCGCTGGTTGTCTAGGTGGTGTCCTGAAAACAACGTGGGCTACATTGATAATTGGAAAACTTTTTGGGGAAAACCTGGTCTGATCCGAAGAGACGGCATCCATCCCACTTTGGATGGTGCAGCTCTTCTTTCTAGGAATATGGCCAATTTTATTAGTCCTCCCTGACAACCCAGGGTCCAGACCAGGAAGCAGAGTCGTAGTTTAACCCTCCCCTCTGCAGCTTCTGTACTGTTACCCACCCACTCCCCCATCCAGACAGTGTCCTGCCCACGGCTAGAATCAAACAGATTAAAAATCAGGCTTAATAGAGCAAATCATGATAATCTCATAAAAATAAAAAATTCTACTGAACAGAAAACTAGAACAATTAAGTGTGGTTTATTGAACATTAGATCTATCTCTTCAAAGACTTTATTAGTTAATGATTTGATTTGTGATAATCAGATTTCTCTGTTTTGTCTCACAGAATCCTGGCTGCAGCAAGAGGACTATGTTAGTTTAAATGAGTCCACTCCTTCTAATTATTTAAATCATCATATTGCTCGTAGTACAGGGCGAGGAGGAGGAGTAGCAACCATCTTTCATTCAGATTTATTAATCAGTCCCCTACCAATTAATAGCTACAGTTCTTTTGAACATCTAATTCTTAGTTTGCCTAATCCGGATTGCAAAGCTCTAAAACCACTTTTGTTTGTAGTCTTGTATCGTCCACCAGGCCCCTACTCTCAATTTTTGGATCAGATCTCAGATTTCTTGTCTGATTTGGTGTTAAATACTGATAAGGTCATTGTGGCGGGGGATTTTAACATTCATGTTGACATTGAAAGTGATCCTCTCAACGTAGCCTTTAGTAATATCTTAGACTCAATTGGTTTTACTCAAACAATCCATAGCTCCACCCACTCCTGTCATCATACATTAGACCTTGTGCTGACATATGGTATAGAGTGTGAGGAGATAACAGTATTTCCACACAATCCTGTCTTGTCGGACCATTTTTTGATAACTTTTGAGTTTATTATAACCGAGTTCTCCAGACATGA